>CM064493.1:33502266-33878872 GCA_032716605.1 Paralithodes platypus | reverse complement strand
CTCTCTCTCTCTCACGTTCGACACGAATTAAAATAAGGTTAAGTGTGTTGTGTATTTGTGAACATGTGTCAGTGTGTGTGTGTGTTTAGCTAAGTCAGGTGTGTGAGCGTAGGCCCATGTGTGTAGGTGAGAGAGCTGTAGGTGTGTGTGGGTGTTGTGCATGTGTTTGTGCGTAGGTATGTTGTGTTATGTGTGTATGTATGTAGGTGAGGCTGGTGTATGAATGTAGGCCTATAGGTGTGTGTGTTGGTGAGGCAGCTGTGTGGGTGTGTGTCTGTGTGTGTCGAAACAGGTGAAGCAGGTATGTATGTTGTATACTGAATGTGTGAGTGTGAAAGGTGTGTCCGTATGTGTGTGTGTAAATAAAGCATGTATGTTTGTGTGTGTAGATAAAGCATGTAGGTGTGTAGGTGTGTGTGTGTGCTTGCAGATAAGGCATATATGTGTCAGCATGCAAATTCATGTGTGCCATTTTTAGCATCATAAACCTGACCTATATCACATTATGTAGGCTAAGTCACTGTTTGTGTATCCATGTGAATGTAGATGTATTCATGTGTGTGTTTTATGGTTCTCGTATATTCTGAATACAAAAAGTGTAATCAACATCAGACTTTAGTGCTATAAATTGTGTTCCATTTTCTAACAGCATTAAAAATATTTTTGAACTAGCAGTTTTGAAGAGCACCATAATTTAGATACGTGTGATAAATATTATTATGCACACACACACACACACACACACACAAGGAGAGAGAGTGAGTGTGAGTGTTTGTGTGTGAAATAGGACTTGTGTGTATGCCTGTCTTTATCAACAAACAAACACACACACACACACACACACACACAAACACAAGGAGAGAGAGTGAGTGTAAAAGTGTTTGTGTGTGAAATAGGACTTGTGTGTATGCCTGTCTTTATCAACACACACACACACACACACACACACACACACACACACACACACACACACACACACACACACCTGTACCAACACTTAAGTTACTTGAATACCTCTGTGTTCCATGGTGTTTACTGTATACCGTCACTGTTAGGTGTTTGTGACTCACCTAGGGTTATCTCTCTCTCTCTCTCTCTCCATGTGTATAAATTGAGAAAGTGATGCGATTCCTTTTTTGCGTGGCTCTTTTATGTTCTCACTCTCTCTGTCTCTCTCTCTCTCTCTCTCTCTCTGTATATATATATATATATATATATATATATCTCTGTATGTATGTATTTACTCAGGCCCATTCCCCACTTTCCCTTATTTTTCTGGGGGAGGCCAACTCAAGACAGAGCCCGAATAGGGACAACACAACATAAAATAATGAACACACAATAACAAAATACAAATTCACACTCATCTCTCTATCGCTAAACATAATAAATACGTTTCTCCTGCTTGGTGGAAAATAAAATAAAATAAAAACCACGACTTGTTTTAAATCGCCAACTTTCTTCATTCAACATTTTTTAAAAGCAATTTAAAACTCACAAACCGAAAAACCACCATAATTGCCGAAAACCAAACAAAATTGCCAGAAAGAGCGGCCGTGCGACTCCAACTTCTCCCGATTTTCCCACGCAAACCGGATATCAGCAACACCCACCAGTGAAATCGGGTCAAACGTATCGGATTGGCTACCCTTTATCTGGACCGAATACATATCTATTAAGTTGAGAACGTGTTGTGGTTCTGTTTTGTGTTTTATATATTATATATCTTCTTTCCCACTCAATCGTTGCAGTCGTTTTCTCTCTCTCTCGCTCTCTCTCTCTCTCTCTCATTAAAGAAACAAAACACTATTACATTTAAAATCGGGTCAATGATATCGGATAGCATTTTTACCGGATTGGACTCTACACAGCTTATCGGGATGACTACATTTGTTTATATATATATATATATATATATATATATATATATATATATATATATAAGAGAGAGACAAGAGAGAGAGATAGAGAGAGAGAGAGAGAGAGAGAGAGAGAGAGAGAGAGAGAGAGAGAGAGAGAGAGAGAGAGAGAGAGAGAGTGTGGGGCGATTTCGTGTTTTGTTGGGATCTGTCTCTTTCACTTTCTTGTTATGTCTCTAACTTTCTTATTCTCTCTTTCTCACTTTCTTGCTCTCTCTCTCTCTCTCTCTCTCTCTCGCTGTATGTATTTATATACCGGTATATATATATATATATATATATCCAAGTTTATATATTGCGAGTGATGGGATATATTTTTGTCCTAGATCTGTCAATCACACACACGTACCATGGAGCTACAATATATTATACCTTCATGACACGCACACACACAAATTGCATACACCATTAGAAAAAAAAAAAAAAAAAAAAAATATATATATATATCTAAAGTCGTGTCAGAGGTATGATCCATGGTGTTGAGTTGCTACCGGATTCGACCTACTGACAACTTATTTAGACGCCTACGTGATTGATATTGAGAAAGTGATGTGTGCCTATTTTAATGCTTCCGTAGGGGGCCGGTGCGAACCTTATTACCGCTCGTCTCGCTCTTGTTGGCCTTCTTTTTCTTGTTGTTGTTTTTCTTCGTCTTCTTCTTCTTCTTCTTGGACTGGATCACACACACACACACACACACACACACACACACACACACACACACACACACACACACACACACACACACACACACACACACACACACACACACACACACAACTACCACCATCACCACCATCACCACAACTACCACCATGCAACCACAAGCATCCCTTCCTCCACCTACCACAACTACCACAATCGGTAACACGAAGCTAGAACGCAACACGGGTATAGGATGATGAGGCTGGTCCATATAGAGTGGAGTGGGCGGAGGAGGAGGATGGGCAAGAGGAGGAGGAGGATGTGGTGGTGGTGGTGGTGGTGGAAGAGGAGGAGGATGAGTAGGGGGAAAGAAGGAAGAGCAGGAGGAGGAGTAAGGGAGGAACAGGTGGAGGAATAGAAGGAGGAGGAGGAGGAGTAATAAAAGGAGAACGATCGAATCTCATAAACATCACACTGTCTGTATCGGTATCTTGTTTCCATAATACCTAACACTTAGATACCTTAGTAAAAATTAATAACTATACCTGAAACAATAAATAACTTAGATCCACATAACAGGGCAAGAAAACAAACAGAGGCAAAATTAATTAAACTCTAAAGCTCGGGTCACACATACACGTTCTAAAGTCCCGTTCGGCCCCGACCTTTAATAAAAAGCGCCTAGGCGGCGTCCTTTTTATGCATGCATAAAATGGTCGGTGTGGGTCGGGGCAACTGCCAGAAAACGTGTTATGCCGGGACACCCACGGGACATACACGGACACACACAGAAGTTATTTTCTTGGTCGGGGACGGACGGGACGTTAGAACGTGTATGTGTGACTGCCATACAATAATAATAGCTGGCTGGGAGAGAGGTATCCTCACCAGGGTTCGAACCCACTCACTCCAGGTATATTTGGGAGAGTCGGGCACCGTAACCATAGCTACAACAACAATGCATACATTGTAATAATGATTTACTTAAGAAAAAACACATGACCATCAAGACAAACATAAACATAAAACAATTCAATAATCACCTGTTAATTAATACCAAAAAAAACAAGATCAACAACCATCACAACAACAACAATCGCGACTACAACGCCAATACCAAGCAAAACAACAACAAGAACGAGAACGAGATCAACAACAACAACAGCGTCTGGCTATTCTCAAGACCACATAAAATTCAATCTTGGTCAGGTGTATGTAACCTCCCTTCTCCTATAAGGTTACACACACACACACACTAACAGTCACACACACACACACACACACATACACACAGTCACATACATACTTACACACATACTAGCACAGCACACACACACACAACGCACACACATAATCACATACACATATTTACACAGACACACATATTCATACATAATTATACAGTAGCTGCACACATACACATACACACAGTCACATACATACATACACACATACTAGCACAGCACACACACACACACAACGCACACACATAATCACATACACATATTTACACAGACACATATTCATACATAATTATACAGTAGCTGCACACACACACACACACACACACACACACACACACACACACACACACACACACACACACACACACACACACACACACACACACACACACATATAAAGAGTTAATCAGCCACACACAGAGAGAGCCACACACAGCCAAACAATGTGTGTCTCTGTGTGTGTGTGTGTAAGGTGTACTAAAGAGGGTGGGTGGGGGTGATTTAAATTCGATCAAAAGACCAGAGTTCAATCCCCCGAGAGAGAAAGACCGGATTTGTTTACAGAATAGGTACCGGTATCATATCTAGTTGTTGTAGAGTATTTTAAAAGGTCCAGTCTTCACCAACACGCCCAGGATATCCCGAACAACAAGCATTGACCCACCACGTATCTAATCCCTGAGCATTAACCGTAAGTCTACATATACAGAGACTACATCGTGTAAACATTAACTCTAGACGATTTTATTCAGTTTTAGATGAAATGAGGTGTTTTTTAATAAATTAAGTGTACTGTCTCTACCCTTTTTTCACAGATTCTTACTAACCTGCATATAATCGTCTTAAGATACCCCAAAATACAACGAAGAAAGGTGTCAACGTACTGAAAAAGGTAATTAATTTTTTTCAATCTATCACACCAAGATTGGACTTACCCAGCACCCATATCGTGTACGCATTAACTCTAGCCGAATGTATTCAGCTTAAGAGAGACCCCTAGAAATCAGAGAGGTACTAACTATATCAATTACAATTTAAAACTTGTAAAACAAACAAACCAAAACAGGAACCGCACATTATACAAACAAAATAACTTATATCAAAATCACTGTGGAAATAACGCATTGAAGATTATATAAACCAATATTATGAAATACAAATAGCCTACACACAAACAAATACTAATCCAATAGATCCTTCCTAAACTGCCTCCTAAAGCCATATGACCCCAGACGATTTTATTCAGCTTAAGGAAGACCTATATGAATTAGGTAATTATAAACTACTGTACGGTATCTTTAACCTTTCACTCTCCAATAGCCTACAAACATAACAAATCTACGCCCAATAAAATGACTAATGTTCTACCTAGTACCCCTATAATCAACCCAGAAAATTCCCATACCCACCTACACGAAAACAAAGGCTTGTAAACATTAATCACTACATACACCAAACACCTTCATTACGTCACTTCCGCCACCACCGATGATGTCATAGCCAAATGTAAACAATGGACCAGTATTTACGGGTTATATTTTGACCCTTTCATTCATGGACAGAGACACAACACAGTCTGGGTTTAAATTCTTCTTTTGTTATTAGCTGAGGGTAAATTGCTATGTTCCCGTCTTGATTATTCGGTTATTAAAAAACATTTTGTGAGTTACAGAGGTTAACGTTTAGGAGTTTGGGCCTACTTATGTGGAACAGGGTATAAATATAATACATAAATACGGCAACGTATACTTAAAAAGGCTTTCAGGTGACCTCGAAAGACTCTAGTAGTATACGGTACGGTACCTGCAATGCTATGCTATAATTCCCCACCGCCAGATGACAACACTTGGGATAGAAAGCCCTCCAATTGAAACGTATGCACGGAAGCTATACTACGTTAAGGGGAGATGGGTCGTTTTTCTGGTCCTCCTTCTTCCTCATGTTTAACCTCATTGGTTTTAAGATTGTATGACGTTTGGCCCATTTGTTTGGCGATTCTAAGACCTCAATTCGCCCCATTTCATTGTCAATTTTAAGACTTTTCGTGTCATTTAGGTGTCGATTTTTTCCTGGCGAGCGATAGCGAACCTGTAATTTAAGAGAAACCGAGACAATTTTCTAGAAGGGCATGTTTTTTTGTTATGTTTGATGGAGGTATAGGGAGGAAACTGCTAATATAATAAATATATACTGTACAAAATAATGCAAAATAATAAATAGATACAGCAGGCATAAATGAGCCAATAAAAACAAGCCATCTCTCCCTTACATGGCTTATGCAAACAGCAATCAGGGGGAGCGGGTTTATACTTTCCATTGATCACATGTCCTTTGTATTGCTTCGTGAGTCTGTATGTATGTATGTTTGTCTGTCTCTCTCTCTCTCACTCTTACTCCCCCCCCCCCCCCTTATCTCTGTCTCACTTATTCTCACATTCACTTACACTCTCACTCACTCTCTCTCTCTCTCTGTCTCACTTACACTCACTCACACTCTCTCTCTCTCTCTCTCTCTCTCTCTCTCTCTCTCTCTCTCTCTCACATTCACTTACACTCTCTCACTCACACACACTCTCTCTCGTTACCACGGCTGGAAGTTAGTTATATAGGTACATATTTGTCCACATGAGATATATCTTTAATATGTAAAAAGTTTCCTAATCAAATGTGAGAGATAGTATAGTTTACACCTTGCAATCAATGAAATTACCACCACTATTGCACTATACAATCTATTGTACCTTGTTGATACTGTACACGTTTTCCCATGAGTGTCTCCTTGGAATGGACCGCAAAGGACTTGAGATATTATTTTTTTTTTTTGGTATCTCACTCCTACACACACACACACACACACATTACATCACCACCCATCACTCTTCCCGTTTTCTCCACGAGGACACGCAGAAAGGAAAGAGAAAACGGGGAGCCAACGTTGTGGTTTTTAAAAATGGCGGACCATGTAATTTTGTGGGTAATTGTGGATATAATGGTTTGGGGACGTTTATGGGGTGGGTTGGATGAATGGATAGAAGGGCGATGTATTGAGTGATTGTGATATTTTACACATACACACACATACACACACAATTACACACACACACACACACACACAAGAGGCGTACATTAATAATACAAATCAACTTAAACTTCCGCGTTTAAAACAGGAAACTGGTGAGAATTACACAACCTACAGAAACGTGACTCATCAAACACATACAAAAGAAACAAGGTGGGAAAATTGTTGGAATTGATATAAAGAACACTGATAATAATACATATCTTGGGGCTGTTCGGCCAGGCAGCTTGGGGAACAACAACAACAACAACAACAACAACAACTGTAGCACATATGGCACAACAAAGGGAAGCTAGTGAACAATTGACAGCGTACAAACACAAGAATTATGACAAATTATAGCCACACGTGAGACAAAAGTGGAAAATTAGATCCAATACAGCACATACTATTAATGTGTAGCCTACATATTATGATTGAAACCCACCAGGAATTTGGAAAACATTTACATAAATCAATGACTAACTTCCTCGCCATAATTATACCGGTATTTGAATCTTAACTCTAACACATTTTACCTTACTTTTAATACACGTAATCCACCTTACCGGTATCTATACTATATACCGGTATATATAATTATATATATATATATATATATAATCGTATATACTGTATATATAACTTAACCATTATCAATAGTATGCCTTTCCTAATTTTAAGCCGGTCATACAATACAACCTAAAAAAAAAATGTATGGGAAAGTCACAAAGGCCTATTACAAAGTGAAAGACTAAAACTAAGAGTGAAACGGTGACAAACACACACACACACACACGTGAAAGGGGTAATATGAACTCTCTCGCTTCCCGCAACTTTCAACCCTACACTGTCATTAGAGAGAGAGAGAGAGAGAGAGTGAGTGAGAGTGAGTTAGAGTGAGGGAAAGAGTGAGTGTGAGGGAAAGAAAGAAAGAGAGAGAGAGAGAGATAGTGTGTGAGTGTGAGTAAGAGAGAAAGAGAGAGAGAGGTAAGGGTTGGGTAGGTGAAGAACAGGACACTCCTTGTCTA
Source organism: Paralithodes platypus (assembly GCA_032716605.1). NCBI lineage: Eukaryota > Metazoa > Arthropoda > Malacostraca > Decapoda > Lithodidae > Paralithodes > Paralithodes platypus. The sequence goes on along the minus strand of CM064493.1, from coordinate 33,870,975 downwards.
TACTAATCCCATGAATCACTCTTTTCACCTCTACCTCTCTCTCTCTCTCTCTCACACACATATACCCACATATACATACATACACACACACTCTCTTTCCTTTAGTCTGACTCTCTCTCTTTCCTTTAGTCTGACTCTCTCTCTTTCCCTCCCTCACTCTCACTCTCTCTCACAAACAAACACACACCCACACACACTCTCTCTTTCCTTTACACTGACTCTCTCTCTCTTTCCTTCACTCACTCTCTCACACACACTCTCTCTCTCTCAGTTCTAAGTGGCTATGATATGGAGCACCACCTGAAGTGAAGCCCTTATGAGAAGGTAAACGAGGAGGGAGAGAGAGTACAAAGGAAATCAAGCAACAACAGATCTAGTGACCCTTCTAGGCTGCTTGTCCTCCAAAACACTGAGGATCAAGTGTCCAAACAGTGGTTTAGAGTGGGTAAGGGAACATTGGAAAGGGAATTACTGCCCTGGAACTAATGTCCGTGGCAGGACTAGGAAGTTAGTAGGGGACATATGGGTTAGTAACTGAGGGGAGGATAAAATAAAGTCATTCATTTACAAACGCAGTCAGTCGCGGGTTTGATGAGATATTTGTCTAGGCGGAGTTTAAATGAATCAACGGTGCTGCAGTCTATAACGTCTCGGGGAAGCCCATTCCACAAGTTGACAACTCGATTGAAGAAGAAATTCTTAGATTCGTGTGAGTTAAAAGATTTACCAATAATTTTGCAACCGTTTCCCCGTGTGTAATTAGATTGGTTGATAGTGAAGTACTTACTACAGTTCATATTGTCGATGCCTTTGATGATTTTGAACACTTGAATTAAGTCACCTCTTAATCTGCACTGGGTTAAAGGAAATAGATTTAATTCTCTAAGACGCTCTTCCTCTTCGTATGGTTTGTTCTTTAGGCTAGGTATCATTTTGGTAACTCTACGTTGAACTCGTTCTAGCTTATTTATGTCTTTTTGGTAATAAGGGCACCAGCATTGAACGCAGTATTCCAGAAGAGGGCGGACTAAGGAATTGTAAAGGGTTAGGATAACGTCTTTGGATTTATGCTCAAATGACCTGCCTATAAAGCCAATTATTTTGTTTGCCTTCTTAACAACTTCTGAACATTGTTGACTCGGTTTTAGGTTACTCGATATTGTTACTCCCAGATCGGTTTCTCTGTTTACATTCTTAAGCTGAGTGCCATTCATCGAATAGTTTGCTTTCTCATTTAGGTATCCGATATGTAGTACTTTACATTTATCCGCATTGAAACTCATTTGCCAAATTTGGGCCCAATGTGACAATTTATCTAGATTGTGTTGCATATCGTCAACTTGATCTTTTGAGAGTACGCTATTTGCAATTTTGGTATCGTCAGCAAATTTTGAGATTGTACAGGTGAGACCCTCATCTATGTCGTTGATGTAAATTAGAAAGATAATTGGTCCTTCTTGTCCTAGAAGAGAGAGAAGGGGGATAGGAGGGGGGGGGGGGGGAGGAAGAGAGGAAAAGGGGGTAAATGGAAGGAAGGAGAGAGAGAGAGAGAGAGAGAGAGAGAGAGAGAGAGAGAGAGAGAGAGAGAGAGAGAGAGAGAGAGAGAGAGAGAGAGAGAGAGAGTAGATACTAGAGCGGAGAAGTAAGTAGGAAGCAAGGAAGGGTAAACAAAGGAAGTGGGAGAGAGGGCAATAGGAAGCAAGGAAATAAGGATGATAGAACATAATATTAATAGGGGAGAAAAAAAAGGGAGAAGGATGCAAAACGAAGAGAGGAGATAAGGAGGAAGCTAAAACAGGATAAGGAAAAGACAGAATAAGCAAGAGAAAACAGGAGAAAGAAGACAGGAGAAGGAAGAAAGTACAAAGATGATACAACAGGAGAAGGAAGAGACAGGAGGAGAAGGAAGAAAGAACGAAGATGATACAACAGGAGAAGGAATAGACAGAAGGAGAAGGAAGAAAGAACGAAGATGATACAACAGGAGAAGGAAGAGACAGAAGGAGAAGGAAGAAAAGAACGAAGATGATACAACAGGAGAAGGAAGAGACAGAAGGAGAAGGAAGAAAGAACGAAGATGATACAACAGGAGAAGGAATAGACAGAAGGAGAAGGAAGAAAGAACGAAGATGATACAACAGGAGAAGGAAGAGACAGAAGGAGAAGGAAGAAAGAACGAAGATGATACAACAGGAGAAGGAAGAGACAGGAGGAGAAGGAAGAAAGAACGAAGATGATACAACAGGAGAAGGAAGAGACAGAAGGAGAAGGAAGAAAGGACGAAGATGATACAACAGGAGAAGGAAGAGACAGAAGGAGAAGGAAGAATGGACGAAGATGATACAACAGGAGAAGGAAGAAAGGACGAAGATGATACAACAGAAGGAGAAGGAAGAAAGGGCGAAGATAATACAACAGGAGAAGGAAGAAAGGACGAAGATAATATAACAGAAGGAAGAAAGGACGAAGATTATAAAACGGGAGAAGGAAGTGGAAGGAAGTCATGGCTGATAGGTAGGAAGTACAATTTCTTTAATATGAATAGAATAAAATAAAATTGATATGTAGAGAAGAATGGTATCCCTCAAAATCTGTATTGGGTCCCTGGTAATTTCATATTTACATAAATGCCCTTGATTTAGTAGAGAGTAGTACCGGTATTAGGAAATATATATGTCTTGTGGTCGCTGTGGAAATGGAACACGGAACTACAAGCCATCGTCTGTATTACAAAACATCATCATCAACTGCCTGATGATGTATTTCAACACATACGAAGGGATGTTTTATTTACGTAGCAAGTATATACTGCATATATATACTGTATATTATATATATATATATATATATATATATATATATTATATATATATATATATATATATATATATATATATATATAATATATATATATATATATATATATATATATATATATATATATAGAGAGAGAGAGAGAGAGAGAGAGAGAGAGAGAGTGTTAGAGTGAGAAAAAGGGGGAAGGGGGGTGAAAGGTGAGGGACATAGAGATAGATGTATAAGGGAGTGAGATAATAGACGTTAATGACAGGTATAGTATTGGCAGTGATTGTGAATGGCAGTAAGACCAAAACAATATATACATAAATACAGTATAGTATTCAGAGGCTTCCCCCACATACTCCCACACATTTGGAAGTATTATTTTGGTACATAAGTTCCTCACCCCCCCCCCCCCCACTTCCTCTCTCTCTCTCTCTCTCCTCCACCTTCTCTCACCAATCCCTCTCCCTCTCCCTCTCTCTCCTCCGGATCTCCCCCCACTCACTTTCTCTCTCTCTCTCTCTCTCTCTCTCACACACACACACACACACACATTTTACATACCCACACCCACAACCCCCTAATACACTCCGCCCACAGCTGTCCTCGCCGCCCACACACCCAACCCCTGACAACCCAGCCCTAGTGTGGGGTGTGGGCGTGGATGTGGGTGACCAAGGCTTCTGGTCCCACACTCCTCTATTGGAGAACCTAAACCATTGACCAAAGCCACAAATTTCATGAATCTTTACCAATTATTCAGCACAAACGTCAATAACAGGATAGTGTACTAAGTAACATATTGATTTGCAAAGAAAATTATATGTAAACAACATATCCACAACAATATAAACAATACTTAGAATAAAAATAAACTATACTGTATATGCTAAGTCCTTCCTAAATTCAAACTTGTTTATCCTGACTCTCCAAAAGATACTACTCACGAATGTTTGGGGTAAAGCCCTGACGCCTTTATCTCCTTCTCCAGCTCCCTTCCTCACCTCCTACTTCATCTGCCCTCTTCCTTGTTTGGAGGCATTAAAGTTATCAACATTATTGCGTGTCTCGCTTCCCTATAATAATGTCATGTCATGTCAAACAAAAATGTCTTATGGTATAGTTGTCACGATGGTGTTTGCAATAAATAATTAAATAACATTCTTTATAATGCACAGAATACTGTACACCATAGCGCTTACTGTAAAAACCTATGAGTAATCTTCCCATATAGGGTTCTCTAGTGCACAACCCTGGCGACACCCCGGCTAAACCAGGGTTGTATAAGGTAGAATTTGGCGGGTGGGGCTCCCGAACAGCTGTGATTATTATATACCCGGTTCGTACAACTGATATTTGGTCCGAGTTGCGTTATAGATAGATTAGATAAGAAGCTTTTTGAGACAACGATTTCCAGACGTCATTCTCAAGCTGAATAACGTATCCTGGAGGAAAGTAAAATATAATAGTTAAACACATTTGATTAATACAGTTAATAAAACGTACACATGTATACAGTTACATACAAATATTTATACGACCTCCATATGAATAAGGAAATAAACGAGCAGAAATCATGTACATAATTGTATCACACACATATACAGTATACACACAGAAACACTAAACGAGAGCCTACATGGACACACACACACATACATACATACACACACACACTACTAAAATAATAGCCTATATGTAAATTAAATAAATATACTCACACACACACAACCACCATCTAAAGAACATCCTACATGGCAATAACATTAAATACTGTACCCTGTCAAGAACGCAACATAAATCTTGCGACAAAGCCCCCGAAGGAAGTCTCACAAGGCTATAAAAGCCCACGTAGCCCACCCTGATATAGACATTATGTATAGACGAGAGAGAGAGAGAGAGAGAGAGAGAGAGAGAGAGAGTGTGAGTGTGAGAGTGAAAGTGTGTACACGCAATTACTTATACTTTCAATAAAAATTAACGAATAGATACTTCCTTATCCATAAATGTAAATATTAAGTATATCTCCCAAATAAATGTGATTTATATATATATATATATATATACATATATATATATATACTGGTATATATATATATATATACCGGTATATATATATATATAACCAAGCAAATATCCAGCACAAATAGTAACTAGCTTCAACCTTAATCAACCTTCAATTGAAAGAGAAAGTTACCGTCTTAGGCCAATACAAACAATATAGAATCCTTCCCTAGCCTTCATATTGACTGAAAGAGAGAGAGAGAGAGAGAGAGAGAGAGAGAGAGAGAGAGTCTTACACACACATACAATACAAAACACAAGGACAACCTCGTTTTTATAATAGCCAAAAATCCTCAAGAATAGGCCTACGGCACCGATGATTGGACGCCATCTATAGGAACTACCTGGCCAATTTATCTTCCTTTCCTGTGTAATCTTCTCGAAATTCGCATCATATACAGTAGGCCTAGTCGGTTTTATTTCAGCTGGCGGTATACTGAATCCCTTAGCAACTGATTTATCAATACTTAATGTGTCTGCATAGTGTTAAAGATAGATTGGTATCAATATACCCATCAGTTCTAATAATAAGGGTAGGAAGGTAAATCCCTATCAATATAGTCCTACCCAAATAATATATACCCACCCGTTTTAATAATAAGGGTAGGAAGGTAAATCCCTATCAATATAGTCCTACCCAAATAATATATACCCACCCGTTTTAATAATAAGGGTAGGAAGGTAAATCCCTATCAATATAGTCCTACCCAAATAATATATACCCACCCGTTTAATAATAAGGGTAGGAAGGTAAATCCCTATCAATATAGTCCTACCCAAATAATATATACCCACCCGTTTTAATAATAAGGGTAGGAAGGTAAATCCCTATCAATATAGTCCTACCCAAATAATATATACCCACCCGTTTTAATAATAAGGGTAGGAAGGTAAATCCCTATCAATATAGTCCTACCCAAATAATATATACCCACCCGTTTTAATAATAAGGGTAGGAAGGTAAATCCCTATCAATATAGTCCTACCCAAATAATATATACCCACCCGTTTTAATAATAAGGGTAGGAAGGTAAATCCCTATCAATATAGTCCTACCCAAATAATATATACCCACCCGTTTTAATAATAAGGGTAGGAAGGTAAATCACTACCAATCTACACAATAATTGGATTTATCTTATGTATAACCATTATATAACCTTGATTATTATAGTGTAGGCTACTGTAATAACATTGGCCTTCACTCTCCCCACAGACGATATGTCTCCGCTGTGATTGGCCCCTCCTCCTGTCATCACAATCTATACAAAATTGGATGCTTCCCGGTTTTCAAATACTTATATTTTCTATTTACCTTTTTAGAGGATAGCCTTCGGAGTGTGTGTGTGTGAGTTATATATGGAGTGTGTGTGTGTGTGTGTGTGTGTGTGTGTGTGTGTGTGTGTGTGTGTGTGTGTGTGTGTGTGTGTAGTCAGTGGCTAACCAGGAAATAGAATATTGAACAAAAACATTTCAAGGTCATGTTTGGTATGCAGGAAAAAGAGGGAAGGGTCATTCAATGGTTAGGCCTTCAGGTTAATGAGGTTCATTCGTCATTCGGTTAATTAAGGTAGTCTATTCATCCCACTTAGGCCAAACACTTTTATAACTCCAAATAGACTAGAACAATCGAGCTAATATTTCTATCATTTGCAATCAGCCAGGGAATATGTATGATACTTTACACCCTATTTGCTCTAGCCCTTTTTTGAGTTACTGAGGGTAAAGGGCAATATTTATGGTCTACCTATAATGAATGGACGATAGTGTTGCCAAAATACATTCATCGGTTATGGAGACAATATACGAACACAGACAGAGACAGAAAGATTTTAGACGCATGAGAGTGAAAACAATACTCCACACCGCCAGCATCTTGCATAATAACTAGCAGAGGTAACTAGCCTACCGATATATCAACTTTACAATCACCAATACGTCAATCACAATCACCAATACATCGATCACAATCACCAATACATCAATCACAATCACCAGAACATTTATCACAATCACCCACACACAACCCCCTCCTTCCCCCTTTACCAATAGGCTACCCCTCCTCCCTTTCCTCTTCTATCACCAATACTACTCGCCCTCCCCCCTATCACCAATACCCCTCTCCTATCACCAATACCCCTCCCCTCCCCTATCACCAATACCCCTCCCCCTCCCTCCCCTATCACCAATACCCCTCCCCCTCCCTCCCCTATCACCAATACCCCTCCTCCCTCAACAATTACCCCCCCTCTCACCCCCCTGTCAACAACAATAAGCCTGGTGGAGGGTGTAATTTTGGGGTTCTGGCGACGGTACGGTACGGGAACGAAGATTACGCCTGTGACTCCTCTCCGTTCAAGGTTTCATTCACTCGGGTCTCGAACCGTGTCATTACGAAGGCTAAACCGGAAAATCGACACCACCGCACCGTGATTTTCTTGTGGCATTGACAGAAGCAAGAATGGTAAAGCTTAGGAAGTGTTGAATTGTACGTTTTGCTATAAATTGATTTATAATTGATTAACATCTCGAAACGTAATCACGGAGTTTAAACTGGAACTTTTTTGTCAAAAACATTTCCCATGTGTATCTGAAATATGTAAAACTGACGTCAATCAGTTTTTCAGCATACGAAGGCTGTTTCGTGCCGTGGTTAGCTTTAGATCAACCCCCGGAATAATATGCTTAACAAACCCAATTAAAGCTAGTATCACACGGGTGCTTTTTCCCTCAACATGTATGCTCAACACTGGTCTGGCAACTTATGAGATCAACATTTAAACTATTTCGTTTACCTAATGCATCTACCATCAGTCTAGTTTCCGGTATCAATGCAAAATATGACAGAAATGTTGCCAGAAAAATTTTAATCATCGAATGTTGACTATAAAAGCTCTCGTGTGATGCCAGCTTAACTAGGATGCTCAAGCAAAGACTAGGGATGGCTATCCTCCGGGGCAATGCCACCAGCGTCATGAACTCAGTACGACTGGACTGGGTCATGCCACTGTGTGAGGCCCGGGCAGGAGTGGTGTATCCGTAGTCTTTCCACAGTAGGGTTAAACAAAACATAAACTTTATTTGTATTTAACATGTGTGATGCACATAAATAAAAGGGGATGTGTCGGATGGTTGAAAGCTACAGTTGCTCGCGCGTTTGGGGCTAGCAACACGTATTATTAAAAACATGTATCCTCCTTCATTCACTGTCCCTCCCTTCACTCACTCAACCCCATAATTTGCCGGAGGATAACAGGTTTTTCACAATACGTAGACGGAGGCCTTTATTAAAAAAAAAACACAAAATAGGATGTGCGTTTGTTGACTCTAATGCTTAGTTTTATGATTTTATCGGCATATATCGGTACAGTCTAGTGAGTCTACACACAACAAAGAGGTCGATCAGCCAGTCATGTTTTCGTCCAACACAGACGTCACCATACCTAAAGGGTTAAGAGAAGAAAGGGCAACAAAGGACATTAAGATATGACGGATATATGCTTAGGTGGCGTGGGGAAGCGAATGTCACGATATCCGTCCTTGTTACGGGAATTAGTGTTAAAGGAGGTGAACAAAACGGATTATAAAGTACATACGTCGTCATGAAATACCTGTGTGTGTGAGAAACCGGTGTGTGTTCTTATGTGTAACTACGGCCATATTATACACGTAATCATGAATATGTATGTGTGTGAGAAACGTGTGAGTGTACTTATGTGTATGTATCTTACGGTCATGTTATTAATGTACGTCATACTCTCCCTCTCTCTCTCTCAATGAATACCAACTGGGAATGAACTTCAAACTTATTTACTCAAGTGTTCACCGTTTAAACTTATTGAATGTATAAAACGTCCACTCACACAATTTCTCTATATATACATTTACCTTTCACACACACAAATACATTTATCTACATACTTTTCTCCTTGGCTCATTTATAGATTTAACTAGCGTCTGTCTGTCTGTCTCTCTCTCTCTCTCTCTCTCTCTCTCTCTCTCTCTCTCTCCCCCCTCTCTCTATCTATTTATCTCTCCCCCCTTCTCTCTCTCTCTATCTCTCCCCCTCTCTCTCTCTCTCTATTTATCTCTCCCCCTCTCTCTCTATGTATCTCTCCCCCCGTCCCTCTCTCTCTCTCACACACAGTCATCCTTCACCCCCCTCGACAGCCTTGCCTGAAGCGGGTATACGTACACAGGCGGAAACACTCACAGGCATACACATAACCACAAAGGTACACATGCGACCACATAAACGCACAAAGAAGCACTCACATACACACACTAGCCATATAGACACATACATGACCACATAAACGCACATGGAGGCGCATAGTCTAGGTGCACACGTAACCACATAAACACGAAACTACATAACCACAAACGCACACACACACAGACATATATAGACACACACATACATACACACATACAAGCAAACGCACACAGAGATAACAAACACCTATACACAGGAAGGGGTAAGTGTAAACACAATTGGGGTGTACATAAGAGTGAGATAGGCTACATACATACATACATACATACATACATACATACATACATACACACACACACAGGCATGCCTTTGTCATGTGAGCAGGAGAGAGGTTATACTGAGTGAAAAGTGTGTGTGTGTGTGTGTGTGTGTGTGTGTGTGTGTGTGTGTGTGTGTGTGTGTGTGTGTGTGTGTGCAGTCAATAATTCCTACCAAGTATTATTCTGACGATACTATATAAATTAAGACAGGGCATCCATTCAAATAATTAGCCTAGGTATAGCGAAATATATTGTATATTTCTAACGTCTCTCTCTCTCTCTCTTGATTAAATACAGTATAATTATATATCCTTTCATCATATCCATCTTTCTCTTTCTCTCTCTCTGCTGATTCGAACCACTGACCATTGCTATGATTCGTGTCAGTGATCCAGCCTTGTTGTTCAACCCTACCCCAGACAAAGCCAACCCAATGTCCTTTATGCTAAGAGAGAGAGAGAGAGAGAAGGACGTATAGCAGTACACACACACACACACACATCAAGATTGGATAACATTAGTCATGGGAACAGAACAATACTAGCTTAGTTAAAATCCTGTATACTACAACTAGGTAAATACACAACCACCCACACACTCACTCATTCTAATTCACACTTCCTCTCTCTCCAACCCCCACCCCCCTCTCTCTCTCTCTCTCTCTCTCGTACGTGTCAGAGTGCCTACGAAGCCCAAACTAATCAAACCAGTGTCCTTCTGTGATAACGACAGAGGACCTATTCAGTAACCTGCTAGCTTCCGTGTCCAGTGGCCTTGTACTTTTATACCGCGCTGTAAAAATATGGGCACGAAAAGGGTAATTACAGTGTCTATAATACTATATATTTACAAAGGTATATTGGTATTAGTAAACCCACTTCATATGCAGGTAGAAGTGTTTATCAATATACCCAATGATTGTATATATTTAAAATGTAACCACCTTTTAGTGTAAGTGTGTTTCGTATAGAAGATATCGTTTTACAAGGTACGGTAGTGCCTTATTGGTCACAGCACTTGACATTAGATTCGAATGTCTAGAGTTCGAAACCTGACTGCAATCTATGATATTTCATCATATAAAATACTCGTAGGGCATAAACATTAAAATAATATATCATTAAATCACATTATAAACAACTGCATGCATCTTTGAACGAATGCGTAGAACAATGTAATTAGACATTATTTTGAGTGTGTGTGTATGTATGTATGTATATATGTATTTATATAATGTATGTATGCAAGGAGTTACCGCACATTACCGTGAGAATACTATAATATATACTGTAGATTCCCTGACATCTCCTTCACCCATCTCTTCTCTCAACCTTCACCTCTCATACTATCATATCACGCTTATATACCTCCACCCCCACCCCTCACTCTCCCTCTCTCTCTCATAATCACTAATCATATAAGGTATATATGTATGCACAGTATACAGTATACGGTACTGTATATATATTATATATATATATATAATACAAATATAATAACAGCACGTATATTACTGTTTTGAAAGTGTAAAATATATTGATATACACAGTTATATAAATACTAGTGCTATATAAAATCTCCAAAACAGGATTACAGTTGTCCACTCACTATTTAATAAAGGGTTCCTCAACCCACCATCAATATTAGAGCAGTGAAGACCTCCTAAGCACCCTCATCCTTTATGATAACGTACAAGTGCTCATTGACGGCTAATATCGCAACACACTCATTATAAACCAGTGATATGTAATAATCCAATATACAAAGCGATTATAAATAAGTATATAGGGATATACAGAGTTACACAAACAAGTGATAGAGACTAAGGTACAGGATTTTAGTATTAGTGTTCAGTCTCTGTGTAGTGCAAGAGTACACACCCGCATCCTAATACATGTTTTGGTGGTATAATGGTTGTAGCGTGAAAGTTTTGTATGTGGTGTCCTGGGTTCGAATCCCCGGAGGATCATAATTATGTTTTCATTAATTTCATTGGGTGTTATTGGGGTTAACCCCTTCTGTACCGGCGACGTCTTTTTACCTTTATTCTGGCTACTATTAGACGATTGTATTTAGTGCATAAGGCCTCCAACAATTAACAGGCTTCGAACTATCTCACTTGACCCTTTTTGATGCCACATACTCTTCTGAAACTGCTTAAGGGGAGGTATTTAGTTTGTTCCCTACGTTTTCATCAAGCTTAAAATTACACCCCCTAGACCCCCTTTCAAAATAAATTTGTACATTTTTCGGTAGAAAAATTTCCCGGCCAGAGGCCGGTTGCTCTTAAATTACAGGCTCGCTATCGCTCGCCAGGAAAAAATCGACACCTTAATGGCACGAAAGGTCTTAAAATTGACAGAAATGGGGCAAAATGTCTTAAAATGTCAAAACTACTAGGGCGAACGTCTTAAAATCTCAAAAGCAATGGGGCTATACATGAGGGAGAAACGGGTCCAGAAAAAAATCCCTCAAATGGAAATCTCCCCTTAACATCGTCTTGAGTCATTACAAGTTGCACATTCAGTATTATCTCCAGTCTTTCTATATTCTTAATCTCTCTCTCTCTCTCTCTCTCTCTCCCGGATCTTCTATGTGTACACCTCTTCACGCACCCTAACCCTTCCCTTCCTTTCTTCTTTCACGTAGTATCCTTGCTTATTTGCACACACACACACACACACACACACTTTCTCTCTCTCTGAACTTCAACGCACTTTCCTTGCAGGCTCCTCACTCTTACTCTCACTCTCTCTCTCTGCTTCTTTGCATTCTGTCTCCCCATCTTTATCTTTCTTATCCCTTCCCTTTACACCTATTATATATATATATATATATATATATATATTCTGGTTAACATATATATAACGGCATTCAGCTTAAAAATCACCTCATCCTATCAATGATAAGACACACAATGAACTTCTTGAAAAACATGGAACTGAATATGATACACATAGACATTAACAGAAAGAGAAGGGGGAACAGTGATAAAAGAAGAGAAGAGGCAAGAGAGCAAAGAAGAGAGAAGGAAAGAGAGAAGAGAAGAGGAGGAGGAAAAAACAACAAATAAAAAAGAAGAAGAATGACGAGGAGACGACGATGACGATGAAGAAGAAGACACAGGGAAAGAGGACGAGCGAAGAAGGATAGCTTATGAGATCAGGCCCCCCCCCCCCCTCCCGCACCTACATAGGATATCCTGTGTGTAGGGCTAAGGAAGCGTGGAGAGAGAAAGTGTGTGTGAATAAAGAGAGAACAAAGAGAGAGAGAGAGAGAGAGAGAGAGAGAGAGAAAGAGAGAGAGAGAGAGAGAGAGAGAGAGAGAGAGAGAGAGAGAGAGAGAGAGAGAGAGAGAGAACAAAAAGAGAGAGAGAGTGTGTGAATAAAGAGAGAACAAAAAGAGAGAGAGAGAGAGAGAGAGAGAGAGAGAGAGAGAGAGAGCATTAATCACCTTCTAAATTATCTACTTAAGTACAATAAACATAATTACAGAACATGCAACTCAAGCCAAACACCCATTAATCCTAGTCATCTGCTTCTATCGAATTAGCTTATTCTATCCCTTTCTAACCTACTCCCTATCCAAGAAGGGAGACGAAATAATAACTGTAGGATAGAATGGATAGAAAGGATAGGTAGATTCATTGGTAGATAGATAGATAGCTAGAGAGAGAGAGAGTCAACCCTTCACATAACACCCACCTACTTATAGCTTTGCACATCAAATACATGGAGTAGCCATATCCTCTTCTTAAGTAGACTAATTTAACTTATCACCACTCATATATATACTCTCCCCCTCTCTCTCTCTATATCTTTAATTTATCCTACTCCTTTAAATATGTATAATTTTACCTTTCCTTGTCTCTATATCTGCCCCATCTCTCTCTCTCCATCTGTAATGTATCCCACTCCTTTAAATATATATTTTTGTACTTTTCCTTCTCTATATATCCCCCCTCCCCCTCTCTCTCTCTCTCACTAATCATATAAGTCTTCCTTCCTTTCACCCAAACAGGAAGGAATAATATACATTATAAGGGATGAAGGAGGAAATGGTTATTATATATTCACGTTCACTTCCCATACCGGACAATTGTTTATATTTGTATTGTTTATATTTGTATTGTTTATATTTGTACTGATTATATTTGTATTGTTTATATTTGTATTGTTTATATTTGTATTGGTATATTTTTATTGTTTATATTTGTATTGTTTATATTTGTATTGTTTATATTTGTAGATTATATTTGTATTGTTTATATTTGTATTGTTTATATTTGTATTGATTATATTTGTATTGTTTATATTTGTATTGTTTATATTTGTATTGTTTATATTTGTATTGATTATATTTGTATTGTTTATATTTGTATTGTTTATATTTGTATTGGTATATTTTTATTGTTTATATTTGTATTGATTATATTTGTATTGTTTATATTTGTATTGTTTATATTTGTATTGATTATATTTGTATTGTTTATATTTGTATTGTTTATATTTGTATTGTTTATATTTGTATTGATTATATTTGTATTGATTATATTTGTATTGTTTATATTTGTATTGTTTATATTTGTATTGATTATATTTGTATTGTTTATATTTGTATTGTTTATATGTGTCTCATAGTTACCCAGTTCTCACACAACTATACTCGATGTACTATAATAAGGCCAAACACCTTACTCTACCCTCTAAAAACTTAAAAAAGAAGTACCGTAGTTGAGCTTATATTTATACCGTTTGGGATGAGTCGACCAGGGATTAGGTGCGGAAATGTTTAGCCCATATGCTCCAGCCTCCTTTTTACAACTCCACAGATAGAAGAGATACCGTATTACATGTGAAAAAGTGTCCACAAGTAGCCTACTAGTGCTTAACCTTTTCAATTCTAATTTCCAGCCATGGTTGCGTGTTGTATCTATATTGAGACTAAACATTTTCCTATATAATCCACATTGTCAAACCCATTAAGTATTTTAAAAACTTCAAGAGAGAGATATTGCCATTCTTTACGATATCTCCTACTTCTAAATAGTACATTGAGGACATCTCGTTGTAAGTAGACTGTATTTAAAGTCTGACCACTAATACATCTCTCTCTCTCTCTCTCTCTCTCTCTCATACTAATCACATAAGTATTCCTTCCTGCCTTCCCTTCCGTTACAGAGAGAGAGAGAGAGAGAGAGAGAGAGAGAGAGAGAGAGAGAGAGAGAGAGAGAGAGAGAGAGAGAGAGAGAGAGAGCGCACCGAAGCAAATGTTATACAAATGAAAACGGTGAGAGAGAGAGCCAGCGAGAATGAGTGAGAGAGAATGAGTGAGAGTGAGTGTGTGAGAGCGAGCCAGTGAGAACAAGATAGGACATACCAAATAAAGATAAAACACAGGTATTTCCCTCTTCTTCCCTTCCAAGTTTCCCTTACCCAAAGAAACACTCCAACACAACAGTCACCAAGGGAGGAAATAATTATGGTGTGGGTATAAGGGAATATGGGTCGTTTTTCTGGTCCCCCTTCTTCCTCGTGTTTAGCCCCATTAGTTTTAAGATTTTAAGACGTTTCATCCCATTAGTTTACCGATTTTAAGACTTTTTAGTCCATTAGTTTGGCGATTTTAAGTTTAGCGATTATTAGACGTGCCTGCAAAGAAGAGGAAATTAGAAATGTTCCTACCGAAGATGTAGCCTTCTGGGGAAGCCGTTTATATTTTTATTTTGTTAATTCATTTTTGTATATGTTTTATTATTGTTTTATATAATAATTATTATTATCATATTTATATACATAATAAACGTATGGAGCAATCGATAACAAAAATGTCTGGAAAATACTTGGGTACGGTAATTAACAAGACAGCCCGTTTTCCCCTACCGGTACGGTACCGTACCCAAGAAGGAGTTGAGCATAACCAGTCACCAAGGGAGGAAATTACAATGGGTTTAATCCTCTTGGTATGGTGATGCATTTACTGTTTATTATATAGCGAGCCTTTAATTTTAGAAGGAACTACCGAAAATGTAAACATTTATCATGAAAGAGGGTCTATGGGGTGTATTTTGTGTAAGCTTGATGGAGATCTAGCGAGGAACTAAAACAATAAATGAATAAATACATACATAGACCAATAAACAAGCACTACCCCCTTATAACTGATAATTATAATAACATCATCACTAAAAACAACAGTAATAACAATGCTACAAATTCACTATTGGTCACTTTCTCTTGGTGACGTCATAGTTCTTGTTGGAGCTGTCATATAGAGTGCATCAGGACTAAGGTCATCACCATCGGAGTGTGTGTGTGAGAGAGAGAGAGAGAGAGAGAAAGAGAGAGAGAGAGAGATTAAATGTGTGTGAGTGAGTGGACTGAAGTGTGTGTGAGAGAGAGAGAGACAGATGGAAAAGCAGTACCGGTAATAAGCAAGACTTTGTACTTAAATAAAAATAGTAAAACACATTAATTAATAAATAATAATAATAACAAAAATAAAATTAGTGCAACTTTTCAAGCCTAACCTATTAGATATCTACCCCATTCTTAAAATGCTCTTTTGAAGAACTATTTGCAACATTTGGGGAAAGTTTGTTCCAGATAGAACAGATGTTATACTAATTTCTTGGATTAGCTAAGGTCAAAATCCACACAAGTTACCGGAACACATCCACTTACTGGAAACGTTTAACCCTTTCAGCATGATGACGCCTTTTTACCTCTGATTCTGGCTACAATTAAACGATTTTATGCAATTTCAGAAGAACCTATATTACATTTTATTCTGGCTACAATTAGATGATTTTATGCGGTTTAAGGAGGACCTATGTTATTCAGCGGGTTTATTGAGATCGTATTTACCCCTTTGAGCCCTAAAGGTAGATGATAAGAGAAAGAAAATCGTCTAATGGTACCGGTAACCAGAACATGGTGAAAAGTACGTCATCGTGTCGAATGGATTAAATTGATTACCCGGTATAGAAACATAATTGCAAGAGGTGTTACCTGACTATTACTGACCCTGACTCTTAACCGATACATTGCTCAATATACGTGAGGTGAACAGGTCATCACACACACACACACACACGTAGTAATATAATCCAGAGCGTGACCCGGGTATAACTGTGAGTATATATAATATGAACGAGACATTGAAGTGTTCGTTCGTTGGTGTGATCACCCGCAGAGGGCTTCGATCACTCTAGCGGCTCTAGACTATATTTCCTGTATTTCTCTCTCTCTCTCTCTCACACACGCTTTCCCAAGAATATTTTCAACGTTGAATAATAAAATACGGTACTGCTTTTAATTTTAGCGGTATTTTTTTTTCATATGTTTTTAATTCAAACAAATGTTCGAAGGAGATTGTATTATACGTTAACCATTCATACCATACCGTAATTAAGGCAGGACGGTAAGTTCAGTCTATACATATGTAAGAGCAATTTAGGCCTACTCACAATTCTTCAACAAAGACCTACGTCACAGGATCTGGTTGCTACGGTAACCAGGGACGCTTGGCCATGTTTTGTTGTCGGAAGGAACCATCGCAACAACAAATGGATGATTCGACAGTAGAGCCATCTGGTGTCGAAATTGAAGAATATCAAATACAAACTATATACGGTATAAACTAAAATTTCTTCAAGATGTTTAACGAAAATATAAAAATGGATAATAACATAAAATAATATATACCAGTAGACCCATATATCACAAGGCTTCAATATATATCACACCTACAAATATTACACAATTACCACACCTACAAATATTACACAAATACCACACCTACAAATATTACACAATTACCACACCTACAAATACCACCCATGGAATTAATACCACCCATTCCAGTTTCGCGGCATGCGCAAAATTCACCGCTTGAATATCTCGGGGGTGTCTTGGGTCAGAGGTGAAGGTAGGCTACTCTGGTGGCGTTTTTGTCAACTACTCGTGAATCCGGATCGAACAGCTGATCTTACTTTGCATGGGTTGAGGGTGACATGGGTGTTTGGAAGGGGGTCTGGTTTGTGCGTTCGTTTGTTTGTTTGGGCTCTCTCTCTTTCTGCTCTTTTGTGTTCTCTCTCGCTCTCTCAACTTCGTCTCACACCTTCTCTCTCTCTCTCAAAGTATTATTTTACCGAAGAGGTTACTCGAGTTAGTTGCAAAGTCCTTTAACAAAACAGTTACTTATTGCAAATATATAATAACAAAACAGATATCGGTAACGTATATGCGAGAGATAGGTTAACAAAGGCAATTTCGAAACACCAAGCGCAAACGTAAAATTATCACACAATGTTACAAATCCATGAACACGCTTTTACACCTCCACCAAATGCGGCTATACAATAAAACCCAGAGCAATTGCATGTAAACAATGAACTTACAACACACAAGCACACTATTATGCTTGACACGTGGCACAAGAGAGAGAGAGAGAGAGAGAGAGAGAGAGAGAGAGAGAGAGAGAGAGAGAGAGAGAGAGAGAGAGAGAGAGAGAGAGAGAGAGAGAGAGAGAGAGAGAGAGAGAGAGAGAGAGAGAGAGAGAGAGAGAGAGAGAGAGAGATTCACACGAGTGCTCTTTCAGCACCTAAGGTCAGCCATTTTACGCTGGCAACATGCATGGCTATTTACTTGTGATACCATATAGGGAAAGTCAACCAGTAAATTGGAGTAGAAAATTACAGCCCGTTTTCTCCAGCCCTACCGAGTTTCAATAGGCTATGGGTAAAAAAGTTGTATATTGATTACTTGGTACAATGAATAGAATTTAGATTGAACGCATACCCGGTACATGGTGTTAGGTGACGGAATTCTAATACAAGGGACTATTTTCTACTATTAACGGTTACTAGATCGAAGGTAGATTATTATAGAAAACATAGGCTACGGTAATTCCCACCAAATCTATTACTCTGCACTGGTATCAAGTAATCTATTACTCTGCACTGGTATCAAGTAATAGAAATGTGATTGCTGATAGCTGATCTTAAAGGACAAAGTTCTTATAATGAAAGCTATTACTGAGAACGGTGGGTAGACCCATCGGGGATTAGACAATTACTTAAGGTGCGGTGCCGGTATATAGTACGGTATATATATATATATATACACAATATTATACTCTCGAATTCACCCACTCAACTACCGGTACCGAACAACATATTGTCTTGTAATGTCTGTAATTTTCTTGATATGAAGGTGTTGGTTTGGTGGTGGTTGAACTCCAGGGCCGGAAAATAAATTGCATGTGTTATTTTACTGAACATGTCTAAAATTACCAGCACACTAAACTTTACAAAACCATTTCGGTATGGTGATGAAATACGGTTCCATTGTGTCGGGTATTCTATATACGATATGGTGATATATATATATATATATATATATATATATATATATATATATGACAAAAAAAGGATAAAGTAACCAGTGATCGCCAACTTCCAAAATTCTTACTAAACAATATCTTCCAAACCAACTAACAAAATAAATATATAATATTCAAATAAATTAACCCCAACATCACCACCTTCAAAACTCGTACTAAACAATATTTTCCAACAACAACAGCAATAAAGTAACCATTGATCGGCAGCTTTCAAAGTCTTACTAAACAATATCTTCCAGGCCAACTACATTCTTAGGAAATGTTGCAAGAATGTCTCACACCAACCTAGAATATCTCATGAGGTACCGTACCGTACCTTAGCGTACTGATAGATAGGGAGGTAGGTAGATATATAGATAGATAAAATTATAGATAAATTGATTGATAGATAAAAATATGGATATACAAGAAGCTATATAGGTCTATAACGATAGATATAAAGAAAGATAGGTACCGGTATATAGATTGATTGATGGATAATTATATAGGCCTAGGTAGATATTTGACTGACAGATAGACAAGTACGGTAATAACAAATATAGATAAATAGATAATTATACCGTATATATAAACGGAGAGCTAGTACCGGTATATAGGCCTACCTTAGTAGCCTATACATAACACTTATGATGATAAAAGAGGTAGATATTCCCTAGATAAATAAACAAACGGTAAGCTTGGCACTCGTCCACCTTGTATGCTCAAAGGACAAGGCTAAACACTGCAGCGTCTTTACTATAAAAAAAAATTGATGCGTAGGGCTACATCATTTATTGAAGGCCGCCCCTGTGTTCCAAGTTAGGTGTTAAGTTGGGTAATATGGTGTTTATTGTACAGTACCGGTAACTGAAAACAAAATAGTAAATTATTCGGATACGGTACATTCCAGCGTGAGAGAGAGAGAGAGAGAGAATGTGTGCGTGTGTGATTAACAGTATAGGCTAGTTTGTGGCTTCGTGTAATAAGTGTGTTTATGTGTGTGTGTTCGTTAATGTATAGCTTTTAGTGAAGGCTAGTTTGTGGTTTCGTGTATGTACTATCAGTGTGTGTGTGTGTGTGTGTCTGTATGTGTGATATTAGTATGTGTATAGCTTACTGTATTTGACCTTGAAATGTGTAGTGTCTGTATATGTGTGTGTTTGTCTGTGAGCGTGTGAGTGCATGTGTGTGTGCGTGAGTAATATAAATAACCGGTATATGTGTGTGCGTATTTGTATGTGCGTTCGCTGTCGAGTTACTGTGCGTGCTCGTGTAACAAAGAAGCCAATAAAATGAATGAGAGCGGATGATTGGACTGGTAATTAGCCATCAGGAGGGCGTTTCATTTCCTCATAGGCACTTCCGGTCAACCGTTTTCTGTGAATTCCCACATTTTTATGGATTTCTCAACTATTTTATGATGCCTTTTTCGGAGAGAGAGAGAGAGAGAGAGAGAGAGAGAGAGAGAGAGAGAGAGAGAGAGAGAGAGATCAAAGAACATGTTATTAGGTAAGTAGTTAGGTATACAGAGAAAGAT
Source organism: Paralithodes platypus (assembly GCA_032716605.1). Taxonomy (NCBI): domain Eukaryota; kingdom Metazoa; phylum Arthropoda; class Malacostraca; order Decapoda; family Lithodidae; genus Paralithodes; species Paralithodes platypus. Next base: position 33,850,652 of record CM064493.1, on the reverse strand, counting down.
TGTTAATGTAGAGCCAATGAGTGTTTTGGAGGAGGGTTACGTCATAGCCAGTGTGACGCCTCCCCACCAAGATGTGCAGCCTCTCATAAGTTGATAGGCCTAGTTGTTGGCTAGTAAACCAGGGATAATCCTCTCAAGTGTGGCGTCTTTTGAAACCATTGGCATCCTTTTCATCGTACTCCTCAAGAAAACTTTATGGGGGCGAGAGCTGCTCCCTCGAACTGTATACTGGACCAGATCTGACTTACATTCATATTTTTGTTTTCACCAGCTCACCAATTAATTTACAAATAAACCTAACTAATGAAATCAATGAAAGTAATGAATACGTGTGGTACTCCAAGGACTCGAACTTGAATTCTGCTATCAAGACAGATACCACGATACCGAATGGCAGCTCTCGACCACCACCTTGTAGGCCTATTCTATGGCACTTCCTCTTATGCCCATCGTTACCCTTCAACAAGCAACAAAATTAAGATCTTTATATTTTATAGCTATGTTGTTGCTTGCTATCCCTTATAGCCTGATCCTTCGCAAAACAAAAAAACTCCCCATGTTAAACCGAGTACCGTTTTCTTTCTTCGGTTTCTCCCTCTTTCCCCCCCCCCCCCCCTATCCTTGGGTGGAACACGATAACTGGAGGGTGTCACGATTTAATTCGCAAAGTGACGGACCCTCCCCCTAAAAAAAAAAAAAAAACGGGCGCTGTCTGGAACCCTAATAAATTCCTGTGGCCTACGGTATTTCTCTCTCCTTCATTTCGTATATTTCTCTTACTGCTCCCCTATCTCTCTCTCTCTCTTCATGTTTATCTTTGATCGCTCTCTGTACTTTTACTTATCACAAATATCTCTCTATCTCTCTCTCTCTCTCTTTCAGTAAGAATGTAACAGGTCTTATTTCTCGTAACAGTATACCCATTAAGTCATGTGGTCCTCTGTGTGCCTTTATTATTTACAGTATATTAAGGTGCATAATAAACATATCAAATCAATCAATCTTTAAGCACGATAACTTTGATACATGACATTGAACACACACACATACACACACTTATTCAATTCACACACAAACACACATGCACTCAATTCACACGAACACACACACTTAATTCACACATAAACACATATAGGCCTATATCCAATTATCTCACATACACACACACTTACTCAATTCACACACACACACACACACACACACACACACACACACATTACATACTCATAAAACGACTGAAAAAATAAAATCGGTGATTGAAGACAAACATAAGGACACACCGGTAGATTAATAAATAGATAAATAAATATAATAATTGCCAGGAAAAGTGAAAGTGATGTGGGTAAACAAATTCCTAGGAAATAATCAAATGAGAGATATAAGTTGCATCATGCGCAGGATAAGTGAAAGTGAAATAATGGAGATGCTTAACAATATTGTAAATACAATTAATATACTACATTATCGGAATATACCGTTACACTGGAGAGAGAGAGAGAGAGAGAGAGAGAGAGAGAGAGAGTAATAAATAAATAGTAAATAATTAAATTTTTATTTCCACTGAAAAGTGTTTTTTTCTGCTCATAATTTACAATAAAAAAAATTACATTAAGTACCCTATTAACTTAGGTACCGTATACACTTAAGTAGCCTATAAGGTATAAACTTAGATTGTACATATATACACGCAATATATATATATATATATATATATATATATATATATATATATATATATATATATATATATATATATATATACGAGAGAGAGAGAGAGAGAGAGAGAGTTAGTGAAAGTGAGACAATACACCGTATTTAATAATATTGTAAAATAGGTCCCTTAATGGTGTATACAACGTGTGTATGTGTGTGTGTATATATATGAAGCCCTTAGATAGATATAAACTTAAACATAAATACCGGTTATCCAACACAGACTGAATAGAGGGTTTGATAGTTGTATTAATGATATAATATAAGAATATACGAAACACAGACAAATACAGTACTGTATATGAACTTTATGAAGGGGGTAGGAGAGGATAATAAAGAGAGAGAGAGAGAGAGAGAGAGAGAGAGAGAGAGAGAGAGAGAGAGAGAGAGAGAGAGAGAGAGAGAGAAGGGGGGGGGGGGGCTGTCCTCTTTATTACAGCTTATACCTGGAATCTACTACCTGGAATTTCATGCCTGCTGTCTCTCCTATCACCACCTCTGTCTGTCTCTCTCTCTCTCTCTCTCTCTCTCTCTCTCTCTCTGTATGTATATCTCTCGTAACTAGTACACGCACACAAACCGTAGGCTACATCATACTAATTTAATCAGAAAATGTTTAGTTAGTCTACAGTGTATATTTTGTTTTTTACTAATATCCACTATTTGATATTTCACCGTTTTCTTCCTTACACCGTCATGCAACTCTCCCCTTTCTCACTTTCCATTTTCTGTAACTACAAGCTCGCTTTTCACGACCTCTCTCTCTCTCTCTCTCTCTCGCAAAGTGCAACCATGGCTGGCTTGAAGGAGAGATTTATTTATAGTTTATCTTTATAGTTTCCTCCCTAGACCTCCATCAAGCTTTAAAAATAATGCCCCCAAGACCCACCCTCGAGATAAATGTGTGTATTTTTCGGCCAGTTCCTTCTAAATTGCAAGCTCGCTATCGCTCGCCGGAAAAAATGACACCTAAATGGCACAAAAGGTCTTAAAATCGCCAAATTAATTAGACTAACGATGAGGGAGAGGGGATCCAGAAAACTCCTTCCTAGAATAAATGATATTCGGCTTTGATATGTGTGGAATCATTTTTACATATAAGATCTGTTCTACCTGGAACAAACATCCCTCTGAAGTTGTAAATAGTCCTTCAGTAGAGCTGTTCAAGAAGAGAGTAGATAGTGTTGTGCTCACTCTGCAATCAATATATCTACACTATCACTACCGGTACAATATATCTCTTTCTACTTAGAGTATCTCCTCGGAATTAACAGCAAGGTTTTTGAGATCCGAACTATTATTTGTAACTCTCTCTCTCTCCATCGTTTCAGTAGGCTATCCACCCCAAAGTATATATACATACAAGTGTATATATATACTTTGATCCACCCATCCCCTCTCTCTCTCTTTATCATCTCAGTAGGCTATCCACCCATCAACTCCTCTCTCTATTGTGCCATCTGTCAACTTGAGCTCACGTCTATCTCTGCTCAGCCGCATATATTGTACTGGCTTCTTGTATGGGTTTCTTTAGTTCTTGGGGCTTACTTTACCCAAGTCCATTCCTTCAAAAAGTAATTATATTTATTTATTTCTAATTTTTGTATTTTGTTTCTGTTTTATTTGTGTAGGCCTATAGGCTACTGTGTACCTATATTCATCTTAATCTATTTGTTATCAATGTCACCACAACACCAAACACCTCCAATTAAATTAATGAAAGCACATAACAGATAATATGACATATTTTATCAGTGTCAATCCCTACAAATTATATTTGTAAGTTATATTTTTACTGATTCACACCGAATATTAAATGTGTTTATTTAGTCTATGACATATTTCATCGGCGTTCATGTCTTCATTTTTACTCTGAAGTTTGTAAAATACTTATTTGTGGATGTAGGCCTAGGCTATACCGGTAATACAAACAAGACAGGACAAGTATTTATTATCGTTATAATAATAATGTAACATAGTTAAATAGGTATAATTTCTCCATTGCAAGAATCTCTCTCTCTCTCTCAATGAGTGTGAAGGTACTATGGCTCGTGACTGTACATGTTGGCAACCTTGCTATAAAAAAACGTATATTTTCTGTAAGTAGGACTGTAGGTGAGAAATCATGACCTATAACCTCTGTAACTCAAACAGGGCTAGAGTAATCAAGCTAATAGTTCTACCATTTGGGAAGAGTCAGTCAAGGAATAAATGTGGAAATTTACAGCCAATTTGCTCTGGCCCTTTTTGAGTTACAGAGGATAGAGGTAATGATTTATTGCATACCGGTACTTACAGCGAATAGGCTATACCCGGCACTATACTGTAGGTGTTTCACGACCGACCAATCATAATGACACTTCCCCCTTTATTACATCATGATATCATAGGCACTGTATTATGGTGAATCATACTTACCATCCGGAAGAGCGAAGTAAGATGACTTGAGAATACGAACCCTAAGTTTGGTGAGAATAATTATACGACCCTTGAAGTTCCGACCACCTCGCTTGGATTGTAAGGTCTGAGTGGTCACTGTATGTAATTTTATGTATTTCATGTGTAGCCTACTATAATATCTTTCACTGCCCGACTTAAACCCCCCCCCCCCCTCTCACTCACTTTAAATCCCCACTGCTTTCCCACACCCCACATTAGCATAAGCCACATTCTTCACTCCCAGAAGTGCCCAAAACGCCCATGGATTTTCTAAAGGCGGCAACTACTAATATATCCTGTGGAATTTGGCGCCAAAAGTTTCCTTGTGCGGTAGCTTTGAAAATTTGGCGCCCAAAATCGACCCTGGACAGTTTTCTACGGATATCGCCCTGGACCTTGGCGGGAAAGTTCAATCACGTTTTCTTTGTCAAAGGAAGAAAGCATAGCGGTCAAAATATACCCTTGAATGTCCAAACAGTGCTGTCTTTGCTTGCTTGCCAGCTTTCAACCCCCCCCCCCCTCTCTCTCTCTCTCCCCACCCAAGTGAAACCCTCCTCTGAGAATAATGAACTACTCTGCTTTACTATCCGAAACCAACCACCCGCAAAACAAGACGAGGGTTACACGAAAATCCGGGGTTCTGGAATTTGGAGAGAGAGAGAGAGAGAGACCTAAAAAGTAAAACCTACACCTATCCTTCTCTACTACTGATTTGGGTAGCATTCAAGGAGACTACATCAGGACTCTTCTTCTTCTTACCTCTGACCGGGTACCGTATAAGCTATCCTAGTGTTTACTAGCCTATACCCCTTTGAAAGGACATTAGCCTATCCTAGTATTATGGGTGGGGGCTGCCGCCCCCACACCTCCGCTATTAGACATCTTTGACAGATTTTTGGTGTATTTTTCTGTGAAAAGGGTATTTTTTCAATTTGGCAATAACGAAAATCCTCCATGCGGACTATATGGAGAGAAATGTGGCGAATCTGTTGGTGCCTATTTTCCCTAATAAATTGTTTCTAATAAGGCGGATGTAGTGTCCTTGAAGATTATCCTGATTTGTTTCACTCACTTGTTATTCCTATATCTAACACCTCCCTTCCTCGCTAACTCAAATAGGCCTAATAAACAAATATATAGATAGAGAGTGAGAGGGTGGCATAAATTAGAAAAATGGATGAATTACACTTAAGCTGTATACCGTATAATATTTAAATGTGTATGTGTGAGAGAGAGAGAGAGAGAACCAATGAAAGGAAGAGTGAGTGACAGGTAGGCTATCACCATCATTCACTCACTCTTACGCCCACACATGCCGTACATTATTTTAATTATATATGCATCTGTATATTCAATGCCATACTCTCTCTCAGTCTCTGGTGGGTGAGGAGAGAGCTTCTGCTTTACTAGCCTTACCTTCCACTTAGTAGCAAATTGTGTTAGAATTAAGTCCAAACTGCCTAGTAGGGACCGCAAGGTCTCTGTAACTGTCACTCGCTCTACGGTGACTCTCACCCAGAGATTACATAAGAACATAAGAAAATGGGAGTCTGCAGAAAGCCGATTGGCCTAAGCAAGGCAGATCCCTGTCCCACACAACCCCAATTATAGGCTCAACACTCTAATACCCTGAGGATCATCTTACCAAAACGGTTAGAGATTAACGCAGGATTACGGGGGTCTGCAGAGCGCTGATTGGCCCAACCCGACTGATCCCCCTTCACACCCAACCCTTCTCGTCCATATGCTTATCCAATTTTATCACTTTATAACTTGTACTATATTTCGCTATATACACTCCTAAACAGTATACGGTATATATTTGACTTTATTTGACTATTTCATATAAACATTCCTATTAAAACTGAATTGCTTAGTCTATATTTCCCTATACTGAAGACTCCTATCATATAAACTTGTAATAAAACTAAATACTTTTGACTTTAAGCACTATCTCCCCATGTCATTCAAGTACTCCTATATACAGTATATATCATAACAAAAATGCACTGTAGTCCCCTATATAATACAAAATACTCTTTAAAAAAATATAGAGAAGTTGAGCTATATTTCCCTATATACTGATCATACTCTTAATAGGAGATGAACTGTACATTTGTCATTCAAAATAATAAAAACACCCTTTACAAAAACTAATAAAACGTCACTCTTTTGATGTGTGAAAGACTTAACTCTTCCTATTAAGGTGTGGTCCGTGTGGAAATTTACAGCAAACTTGCTCTAACCCTTTTCTGAGTTAGGGTACATAGGAGTCACGATTGTTGGCCTCCTAATAATGCATGGACTATTGCCTAGTTTTATAAATTCATCCATTACCCCCCTCAAAAATTGCCTGCAATATTTAACTTAACTTAGCATGCCAAGAGATTACAAGACTAAAATATAATAGAACACAAATAACACATTAAAGAAAAACTGTGGTAGGCTATATAATTGTATCTACTTTCAAACGAATTCATTAACTACAAGGATCAATTAGGTTAAACACTAAATTTCTACCATTAACTCATTCAATATGACGTAGTGTTCATCCTATTCTGGTTGCCATTAGACGATTTTCTTTAGTTTATAATCTACCTCAAGGATGCAAACTTCAAAGAGTGTAAATATGAGCTCATTATACCCTCTGAATAACATAGCCTAGATCCTTATCAAACACAAACTGCATAATATCGTCTAACCAATCAATAATTAGACCATGATTAGGACCAGGTAAATGTCATATCAACAACCAATCCTGACTGCTTATGATCGAAGTAATATTATATATAGGCCTAATTTACTAATTAACTATAATATTTGGTCCCAAGGAGGTCTTTTTTTTTTGGACCTCCCCGTTTCATCCTACTAGTTCGGTGCGATAATAAGACGTTTCACCCCATGCAGGTGTCATTTTTTGGGGCGAGGCGACCCAGGCGAGTAACAGCGATCCTGTAACTTCGAAGAAAACGGCCTTCAATCAGGACGTTCTTCTTTCGAGAAATGTCTAAATTTAGCCTAGCTTGAGTCTGGGTGGGTATTTTTTTAGTTTGAAGGAAGTCTGGGAAGGCGCTTTTTTTGTGCCTTTTGTTAGCCTAGGGGGCAAACTAAAATATATTGCACAATAGGCCCTAGCAAAATCTTCCATAATAACAGAACATTTCAATAAACCCTCTAAATAACACAAACATATAAACTGCATACAATGTGTATAAATGCCGGTATTAAAAACTATACCGGTAGTATTAGGCCTAGCCTAGCCTATACTATAGGCTAGGCTAACTCCATTGTTAATCATCAGTTGTTTTATGCATGCAACATTAGGATACATTTTATTCAATATTGCGTTCAATATGTTTGATGAGTTACGATGCCTAGGTAACAAGCAGAACAAATAATGCATGGAATTCATTAGCCTATGTATCTTTGACCCGTTCACTCAATACCTTGGTTTGACAACATGCAAACTCACTTTAAATGCAGACATGCTTGGCCAAAAAACTATAAAGAAATGCATGACAAGCACTTACCGACTGGAACTGGAGACTAATATATTCGGGGCAATCACGAGTTAACTGCTGGCAAACGGTAATCCAACGTATTTCACTATAATCCACGATAGAAATCTGCCACAGAGAACACTGACGGTAATCTCCCTCTCTTACTCCCCTCCACCCGCGCCACAACTGAGCCATTGAGAGTCCCAGAAGTTGATCGTCTGCAGGCGCTCTGGAAAACATGTTGTACTCCTCATTAACAGAACGTATATTTACCATTCCCATCGTCGCACTGCATCTCATAGCATTATATCAACTACAAAATCCCATATTACGTTAATGATTATATTCAAACCATGATATTATGTGTGATTTAAGTAGTTTATGCAGAGGTCCGGTTTGTTCGTACGCCCGCCAGCTGCTAATATCAACAAGACGACCCTGCCTCTTGGGACCTGTCAGTGACCAACCAATACCTGAGACCTTATTATTTCACTGACCCGGGAGTTTTACCACGGCCGTGGTTTTAAGGGGAGGTAGTAGCTTTTTCTGGATCCCCTTCTACCTCATGTTTAGCATATTAGTTTCTAAATTTAAAGACGTTCGTTCCATTAGTTTGCCGATTTTGAAACCTTTTGTCCCATTTCTTTGTCAATATTAAGACCTTTTGTGCCATGTAGGTGTTGATTTATTACTGGCGAGCGTACACACATACACACTCTCTCTCTATCTATCTATCTATCTATTTATCTATATATCTATCTATCTCACGTATACATACTCACTTTCATACCCACACTCTATTTCCCTTTTTTCTCTCATATATTTAATTATTATTTATTATTATGATTCTCGAGCGGGGGATAACTTATTACAGAAAATCCTCTTCAAGCAAATTTCCCAGGTAGATACTTAGTATAATAATAAATTAAAATTATAATTAATTATAAATTTATTTATATTAAACAATGTATTTTAATTTTGTTTTAACTTGGTAAATATTATGTAAATGCTAATGTTTGCACAATTAATTTGTTTATTATTATCATCAATAATCGTGTTAGACTTCTTCCATCACATAATATTCTCTCTCTAGACTACCACGAGAGAGAGAGAGAGAGCGCGTGAACAGTCTCCTTGTTTCAGTCACGTGATATGTGTAAGTGTAAACAACCCTGTCTCGCACACCTGACTATACGTACACACCTGACTATACTTACAATGACTATACACTTACATACCTGACTATACTTACACACCTGACTATACCTACACACCTGCCTATATTTACATACCTGACTATACTTACACACATGACTATAATTACACACCTGACTACGTACACACCTGACTATACTTACATACCTGACAATACTTACACACCTGACTATACTTACACACCTGACCATACTTACATACCTGACTATACATACACACCTGACCATACTTACACATACTGTATGAACACATAATTACACACATCTAAGCTTTCTTTGAATATGTCTTTCAGGATGCCATAAATATATCTGGAACCATACTGTAGTTACTATGTCATATCTCATTAAATATCTAATATACCTGTAGATTATGTGATGACAATTTTGTTTTAGTTTAGGAAGGATATTATAGGCCTATACGTCAGAGTTGATAAATATAGGTACTGTCATTTCTATAGTTTCAACTAAGATTGCGTAATACCGTCTAAACATAGCCAAAATATAGTGAAATAGCATCTTAGTATATTGAAAGGATTCATATACCTTCCCTGATAACGATAAGATATATGTAGCAAAGTGGCTATAAAATAACTCATTTGGGAATCAAAAGAATATTTATCTATTAACAAATAGTTTATTTAAGGCAAAATAAGTCACCCAGGTAATGTATGTGTTTACCTGTGAACAACATAAAACTGATTAAGATCATATATACCAAAAACAAAAGTTTGACATGTCTCAAAAGGTTTTCCCACAGCACAACTGTAATCAATTATAACCCCTATATTAATAAATCAGGCATTCACATAATCCACAAATTAACCTTCGTATATTCACAAATAAGTTCACTAAGAAATAAATATGAAACTCACCGTACAACACATATAAAAAGGATTAACCCCTGACAGGGTTCCTTGGTCTTGGTCTTGGTCTTGGTGCGAGAGTCACGCTCGACTGGTCGAGGTGTGGCCTTAGTATCGGCTCTCTCTCCTAGGATAAACTTATAAACTATAATGGAAAAGGACAGGTTGAGAATAAAAGAAGATTGTTCCCCCGTGGGCATTCTCACCCCAGCCTCACTATTGTGAGGCTGATCTTTTCCTCCACACTCCCTCTAGGTAGTCCTTAACACTCCGTGCAGTGGTCTCATTCCACATGTTTAGGTCGTTCAGGCCAAGCAGGTAGATCACTATTCCGTCGAGCCCCCATTCATACCTTCCTACCACTGCATTCCATTCCTCCGCACCAATCTCTTGCACTATGGATCTTAGCATTACCCGCCTTTCTCCTTCATATTTTCTGCACTTTAGGAGGATATGCTCCACAGTCTCATCCTCCCCGCTCTCGCACATCTTGCATGCCTTGTTGCCTTCATTTGACCATCTATATGTTCTGCTGTTCAGCTCAAGCGACTTAGTTCGGGCCTTGAAGAGGAGTTCACCTCCGATGCTCCCATCGTAGAATGGCTCCCTTCTTGGCTGTTGCTTACACATGTACCATTCTAGTGAACTCTTGTTTCTCATATTCCCCGCCCATTCGTCCCTTGCTACGCTTTGTACCCGTTTGCCGATCTCTTTCTTCCATCTCTCATGGCTCCACATTTCCATACTTTCCCCCATCATGATACCACGCATTCCGTACTTCTCTATCTTTCTGTCGCACATCTTGTTCCATTTACTGCTCTCCTTAGCCCATTCAAACACCTTTCGTGCCCATCTATCACCATTCATTTTTTCCAGTCTGACCCGGTACCGTAGGACTCCCTTGTCTATTCTTTCTTCAAAGGAGCTCCACCCCGCGTCACCTCTCAAGGCTTCTACTGCAGTGTACTTGTTCGCTCCCAGTGCGAGCCTTCCGACCCTATTCTGGGCAACTTCCAGCTTTGCCGTGTCATTCGTTGTCCACGGGATGGTTTCCAGACCATACATCAGGCCTGGCACCGCCATACCTTTCCATACTCCTCGCACTACTTCATACTTGTTCGCTCTACACCTTGCAGCACTGCCAAGTCTTCCCACCCACTGGCTCGCTCTTGTTAGTCTCTCATCTTTTGTTTTCTCGCACCCTCTTGCATCCACTGTCATTCCCAGGTACTTGTATTCATTTGTTTGGGTAATAATATTATTCCCAAGTAGCCACGTCGCACCCACATCCGTTTCATCTCCATTCACTACTAGTACTTTACTTTTCTCCCTGCTAAAGCTCACATTCAGATCATTCCCATATTCGGACACCACATCTAGCATCCTCTGCAGATCCTCTCGGTTGTCGATCATGATCACTACATCATCTGCATATAGCAAGATACCCAGACGTTCGTTCCCAATTAGTGTTCCCCTGCCGGCTTCTTTCATTCTTGCAGCTAGTTCCTCTGTGTACATCCCAAACAGGAGGGGGGATAGCCCACAGCCCTGTCTAACTCCCCGCTTGTTTTCGACCCAGTCTGTCTCTATATCCCCCATACTGTATCTAGCCCTGGTATTCTCATACATACTTCTTATGATATTTATTATCTTTTCACTCACACCTACTGTTTCAAGCAGCCTACACAACTTGTACCTGTTCACTCTGTCATATGCTTTCTCTATGTCTAGGAAGGCGAAGTATCCCTTCCGTCCGGACTTTTTCGTATTCTCTATCACTTCTCTCACTACGAACATGTTATCTTCCCCTCTTCTGTCCACTCGAAACCCATTCTGTTCTTCTCCCATCACTCTGTTCCTTTCAAAGATCCCTTTCAGCCTTTCATTCAGCACCCCACAGAACACCTTGGAAATTGTGTCCGTTAGTGTTATTGGTCGGTAGTTTTTCAGCTTTTTCTTACTCTTGTGACCCCCTTTGTGCAGGAGGGTCACCCGGCTCTCGTTCCATTTATACGGTACCCTCTCTCCTGACCACACTTTCTTAAAAAGTCCATACATGCCTTCAATTACTCCATTCCCACCCTCTTTGTAGAATTCATATGGGATCTCGTCGTTGCCTGCGGCTTTACCATTCTTCAGTTTCTTGACACATTTCATTATCTCTTCTCTACTGATCTCGTAATCCATATTTTCATCTACTGGTATCTTCCTTCCTATTATCAGGTTGGGTTCGCCCCTATCCTCCACCTCATTCGCACCCCCTATGTTTTCCCAGAATTCTTTTACTGCCCTAGCTTTCTCCGGTTTCCCTCTCACCTCTCTTCCGTTCACCATTATCACTTCCACATTCACTCTTTCACTCTCTTGTTCTCCCCTTAGGAAGTCATACCATTCTCTACTGACCTCACCGCCTCTTGCCTTCAGCTCATCTACTACATCCTTATCGGCTTTTACTCTCGCTTTCCTTATTAAACCTCCTGTTCCACTCAGATCAAATTGCGCCAAAATCCCATCCTGCCCTATCTTATCTACATGAATATCATATGTTCAAAAGTCCTATAACTAGATTAAATAAATGCTTATAGGCCAACTAAAAATACAAAGAAACCTAAAAATGCATAGACTAATCTTATAATTACAAAATATAATAGATGAGCATAATAATAATATTGAATGGGTCCGTTTGGGGACTGGACGACTCGGCCCATGGGACAACTCGGCTCGGACAGCTCGGCCCACTTTTGGACAACTCGGCCACGACTGCGAGACAGCTCGGCCCATTATTTGAGACAGCTCGGCCATGACGGCGAGACAGCTCGGCCCCATGTTATGCTATGGGGCAATTTTTGTTAATATAGCCGTGAAAAAGCCTGTAGCCTTGAAATCCGTGATTGTATCTAACCTTGTATATATATATATATATATATATATATATATATATATATAATGACGATCAGACTAAAACACGCCCATTAATAGGAAAAATCACAACCATTTTAATTTTCAGCCGATGGTGATTAGCATATTTCCCATTTTATAGAAATCAGTTACTTTGCAAATAGAGTAGCGCAATATGGAGTGATCATGAAAACGTGACATTACGGTACCCCTTGAGGTTTATGTCGCCTTTTTTATTAATTCCGGCTGTCATTAGACGATCTCATACAGCTTAGGAAGGATCTGTAAGTGTTGAAATGCTGAAGACTGTCTAGAATAACCGTCTGTCTTCCATATATCCTTACTAATCTAAATAAAATTACCTCATAATAGACAAAATACACTGTAAAGTGCGTCATGATCCTCAAGGGGTTAACATGATGATGATAGAAGACAATCATATATTTTCATTCCTGATCCTACCTACAGTATATGTCCCTTTTTTATTTATTCGTTCTAGGAAACATATATCCTCAAGTCATTCATTAGTATTCTCATTAATATTATTGACCTACCGAATCATTTGTTGTTAGCCATTTCTAGACCGGTACTTTCTGGATTTGAATGATCAGTTGTAGGACTTGTGATCGTGTTTTTAAATTGTGCAATGGGTTCATAATTACCTTTTGTGGTTTATATGGGGAAAGGGGTAGACAGATCCTTCCCAATAACAATATACCGTTTATAAAAGCACAGCTAACAAATTACAACAATATAGATATATCCGTTCTCTCGCCCTAATTACCAGTTTATAACAAATATGCTAAATTCTAAAAAAAATTGTTTTATGTAAGTTGAAAATTATTCTAATTAAGATGTGCATCCAATTTTATTTTCTTATTTAGTAAGTTAGTCTAGTCGATATTTGGCCAAGACTACCATCAGTTAATGTTAACTAAACTGATTGAACAATTGGATCCAAAAGAATTTGTTTGTTATAATTGTGTAGCCTATGCACTTTTGTTTAATATGTACATAATATATCCGTAGTGATACTACATAATAAATCACTCAATAATATAGATCCCCAGCGGTCGAGTGGGGTAATTTCCAATATTACTATTTGTTGTTCTATGTGAGTGAGGGAAACAAAAGGCAGAATTGCCTGTAGCGAGTGCCTCCCCCATAGTTGAAAGAGTAACTGGGCCAAAACAAAGGGACGTTCGAGTAAAAATGCCTGGCCACACAGAGTTTGTGTTATGTGAACCTGGTCTTTTATCACCTGTCTTGTCACTTATGAAGTTCAAGTCTGAAACTTTAGATTCGGTAGAAAAGCTGGCAGTCATATCTTTCGATGAGATGAGTATTGCAAAACAATGGAGCTACGATAAAGGTACAGACACACTGTATAAACCACACAAAAGTGTCCAGGTAGTTATGTTGAGAGGCCTTGTAGGTAAGTGGAAACAGCCAATATATTTTGACTTTGATCAATCAAACGTGCAAAATATATTGACATATTTGATAGAGAGAATAGAGTTAGCAGGCTACCCAGTTGTTGCAATAGTGCACGATTTAGGAACTACCAATCTCCGTGTATGGAAACAATTTGGTATAGATCCTCTCACACATAATCAAATGTCTTTCAAAAATCCAGTGGCTGATAAAGACATTTTTGTATTTGCTGATGTTCCTCATTTGTTAAAGTTAATCAGGAATCATTTTATTGATTCAGGGGATGAGTTGCAGAACGGAGATATAGTTTCTGCTGCATGCATTCACGTAATGCTGCTCAATACCAACACAGAATATGGATAATTAGCTTACAAAGTGAGTGATATTCACCTCACAGTCACTGGTCAGCAAAGACAACGTGTGAAATATGCAACACAGTTGTTGTCAGAGAGCTGTGCAAGTTCAATCATGTTTTTAGGCGAGAAAGGAGTTCTGGAGTCTAAAAACTGGAAAGAAACGGCTAAGTTCATCTTACTAGCAGATAACTGGTTTGACGTCATGAATTCCTCCAACTATGGTGATAAGAAACTTCGCTGTGGATATGGAATGTATTTTGATGAACAGACAAGTATGATTGACACAGTGAGCACCATGAGAGTATGTAACTCTGTGTCAAGCTCACTCTATTCCTTTCAGAACGGAATATTATCGTCTTGCAATTCACTCATAGGATTAATGGCTATGTTAAAGAACAGTCATCAGCTTGATTATATAATTTAAAATGTAAAACTTGCAAACTAAACAAACCAAAATTGGGACAAGGACAATATAAAGTTAAATTAAATTATCAAAATCGCTATGTGGAAACAACGTTTACTAAAATGAAAATTATTAAATAAAAGAACACAATCCACCACATAGGGTGTACATTACTACATGAGCAAGTTAATGTTTCCCGATGACCCGAAGACTAAATCAAGATTGCCTAGAACATTTCTTTGGGTGCATCAGGCAAATGAGTGGACCTCAGGATCACCCAGATTCAGTCCACTTTAAATATAGACTGAAAAAATATTTGTTAGGAAGAGAAGTCGCCCTCAGTGACAAATGCAACATTAGCCAACATGCTGATAATGATGAGTGTGTTATTTATGGGGTGGTGTCAGGTGTAACTCCAGAGACACCAAACTCCCATAACCGTGAACTGGGCCTAGAAATTTGCCCAACTAGCTTGCTATTCAAGGATATGGACTTTGAAATGGATAATATGACTGATGACTTGTCTGATGAGTTGCATGAAGGTGAAAATAGTTGCGTAGGAGCATGTAACAATTCATCAAAATCACCTAGTACAATTATAGAAGAACAGGCCTTGTTGTATATACTGTAGGTGGCTATGTTGTGAGGAAATAGAAGAACAGGCCTTGTTGTATATACTGTAGGTGGCTATGTTGTGAGGAAATAGAAGAACAGGCCTTGTTGTATATACTGTAGGTGGCTATGTTGTGAGGAAATAGAAGAACAGGCCTTGTTGTATATACTGTAGGTGGCTATGTTGTGAGGAAATAGAAGAACAGGCCTTGTTGTATATACTGTAGGTGGCTATGTTGTGAGGAAATAGAAGAACAGGCCTTGATGTATATACTGTAGGTGGCTATGTTGTGAGGAAATAGAAGAACAGGCCTTGTTGTATATACTGTAGGTGGCTATCTTGTGAGGAAATTCTCTAAAAAATATCCTGATTTAGGTTACATGGCAGCGAACTGTGTATCTGTAAACAAATCATGGATTGATATGGTCAACAGAGGTCACCTGTACATGCCGTCTGATAGTTTTTCTTCTAAATTAACGGTGATGAGAGAAATATTCAAAGCTGTCCATGGCGAAGGTTTGAGGGAAGGAAAACAATGTGTTCATACCCTTGCCTCAGATATTGAAAGGGTGGGAGTTGAATTGCCACCGGATGTAATTTTTTTTTTGTGCAAAAATCTGTTTTCTTTAGGATAGATACATAGGCCTAAATAGATAGGGACATAGCGATTCCAAAATTATCAATATAGCCATCTATACCGTTTTTATGTTGTCGAAGCAAATAAGGGTTGTGAAAGGCCGAGTTGTCTCGCAATTAACTCGGGGCCGAGCTGTCTCGGTTTTACTGGGCCGAGCTGTCTCGTTTTTACTGGGCCGAGCTGTCTCGCCGTTGGCCGAGTTGTCCTGGCCGAGCTGTCCCGTGGGCCGAGTAGTCTAGCAACCGGTCCGTTTTCTCTCATAGGCTCATTGTCACTATAAATAGCCTTCATATTTCAGCACAGACTAAACTATATTTTCCTAACCTACAGTAAGCATTTTTTGCAATCATTTAACACACTACATATGCAACCACAAATGTGAAAAGGTGATGCTATAACAGGAAATTATCATGGAATCAACTTGCTATTGGATGATTTGGCTACATTTAGGTAGATTACCGCACGCTTGAGTTTGTCTATGGGTTTGGGTATATCTTGGTAAGTTTGGGTACTTGTGGCGACCATCTTTCACGGTTGTATGTTTACCTGGCCATGGTGTGGTAAAGTTCTTATTTCATAGGTAAGTTACGTAAGTATGGAGTTAAGGGACTGATAATGATGATAATGAAGTGACCAATGCCCTAACCTAATCTAATTCTGGAAATTATCTAGAGGGTAAAGTTTAGGCCTATGTTAAAATTGAAGTTAGTTAGGCTAGCCTGGGGGCCTGGGTTTATGGTTAAGATTAGTATTTAAAGGTTTAGTTAGGTTAGACTCACTTATGACGACTTAATTGATAGCTAATCTGATGATTTGATAAATATCCAAATTAGTGTAAGTGTTAAGTGCAGTAGGCCTAGGCCTAACCTACTTTAACAGTTTTCCCAGATTTTCTTTGGTATTTTTGAAGGAGACGAATGCTTAATACAGAGATATTGGTAAGGATGTAGTATTTTGGCGTACCGCCCGGGCCGGGGCCCGGCGCTCGCCTTGTCTAAACTACGCGGGGCGGCGGCAGACGCTCGCAGCCTCGCAATCATGTTCCCATCTATTTTGACTGCCGTGGGATAAAATAATAGGTTAAAGGGGGGGCTTTGCGGGTAGAATGAAGAGTTCGAGTGTACCGCCAGCCTTGTTTAGTAGTTTACACTACGCAGAGAGGCGTCGAATGCTTGCCATCATGTTCCCGTCTATTTTGACTGCCTTTGGATACAATAATATGTTGAGGGAGGGCTTTGCCCCCCCTCAACTCCCCATGACATATTGTCATCATCATATATATCCTAGGCCTTGTGCCAGCAGGGGGAAAATAACCGAAAAAAATCGCCGTCAAAATAGGCCTAGTCGTGAACTTAACGACGGCGATCAACAAATGTAAACATGACGGAGGCGGGGGAGGCGTCGGACCTTTGCAATCATGTTCCCGTCTATTTTGAATACCATTGGATATAATAACATGTTGAGGGGGGGGGGCTTTGCCCACCCTCCCCCCTCCATGACATATTGTCATCATCATATATATTGCCAGCAGGGGGAAAATAACCGAGAAAAAAAATCGCCGTCAAAATAGACGCGAAGTTAACCGCGGCGATCGACAAATATAAACATGACGGCGGCGGAGGGGGTGGCGTCGGATCTTTGCAATCATTATTCCCGTCTATTTTGAATGCCATTGGATACAATAATAGGTTGAGGGGGGACTTTGCCCCCCCCTCACCCCCCCCCCCATGACTTATTGTCATCATCATAATTATATACCGGTATAACGGTATTGCCAGCAGGGGGCAAATAACAGAAAAAGTAGCCGTCAAAATAGACGGGAACTTAACCGCGATCAATCGACCTATGTAAACATGATAATCGTACGCTCGGATAATGCATCCTTCCCGAGATATTTTGGAATGGATGTAGAGTTCGGGCGTACGGTCGTCATGTTTACATACAGTAGGGCGATTGCCGCGGTTAACTTCGCGTCTATTTTGACGGCGATTTTTTTCGGTTATTTGCCCCCTGCTGGCAATATAATGATGATGACAATATGTCATGGGGGGGGGGGGGGGAGGAGGGAGCAAAGCCCCCTCTCAACATATTATTATATCTAATGGCTTTCAAAATAGACGGGAACATTATTGGGTCAATATACAGGAGGCGCTACAATATAGGTAGCAAAATTCTAATGGTAGTTTTGGGTTCCTATCATCATATGCTTCATTTCTATATACTTTTTATCCCCGGGAAAAAAAAAAAAAAATCTTGGGATTTTTCATTTATTTTCTTGGGTTTTTTTGTTTTGGTCATTAACCTAACCAAAAAACCTAACCTAACCTAACCTAATAGCCCCCAAATATATTTAGGTTAGGTTAGGTTAGGTTTTTTGGTTAGGTTAATAAAAAAAAAAAAAAAAAAAAACAAGAAAAACATAAAAAACCCAAGATTTTTTGTTTTTTTCCCGGGGATAAAAAGTATATAGAAATGAAGCATATGATGATAGGAACCCAAAACTACCATTATAATTTTGCTACCTATATTGTAGCGCCTCCTGTATATTGACCCATTATTGCAAAGGTCCGACGCCGCCTCCGCCGTCATGTTTACATTTGTCGATCGCCGCGGTTAACTTCGCGAAGTTCGCGTCTATTTTGACGGCAATTTTTTCGGTTATTTGCCCCCTGCTGGCAATAAATATGATGATGACAATATGTCATGGGGGGGTGAGGGGGGCAAAGCCCCCCTCAACACATTATTATATCCAAAGGCAGTCAAAATAGACGGGAACATGATGGCAAACCACATATGGCTGTAGAATATAGCCTATAACTGCTAAATTTGCCAAACACAGCTTAGGTTAGCTGCTAGTAGCTGGCTAGGCTAACAAAATGGAGCATTTCTTTTTACTTAATGCAATTACCATAATATTAGAACCCCTTTGAGGATCAGAAAACCCAATTTGACACTGATATAGTACTTAAAATAAGTACAGTATGTGATTTGGTAAAGATGGTGTTAGCGGGTGTGATAAATCTACAGTTATACTACCCCTATTTTGTCGCTATTCTGTTGGTACTAATGGGTTAATATTATTAGTAGTAGACTTAGTATGGTTTGATGATGCGCGGAAATGTATATTTGACTTGAAATAGATACATTGAAGTATTACAAACCTTCGCAAACCCATAAACAGGGAACGTGAGCAGGGTTTAGACCGTCGCGCACCCATAAACAGGGAACGTGAGGGGGAGTTTAGACCGTCGCGGAAACAGGTTACTTTACAGGTTAGGTTAAGTTAGGTTAGGTTAGGCTAATGTTAAAAATACTAAAATGCGACGGTCCTCGGTATTAAACAACAATGTATATCAAATAAAAAAATAAAAACAACAACAAATTACCTGAAAAACTTGTATCTGGTTGGTGATAATTTTTTATCAAAATAAGTTTTTTTCCAGTTTCCGCGTCTGCTGAACCATTCAAAAACACGCTAAAAGGCGTGTTTTGAAGGGGGGAGGTGGTGGGGGGTAGTGGGGGAGGGGTAGTATAACTGTAGATTTACCACGGGCGTACCAACCATTACATTGTTATCCTACAGGCCTAGCCTAGATCATTTTTCGGAAATTGACATCTGTCTACTTCAGAAATGTCTTTATATCTGCTACAGCCCATCTATAGTTTAGTTAGGCCTTCCGGTATTCCTGAGTGCATATTATAGATTATAACGTATTTGGTTGCCCATTGGGATTTTGACAATGTCAAATTACACGGCCATAAGGACATAACACTTCTGGAACAAGGCAAAGAAGCTCTAGAACGGCTGAAGTGTAAGAACTTTTCATAAACATGAAAATATGAAACCCCCAGTACGGTAGCTGAATAATTGGACGCTTAACTCCTTCTATACCAGCGACGTTTTGTTAAATTTATTCTGGTTGCTATTAGACAATTTTATTCAGTTTCAAAGGGGCCTCCAACATATAACAGGCTTCAAACTATCTCACTTAATCCTTTATACTACCACAGATCCTTTTTAAGCTGCACACAATCGTCTAAATATGGCTTGAATAACATTAGAAAGACGTCGCCAGTACGGAAGGGGTTAATTAGAATAAAGGAATTATTTCTACAGTCACTGGTAGTTGATTTTGTTGAGGACTATCAGTATTGTATTTTTCGGGAATGCATATCTGTCATGACTATCAGCTAAGCATTTTTTAATAAATTATTCTCTTGGTAGATTTTTAGCGGATCCTCTGCTTTGATGTATTCCTCACCTGGATAACTTTGAGGGTGGTGTCTTGCCTTGAATATTGATTGACCATGCAGGGATTGCATTTATAGCTGGGATTGTATGAAGGCAGTCGGGGGGGTTGATGATTTATTATTATAATTCAAATGTATGTACAGTAGGCCTACTGTATAATTATATGTAGAGTAGACAAAGTTGAAGTTGTGTAAGCTGGAACATGAATACAGTACTGTACTGGTACAGTATGTGGCACCGATACTGTAAGGTTGAGCATGAAGCAATACAGTACAGTACCATACTGGTTATTATTTGTTTATATAGTAGTGTAGACTAGCCAATTCGTGCATGGTGGTTGTTTAACTTTTCCGCAGAATCGATCAAAATTCTATCTACGAAAAATTGTGCCAGTAGAGTTGGTGGAAGGGCAGAGAGGATGAGACAGACCGAGAGTGAAGTGGAACAATGGAGTTTAGATGTTTATGAGTGAAAGGGGTGTTGGGTTGGAGGAGGGGTGCTAACTGACAGAGGACAGGTGCATGGAGGAGATTCATTAGTGAAGATTATGGCATCTGACAATAGCTAGCTAGATAGATAAAGTTGGATTATACAGTTTACTAGCTACCGTAACAATACATGCAATAGTTAAGATCCATTTTAAAGCAAATGTACTTAATGTTTTTGTTCATGGGTATTTTTCTTCTATTGATTTTATGTACTAAAGTCCATTCATTATAGGTAGGCCAGAAATTATGAACTCTATCCTCTGTAACTTGGAAAGAGCTAGAGCAAATAGGCTGTCAAATTCCACACCTGTTCCCTGGTTGACTCTTGACTCGATTACTCTAGTTCCTTTTGAGTTATGAGAGGTTAGGGAGGGTTGCGATTTCTGGCCTACCTACATATAATGAACAGGACTAATGCCTAAACACATACACATTGGTTAGTCTACCCTATTTATATAGGAAAATATGATTGAAGCTGTGAAGGTAGAACACAATTTTTTAGCATGACTTAACAATAAATTACTTTAGTATTGATTCTCTGATATTCAGACAGCTATGGGGAAGGCCGCATCAACACTAGGCAAGCGAGCCGTCAAGCCGCTGAAGGAGTTTAACCTGGAGCAGCGAGCCTTTAAGCAGATCAGCAAAGAGAAACGACCGGCGGCACCAAGGCATGAATCTACCGCTCACCTTATCGAGGAGACTATTAAAGGTACAGGAATTTTTTTAGCTTAACTAGCTCTTTTATTTTGATTAGGCCAATTTTAAGTCCCTGTAACAAGGGCACATCCTAGCCCTGTAAATCAAGGGAGTGCACGGCGTTTAAACCTGCATCATCATCATCAAGAATCTGTGCGAGTCAAGGGTTAATTGTGATAATTTGTACCCCAATGAGCTTTGGAGGTAATTCCTAAGCTGACTAAAATTGTTTAGTATTAGGTAGAATAATATTAAGATAATGCCACCAAGCCACTCAAGGAGTTTATGTAGTT
Organism: Paralithodes platypus; assembly: GCA_032716605.1. Lineage (NCBI taxonomy): Eukaryota > Metazoa > Arthropoda > Malacostraca > Decapoda > Lithodidae > Paralithodes > Paralithodes platypus. Next base: position 33,828,850 of record CM064493.1, on the reverse strand, counting down.
CCTACTATTCCCTTGTAAGTGAATAAATGGCCAACACAATGCAACTTCATGCAAAGCGTTACTTTTCCTACTCATGCAGCATACAGTTCCTCCTTATCTCCCCCTCCAACTTTTCCACCCACTTCCGAGTCTTGCAACAGAACTAGCTTATAATTTTTATTCTATCTCCTCAGGCCAGTCGAGTGAAATCAAGAAGATGCTGACAGAGAAGGATGACCAGCTGTTGCAGAGACTGAGGAATGTTTATGTCACGTCAGAGGATGTTGCTGTAAGTGATGTCTGCTAGATTCACAAAGGTTACTTTAATGTTATAGTACTGTATATAACTAATTACGTACTGTAACTGTAAGATGTTATTTGCTGCATTTACACTATATTAGTGTAACAATGTATAATATACATTGAGATTAGGATTAAAATTATGTTAGGTTTGTTTTGTATATTGAGATATCACATGTAGGATTTGGATTTAAGATGGTTAATCTTTTAAAAGTTACAAGTACTGTTGTTGTTGTTGTTGTTGTTGTTGTTCCCAAAGCTGCCTGGCCGAACAGCCCCAAGGCCCCGAGTAAGGCCAAGGCCATAAACGAGCGCCCCCACAGAACCTCCCTGCCGACCACAATAAAGCCTGGGTGACCGAAGCCACTCCATGGCGGGGAGCTGAGAGTGTGCGTAAACGCCCGGGAAACCAAAGCCCCACCCAGGGCCCTGTGCCCCTCAGCAATTATGAAGAGAAAGTTGAGGGGCAAAGGAATAATGTGACGCTTTAGCTTCCAATCTTGGTAGATTGGGAGGTCAATCCACGGAAGAGACGCCGTCACTTGAGATCTAGAAAATATATAAGTAAAAGGAACAGTCAGAGTAACCTATGGGTATGGCAGAGATCGCTCAGGTCTCACTCTGATAGACCAAGTACTGTACTGTACCGTACCTACTTTCTAGCCCCAAGGAACTCTTTATGGGCTCCTTGAAGATTTTAATAATCTGGTCATGGCCAATGGTTAGATCCAAAGGCTTCCTGGTTATGAGGGTTACAAAACTCCAGGACCAGGGATTTAGCTTTCGGGCTGCACCTGCACAGTGTGGAGCTTGTCAGGAAGTTATTCTTATTTGGAGTTTCCATCCAAGGATTTCTTTAAGGGAGCCCACCTCGCTTTTTTTCTCTTTGTCTCCCTCTCTCTTTGGCTTGTATCCATTCGGCCCCATTCAGCCTACTATTTTAAGACGTATACCCCATCCAGGTGTCAATATTTTCCTGGCGAGCGGTAGCGAGGCAGCATATATATACTTTTATTGTTGTTGTTGTTCCCCAGGCTGTCTGGCCGAACAGCCCCAAGGTCTCGAGCAAGGCCAAGGCCATAAACGAGCGGCCCCACAAAATCCTCCCTGCTTACCATTAACAAAGCCCGGGTGACCGAAGCCACTCCAAGGCAGGGAGCTGAGGAGGGTGCAGAAACGTCCGGGAAACCAAAGCCCCACCCAAGGCCCTGTGCCCCTTAGCAATTATGAAGGGAAAGTTGAGGGGTAAGGGAAAAATGTGACACTTTGGCTCCCAATCTGCCAACTTCTAGGTTGGCAGTAGGGAGGTCAATCCACGGAAAAGACGCCGCCACTTGAGATCTAGAAGATATATAAGTAAAAGGAACAGTCAGAGTAAGCTATGGGTATGGCAGAGATCGCTCAGTTCTCACTCGGATAGACCAGCCCATGACCACATGACTAGAACCCAATCCTCTCAGCATCAGCTAGGAAAGGCCCTAGAAAGCCACCTTTGGTGGGGAGATAGCTCCCCTATTTCAACTCCTTTCGGGGTTGGGCACCCACCCTATATATAGGGTATATAGGTATATATAGGGTACAGTATGCCGTTTTGACAGCAAGCTAAATTTGTACATTTTTTTATAGAAATATGTCTCCGGCGAAGCCGGATTTCTCCATACAATGGTGGCTCGCTATCGCTCGCCAGGAAGAAATCGATACCTGGATGGGGATGAACGTCTTAAAACAGTTTGCTGAAAGGGGCTGAATGGATACAAGCCAGGGAAAGAGAGAAAAGGAGAAAAAGATTAAAAAAAAAAAAAACAGTGACCCCCCTTAATCACTCTCACAGAGGAGAGAAACTTGAGGTACATTTAGAAAACGACAAAGCTATCTATAAGAGATCGGGGGACGCAGTACAGTACCCCCAATCTGATAGGACCAGCCCACCACCCACTAATATTGCAATTTCTATGTCCCTACAGCCCCCTGAGCCTATAAAGACCCAGCCAAAGCGCCCCCTGCCCACGGACAGATCCCTTGTTGCTGACCCAGAGTATGGTTACTTTGAACCCAAGGTCAGTATCACAACCAATGTCACATTTACAACAATATTCTTAAACATTTGGCAGAGATCTCCCTTAATAATTGAAGACTTAAAAACAGTTTTGATTTGTGACAAGAGAGAGGAAGGCATTTTTAGGATTTAGCTCAGATCTCAAGTTACTGTATGTATGTTGAGGAAGCAAGTGAAATCATAATTTCTTGAAGAGCTTAAGATAGTGTTGAGTTTACTTACATGAGAATTACTAACTTTGGGATCTTGACCATTGAAAATATTATAATGTATAACTTGCAAAATAAACATTAATTAATTTTCCCCACCCCAGAACATACCTTACGGGAAGGCCACACTGAGAGACTTGGTCCAGATGATCTCGAAACACCAGGAGGACCCAGAGCTGTGGACCGCCAGGAAATTATCACTTGAGTACCGGCTAGACATGGGATTAACAGGTATCGTAGAATGGGCTAACTTTGAACTAGGAGGTTATTTTTAATTAACTTTACTCGATTAACTGTAACGAGCCACAGTTATGATGAAATGGCTCGATATGGAAAACACTGCCAACATTATAACATACCATACTGTATTTGTTATTCATAGTGGCCCTCTGTAGAATCATATTAAAATTGTTCACGCATATATATATATACATATTTCCTTCTCTCTCTCCCTTATATGCCTGTTCATCCCTCTTCCAGAATGTCTACCGGATTGTACCACCTCAATTCTTTTACTTACCATATTCTTTTATCCCTTTATCTATTCCGCTCAATAAAATCTCTTCCCCTCCCACCCATTCACACTCTCTTCTCTTATATTCCAATTATCCCTCTTCCAGAAAAGCCACAGGACCAGCTCCATTTTTTTGTTCTCCATTTCAATTCATCTATACTGTATAATCGTCTATCTATCACCTGACGCCGTGACCCCCGAAGGGGTGGCCACAAACGAACCGCCCCCATGTACCTGTCCCCAGTCAGTCGATGCCCCTCCTCCCAACCAGCACCGCCTTCATCCATATACTTCCTCACTCCATCCTTCCACCTCTCTTTCGGTATACATCTCCCACCTCACTCTCGTACACCCTCTTAGTCATTCTCTCGCTTCCCATACTCTCTTCCGTTCCCATACCTGTCTACAATACTTTAATTCTCAAATTATCTCTCCTCTCCTTTCATTTTCTCTTGCTGTCTCTCTCATTACCTTGAAACGAGAGCTTCGGCCTCAGAGTCTGTTTGCTACTGTACCTGTGCTTGATGAATCAGAATATTTGAGGGATCAGCTATTCCCCTTGCAAACCATGACTGATCAGGCACTGTTTTGAGATGTTTGACCAAGATTATCTTAAAAGCTTCCATTCCATTAATTATCTCCCCATCTCTCATATACCCAATTTTCCCTCTTCTAGAAAAGTTGCTGTACCACTTCCGAACGTTTGTGCTGATCATGCCGGAAGACATTGAGAATGCCAAGGTGACAGCGAGCACCCTCAAGACCATTCCCTTCGTGGCACCAGAGAGTCTCAAGGGTCTATCGGGGCCAAAGGGGTCCAAGGATGAAATAATAGGCATTGACGCGGGCACTACAGTCAAGAGTTGATAGGTTGATGCGTAATTTAGATTTGTTGTGTTAATAAACTCATCAGGTGTAGGAAATAGACAAGATATACCTTCCCAAATATATACAGTACCATATATTTATTAAACAAAATTGCTTAAAGTATTTGAAGTTTTTGAGGATATAGAAGTTTACTCCATCACCATTGAATCGGTCTGGAGTTTCTCACATTGATATTCAGGGTCATTAAAGCTCACCTAGTATAATGATCGTGCTTGTAAACTTATCTGTTTGTCTTCAGATTATGACTTCTGTCCATAGTACATGTAAGTGATAAATCTTAGTTATATATCATGTGAAGAGAATAAAGCTGGATATACACGAGAGCTTTTTCCCGCAACTTTTAGGCACATTTCTGATCTGGCAGCTTCTGATAAGTATTGGTGATGATATGAATAATTGAATATACCATTACAGTATATATTTTACCAGCTGTCTAGTTACCGATACCAGTGTAAAATAGTCTCAAAATGTTGTAGATCAAAGTTGCGGGTAAAAGTGCTCATGGTATGTTAGGAAGGTGTATCATGGCTGTTGAACACACTGAGGATATAGCCATATTCAGTTAGCGTATATTCTTCAACATTAGGCAAGTTTACTGTACTGTACTTATTCCTTTTTCTGCTCTATTTTATTTGGAGGAAAGTGTGTGAAAACCTTCTTAATGTTCCAGACTATAGGCATTGGTCTCAAAAGAACGTGATGCAATATTGTAATACAGTACCGGTAGTATTTTGTTATATATTCTTTGACAATGGGAGGGTCTTCCTAAATACTGAAGGAAATTACTTACTTTATAACCCAAGGGATCCTCAGTAGACTCCACAAATCCAGCCACAGACAATGGGTGGACCTAGATAGAGATCCTGTATTATGAGATATTGGCCAACTTTGTCTTTGGATGCTATTTTGTTGCTGTAATTATCAAACAACCTCATTTGCTTTGCCATTCAGATTTCCTACATCCACAGTAGCATTTTCAAACAACAAGGTACTGTAATGTTTTTTTGCTGCAGCGCGGTTGGTAAAGCACTCGCCTGCAAACCGAGAAGTCGATCGTTCAAGGCTTGGGCCAGCTAGTGTGTGTTATTGGCAGACGACAGTGCTGTGGTGGACGGCGCGGTCTAGCAATTTGTGGCAACTGTCCACTGAAGTCCCTAAAACATCAGGGCACCCACCCTAGCCCTGCTCTTGAACAGGGAGTGCATTATTTAAAACTGATGATATACCCCAAATAGTTTCATATATAATTATGTACTGTATGTATATAATTATAAGAATAAATAATTAGCTCTGTGGGGGTATTGTAATTTCAAAAGTTAATTAGTATTCAAGTAACAATACCAGTACTTTATATTAAACTAATAAATAGGTCAATAAAAATAGTAATGCATAGTAGTTCAAATATCTACTAAAGACATTTATCCAATATAGTTGAGAATATTTCTCGGTAATGAGAATATTTTTCTTGTAAATAATGTATTTAATTACTTGTGTACTGTATATATGTATGAAGAACTTTGTAATAAAAATACTCAAACACAAAGTTTTTCCCTGCTTATCTTGGCCTGGATAATATAAATAGAAAGCAACGTAATGAAATGAGAATGGGAAGATGAATATGTGGGGTTGAATTGAATCGTAAGATAAATTATCAACTCTTGGACAGTTTTGATACAATCCCAACCATAAATGTAATCCTCATATGGTCACTTTCCAAGGTAAGAGACTAACCCCGAAGTTAACCAGGTGAGGAACACATGTCAACAGAGGACCTGCTCAAAATCCACAAAAAAAATGTATACTTTATTTTAAAACGTGCATTCACATGTGAGGCTTGGTCACCTATCATTGGTTGTGGGAACAGAGGGTAATCCCCAATTCAATACAATTTTGAGAGTCCCCAGCTCCAGCACCACCACCTCTAAGATCCCTGTTGGGGTCCTAGAAGCAGTACACTGCTCCCAAATCCAGAGCTATATTTCCAATCACCCCGACATGGTACTGGAAAGTGAATCTGCTACTTTCTGAAGAGGTAAAAAAGTTATAAAGTTTTACAGTAAATTTTGAACAAGGAAAAAGACAATGATAACAAAACCCTCCACTGGTATATATCAACAGGATATTTATTAGACAACAGGATAAGGATATATATAAAAAAGAATAATATAAACACTTTGTCTTGCAATATATCCTATGCCCTTAACTTAGCTGTACACTCATATAAGCAGGTTTTTGTATGTACATTTATATAAGGCACCTCAGCTGACCCCAGACTCATACATACAGATAGGCCTTCCCTGTTCACTATAGGTAGGCCAGAAATTCCGACCCCAACCTCTCATTAGTCAAAAAGGGCTAGAGTAATTGAGCTGTTAGTTCTACCATTTGGAAAGAGCTGACCAGTAAATTGGTGTGCAAAAAATCTAGTCCATTTGCTCTAGCCCTTCCTGAGGTACAAAAGGTTCGAGTTAAGATTTCCGGCCTAATTATAATGACGACTGAACTACATTCATTACATTCTTCACTTGCGGCCATCCCACACACATTATTACGGTACTTCATTAGTCAGTCCAGTACGATCACTTGGAAAAATTCATGGATTCATATCTATATACTATGAGAATATCTTCGGTTTATGATTCTTGACATTTTATGCTTCTGTGTGACATCTTGCACATCCAGGACGCACGGCTATCTTATTTATGATTGTAATTTGTCATAAATGCTACCAGGGTGTCATACCGGGGTAATTTTGTTTTAAGAATTGGATGAATATGAGACGGAATACTGTACAAGAAAATTAACATGAAATAGCAATGTTTTGGCCATTTTATCGCTTACAAACACATAAAAAGCGTAAATATAACCGTATATTTAGCACTAGTGACTATAAAGATGGGCATAGTTCTCTCGTTTGACACCCTGCATGCTACTGACTGTATATACTGTATATATATTTTTTTATTTTTTTGTTAATCATAGTTTAACCAGACCACTGAGCTACAAAACAACTCTTATAGGGCCATACATACAGTACAATTGTTTAGTGTCCTTTTCCACTTACACTGAACAGTAAGGGTTGTCTTTTAGCAGTTGGACTGTGGTAAAATACAATACTGCCTTAATAGCTTCCTCATCATGTTATCATTATGGCTATTATGGCATAGTGCTAACAGTGCCTCAGCAAGAGTCAACTATAAAGTCCCTCTGCAGGACCTGCACCTGAGTATATGCAACCACACCAGCCAGAACAGTGCTAATATATGATGTGCCATACCAAAACTTATTGTATACGATAACCAATAGTCCATACCTTTAGTCGCCTTGTATGACAAACGGTAGGATACGTGGGGCAATTTGTTTCCGCCACAAAATGTGAAGGCCCCCTTATCCCAATGAGGCAATTAAGATAATTAATACATTAATGTACAAGAATATTACCATACTGAAATGTACAATAATTACATGTAGATTTACTTTCTTAAATTTAAAACAAAAAAATATGTTTCATACCTGTATAATTGAATGTCTTTTATTTTCCACCAAATAGTGACAATTCTAAGTATTCGGTCTCAGGCAGCCTCTTCTGTCAGTCCTTTAGTTTTAAAATATGATTCTCAAGCTCTGATTTATTTGTATACAAAAATAATCAAACTAATAGTACCGGTACCAAGAATTTTTCGAAGTTTCTGTACAATCAACTTCACCAAGTCACTCAACTCCCAAGAATTGGGTCTGTAACAATCCTGCTAGTATAATCTTAACTTAATTCAATATCGATGTGAGAGATGCATTAAAGTCGGTTTCATTTCAATTGACGGTAAAACAAATCCCTTAGCAACTTATTTCTTGATAGTTAAAGGAAAAATGTTAAACTACTATGTCTTCATCATAGTAATTCATATTTGTTATCATCAACCCACCAATTAATTTACAAACAAACCTAACTAATGAAATCAATGAAAGTAATGAATATATGTGGTACTCCAAGGACTCGAACCTAGGATACTCATCATCATATCATCATCATCAAATATGACGCCCCGCTTCCAGAGGAAGCACCCCAAAAGGGATGGCCATGGCAGAAACTGCCAGGCTCCCAGACATGCCCCGATTGACCCACTCCACAGTGCCATTTCCACTAAGTGGATTATGACTATGAACACTGAAGGAGCAGACCCAGAGCAGTCCCTCACCCGGATGGCAGTTCCACCACTGTTTTGCTATTTTATTTACCCCAGTAGGGCCCTGGCTGGAAGCATACCAAGCACCGAAATTCCGCACACTAAGCATTAGGCTACCAAGCTTTCATAATTAACATATTTCACTACAAAATCTTCCTAATAGGTAAGAAATCAATAGGAAGACATGGCAATTTACCGTCGGATGGAAAGAAACAGAGGTACAGTATAGGTATTTTCTTGGCGTTGAAGGGTTACGAGTTGTTTAGGGCTTGTTTAGTGATTGGAAAAAAGTCTATTAACTAAAGCTAGGCCAGAGATCTTGACCCATAACTACTAGTAACTCAAAAAGGGCTAGAACAAACAGGCTGTAAATTTCCACGCTTATTTCCTGATTGACGAATTCTAATCCCTCCCCCAGCCTTACGAGGCCCCGGCCCAGTAGGCTGACAAATTACATCTTTCTCTCTCTCTCCTGATTGACGATTCTGAAATGGTAGAAATGTCAGCTCTATTCTTTCAGTCTTTTGGGAGTTATAGGAGCTTAGGTGTCTAGATGTTTTGCCTAGTTATTGTGAACAGATAATTATAGTTGGGTACAAATACAGTAATAATTTGACTGACTACTGAGAATATAAAAATACCCTTAGAGATTTGATTTGGAAAAAACAATAATATTATGTGATGCATTTCAGCCATAAATTTTGGTATTATTGTATTGAAAACCATACAGTATACTGGTACAGTATAATTGAATATGAAAGTTCTTCATAAGATGAATAAAATACAATATATTTTAAGCTTGAATGAAATAATGAAAACAAATATTACAAAGATAAAAGGCATTATGTGAGAGAGAGAGAAATAGAAAGAGAGAGAGAGGGAGAATTAGAATGTCATTTTTTATCCTTAACAGTTTTGGTGTTTTGTAATGGATTCCACATGGCCTCACACTTTATAGACAATCCTGAGAGACATGTCACATACCTCACATACAATATATCTTTTGTCAGTCCGAAAAAACTTTTCGCAATTTAGACAATTCCGAGTTGATGGACGTGTCTCATACCATTCTCACATTGGATCTAATAATTTGAATATGACAAATGACTACTTACGAGTTTCAGGCTATAAGGATGTTGGAGCCGTAAACAAAGATATTAAACGGAAATGCACTAATAATGTAGGTTTCTGATGACTAGAGAGCATGTTGAATTTGGTTTTATGCATTTAAACATTTATAACGACCATATTTTAGCTGGTAATTCTGTTAAATATCGATACTTATTACTCCAACTTCCTTATAGCCTGAAACTCGCAAGTGGTCAATTGCGAATACAAATTAATAACGTAAATGCTCTTTTCAAATCAGTAGAATCATGAGAAATGCCTACGGGTACCAATTCTTTGGATTGGCGAAATTGAATGCAAAACGGTAATTTCGGACTGACAGAAGGTATAAACTAGATCCCTTTCATAACTCAGGCATCCCGAAGCTCAATTCCCCACCACATGAAGTTTGAGAATACACATTAATAAAGCGAGAATAATCTGGGAATGCCTATGGTTGCATTCAGTACCGGCCAACTCAAACAACTTCAGCAAGACCATAAAATGTCCTTAAAATAAACCTTTCAATATCAATCAAGTACTGACATTTTGTGCGTCACTATAAAAGATCAATACTGTATATTTGTGTCAATCAACTTGGGGAGTCTAGATTGATCAAATGTTATATTCTAAATTTGCCAAACAGGGCTCACAATAATAGTAGAGCATCAATTTGAGCTTATCATTTTGAGGTGTTGACAATGAAGGTACTGATTGTATCAAGTTAATCCAAGTTGACCAGTAAAATATAACAAAATAGTACAGTACAATAACACTCACCAAGATTGATTACATTGGATCCTTACATTTGGAAACCCATTAACACCATCAGACAGTACACTAGAACAATATGGCTGGGAGAGTGTAGATAGCAGAGAAGGGGTGTTGTAGATAGAGGAAGCTGTTGGAATGGCTTTGGTATGTGTGTTAATAGTCTGTATACGTGTTCGAGGTGTCCCCCGACTGGGTGCGAACATGATATACATGCTAGGACGTACTACCACACCCACTAAATGTTCGCCACGGCTGGGATCGAGCCCAGGTCAAGCAGATTCACACATGAGTGTGCTCTCCGCTCGGCCGCCGCGGCTTTATTTGATTTTGGTTTGTTTGTTTTGCAAGTTTTACATTACAGACAGGTCTCGATATACTGTACATGCGTTTCGTATATACGGATTCGTTAGGACACGGTAACCCCAAAAATTTCAAAGTCGGCCACAACACGGAAAAAAATTAGTATATATGCGGACATTTGCGGGCGACGGGTGTCCTGCTGCAACTCTGGGTTGGCGCCGGACATTTCCGCACTGCGCGGAGCGTAGCAGACGACAAAAAACAGAGTGCGGTTTGTTTACGTTGCAGGATATTGCGTGCTTGACACGCAAATAGGTCAGTAGCAGGTCCAAAACAGTTCTTATTGATGGTGTTATTGCCTGCCTGACACGCAAGTACAGTATGCTTTTGTTGGTGGTATAATTTCGGCTTAAGGTAGGCTAAAGGCTCCAATAGGGGACTTTGGGAAAGTGGCTGGAACGAATTGAATTAATTCCCATAAGACCTGTTATTTCTAATACACGGTATTGATATACAGTACACTGCATGCACAAGGTACGAATTAACCGTGTATATCGAGACCTGTATAATTAATTAATAATACTTACACTTTTTTTTCCACAGATGTTTGGGGCAATTCTTACATACTGTACAGTACAACACTACTTTGCTTTTTCTGGGTGTATACAATGACACATTATATCACATAATCAGGTCTTGTAAGCTGATCGTACATTTCAAGAATTGCCTACAGACAGGGTAGCCTGACTTTCACCCAGTATTAATCATCCATGTATTGTGGATAGGTGGCTAAAAGTGGGTGAAGAAAAGTAAATTAACTCCTCTTAATCCAGCTTAGCGAGTTCACTGTACTGTACTTCAAATGCTATACAAAGTTGCACCAAAAAATAAATAAGAAATGATCACAAATACCTCAACTTAGACATACGGATTATAAAAATGCTAAGACATACAGTAGTTGATTATGGGTACAGTCACAGTCGAAAGTCGTGAAAACACCTCCCCAGCTTGAAGTATATTTATCTCTTACGATTTTAATGTACTTATTCCTTAATACCCTTGACCAAAGCTTGACATATAACCCCTACAGTAAGAAGAAGGTGATGAAGGTTAGTTGGATATGCCTCAGGGTTTGGATAGAGACAGTAGGAGTATGAGATAAAGGTTAAAGAGTAATAGGTTAGTTGGACACGCCTCAGGGTTTGGACAGAGACAAGGTACAGTCGGTGATACAAAATATAGTGATTGTAGTTACAGTGGTATGGTTTAGTTAGTTTGTTTTTGCTATGGACTTGCCTGCAGGTCCAGATTAAAATTCGGATACGCTCAGCATTTAAGCTCCGCTCATCAGCCGTGCCAGTGTACAGAACGCTCTACCCACCACCATCATTATCATCAAATCTGATGCCCCGCTTCCAGAGGAAGCACCCCAAAAGGGATGGACATGGCAGAAAATGCCTCCAGGCTCTCAGACATGCCCCGACTGACCCACTCCACAGTGCCATTTCCACTAAGTGGAATATGACCATTAACACTGAAGGAGCAGACCCAGAGCAGTCCCTCACCCAGATGGCAGTTCCACCACTGTTTTGCTATTATATTTACCCTGGTGGGTACAATATTAGCTTTTCATATTGTTTTCTTGTTTTATGGCTAATAGGAGACTATAATATTAAGCTCAGGAAAGGCCTCTTGTGGTCTTTGGGTTTACAGCTTCATTCAGGGTCTTAAAATCTCATAACTAATGGGGCTAAATATGAGGGAGAAGGGGGTCCAGAAATATGGCCAAAAGTATTATAGCAAGGAGAGGAGAATGTTTCATGACTTTTGACCCAGACTTAACATGGATGTCTTTAAGGAGGGTCACCTGCTTTTTTTTTATCTTTCTTGGTGGTATCCATTCGGCCCCATTCAGCCTACTGTTTTAAGACATTTATCCCCATCCATAAGTCAATGTTTTTCTTGGCGAGCAATAGCGAGCCAGCATTTTATGGAGAAATCCGGCTTCGCCGGAGAAATTTTTCCATAAAAAAATGTACAAATATAGCCAGCTGTCTAACGCATTATCCAAAATATGCTGGCGAGCGAAGTATAAATTAACACTTGGATGGGGATAAATGTCTTAAAACAGTAGGCTGAATGGATGTAACCCAGAGAGAGAGAAAAAATGCAGGTGACCCCCCCTTAATTAATGAACAAATAGGTAACAATAATACTGATAACATGTCTTTGAAATTTGTCATAAACGGTTGTCTTGAAATCTGTACATTCCTCTCAAAACGGAAATGTGCTCACTGTACCCTGTTCCAAATAAGTAGGCCGAAACTCTAGACCATTAACCCATTCAGTACCACGGACATCCTTTTCATCATATTCTGGCAACTATTAGAGGATTTTATTCAGCTTAGGAAGGACCTCTAGCAATAATAAGCTTTCAAACTACCGCAGATCTCCCCTAAGCTGCATAATATGGTCTAAATATAGGTACCGGTAGAATAAAATATAGCACACGTCGCTGGTATTCAAAGGGTTAACCTTCATAACTCTTAAACGACTAGAGTAATCGGGCTAATAGTTCTACCATTTGGGAAGGGTCAGCCAGGGAATAGGTGTGTATATTTACAGCCCATTTGCTCTAGTCCTTTTTGAGTTACAGAGGTTTGAGCTAATATTTCTACCATTTGGGAAGGGTCAGCCAGGGAATAGGTGTGGACATGTACAGCCCATTCGCTCTAGCCCTTTTTGAGCTACAGAGGGTGGGGTTCACAATTTCTAGCCCACCGATTTGGAACAGGGTATATTATTATTATTATTATCACACATACACATATACACATCCAGTTGTATCTCAAATTACAAAAATCTTAACTCTAACTTATCAATTACCGGGTACTATTTCTCATACATATTTCTAGATCAAAATATCAACAGAAGGATTCTATCACACTTAGGGGAGGGGTATTTTATTTGTTATTATAATTATGTATATTTTTTTTCCTCAATTTACTCCATTGACCTCTATCAAGCTTTAAAAAATAAACAAATAAAGAAAACCTCCCTTAAGAGAGATTTGTACATTTTTCATTAGAAAAATGTCCCGTCTGAAAGCCGGTTCCTACTAAATAGCAGGTTCGCTTTTGCTCACCAGGAAGAAATCGACATCTAAATGGCACAAAAGGTCCTAATATTGACAAAGAAATTGGTTGTCTTAAAATCGCCAAACTAATGGGGCGAACATCTTAAAATGTCGTAACTAATGGGGCTAAACATGAGGGAGAAGGGGTCCAGAAAAAACAAATACCTCCCCTTAACCTCTGAAGTGCGCATGGGGGGTATGAGACACCACACTCCTGTGCTGACGTATTTGAGCTGTTCCCATCACTAACATATTTATTTTACCATAAATAGCATTAATACTTATCCATATGCACCTATTATAGGTTGATTATAAAGGTATTAACCTGTTACAACAATAAAACAAGTGGAAACAGCGTTTGGATGGTCAAAATCGGCGATACAGGCCGGGAGTTACACAATGTATGGCTGAGGCAACCTCCCAGCCCACCACTTTTCTCCACCTCTGGAGAGAGACTGTCGATCGATACTCTCTCTCTCTCTCTTGCACTCGCTTGCTAACAGTGATGACAACGCCCTGCTACCAACTCGCTAATGTTAGCACGAAAATAGACCACAGGAAAAGGGAATAACAGGGAAAATAGGTGATAACTGAAGGAGGGGAGGAAACTGGGGAAGGAGGGGAGGTGGAGGAGTGATATTTGGCATGGCCCAGGGCAAAAATAAAAAAAAAAGTAAAACAAATATTTTTTTTTTAAAAAAAGCCCTTGTTTAAAAGAGCCCTTGTACCGGCAACCGTAATCCATTCAATCAGCTGTTAAAGCAGGTCCTGATTAGCCTGATCATTCATCTGGTGTTTGGCTGAAATAGATGGATATTGATGGATTTTGATTAGTTGTTTCGTCTTTTTACTGTGTCCGTATAAGTTTTGGTTTGTTTATTTTGCAAGTTTTACATTATACAGTAATATACACATTAATGTAGTATGATCTTCTCCAAGCTTAATTTTTTTGTTTTATTATTACCCTTGGAGATCCCTTTCATACTCACGGCACAAGTCGTAGCTGGGTATTTTTAATTAAGATTGTCTAGTTTTCAAGTGCATGCGTACTTTATGATGTCGTGGGCAAGGAAAAAGGTGATAATTATTATGTTCTCTCCACCAACCAAGTTTACTCCTAAACTCGATTAATGAAATTAACAAACATATGTGGCAGTCCGGGGATTCGAACCCAGGACGCTCACACCGAAAATCAACACACTTATGCATTGCGCCTCTTACCTCGCCTTAACCCTCCAGCCCCGGCTATGTATTCCATACCGAAACCCGGGTGTTTTGGCCGAAAAACGTCTATGCCTAGGCTACCGTATCTTTGTTATTCTGACTGCTTCCGCATTCCCGCGCATCCCCAAGCGTAGATGTGATTCGTACCTGTAGAATGGCGTTAAGTAGAGCTCTCTAAGTCAACTGGTTCAGTTGTGATGATGATTTCATTGGAGATAACTTTATGGCAAAAACAGCCACTTTACACTACTTTTCGATACTTAACAATAACATACAGGCACACACGAACAAGCGACGCACTCCTTCTTGTGGCCGGAGATGCGGGGCGTCGGTCCAGCCGGCTGTTGTTTACATGCGTCGGACCGACGCCTCGCACACCAAGCTTAGAGCTCATGGGTCTTTAAGAGCCCTTCCGGGTAGCTCGGGTGTGTTTTTTATGGGCGTTCAAGAGCCCTTCCGAGTCTGGAGGGTTAACCTATGGCAGCTTTGAGTATCCGGGCCCAGTGATGTGGATAAAAGTTGCAGGAAAAAGCTCTTATGTAAGTCATTCTTAACAATTAATGTTTTCACTCTTAACAACCTTCTAAACAGTTACTGTATAGCTTTAAGCAAACTTTTCATAAATTGCACATTCATCACATTTGTTTCTATCTTCACATTAATTCATAGATACCATACAGGAAGATATTTTCAGTACTCTTCACCCCATCAGCATGATGACGCAATTGTCATCTTATTCTGGTTACCATTAGTTTAGACAATTTTCTTTAGCTTAAAATCTACCTCTAGGACGTAAAGGGGTAAATATCGTTTCAATAAACCATCTGAAGAATAATATAGGACATTCTTAAACTGCAGAAAATCATCTAAAATTAGCCAGAATAAAAGGTAAAAAGCGTGTTATCGTAGAGAATGGATTAAAAGTATGAATGCGGACACATGGAACACATAATGTACAGTCAATATAGTTTCTTAATTCTTAGCCGACGGTAAATTGCTGCATCTCTATTTGGATTCCCGGCACTCAGCTACTACAAAGATATGGTAGCAAAATATGTTGTTAATTATACCACCTTGTTATGTTATATATGATGGTATTTTCTTATTTTACCATTGGGCATCAAGAAATCAGCTGTTTCAGTACGATGACGCTTTTGTCTAGCTTTTATACTAGTAGATTGCATGCCGTTAAGAATGACCCAAACTTAATGGTCTATTGCGATATTATATACCGTACCCTTTTGAATCCCAGAGATAGATCATAAGCTAAAGAAAAACATCTTGTAGTAACCAGAAAAAGACGGAAAAATGCGTCACTGTGCCGAGCGGGTGAAGTTCTCAATAATCTTGGCTTGGAATAAACTCTGAGCAAAGGTTGGAGACATCTTTAAAATATATATCTACTATGTTTCTCTGTAGTATTCATTCATATTTTTTCACCAGCCAACTTTTACTTCTAAACTCAATTAATGAAATCAACAAATACATGTGGCACTCCAAGGACTCGAACCTAGGATACTCACACCGAAATTTGGCGCATTTATGCATTTTGTTACAAAATGTTTAGTTCTAAGAGTGCACATTCCCTCCCTCCTGTACCACTATCTATTTATCAATAAGTCACATGAAGATATATATCACAATATCAGCTACACATACACACATTTCCACACATCTAGGATTCTTTTCAACTTTGCATGGGTCTCTGTTTTGACTTTCTAAATAAAAAACTTAATAATATATATTGGTATATAAATACAGTATTCTACATTTTCAGGATTTTCTTTAACTTCGCAGGGGTCTCTTAAATATATCATGTACTGTACGGTGAACATCAACAGTTTGCCGAAAGCCTTGACGATGTGTATGTGGAATATAGAGCGAGGGGCATTTATCTCCACAGTTATAATTATGATGTGAATGAAAAAGTATCAATAAAGGGCTATTATAAACATATAAAAACTGTCAAGGAAGTAGGAGTATACCTTAACCAAGGAAATCTGGGAGGCCTCATATGCGCCCGATCGGTGTGTCCGGAGCCATTTGGGGTAACGGCAAGGTTCATAATTCAGTAGCTACTGATTGAGACCACCTAGAGCAGTCAACTCAATTGCAAATTGTAGAACTTACTGTTGTCTGTAGACTGCCGTTAAGATGACATCGCTACGACAAGTGGTTGCCGTGTTATGATGATTTTAGTGGAGCGGTTTAGCCGCATATTTAAGCCTCATATGAGGCCAACTGGATTCCTGGCATTATTTTTTTTTGCCTCATATGAGGCCTCCCGGATTCCATGGTTTAATTGTATAGTTTATGAGCAAGATATTTAGCAAACTATTGATTTTGACGATACAGTACCAGACAATAATATCTAGCACCTCGGAGGCATTGGCGCGTTTGGGCGAGGAAGCATTCCAACCATGGTATGTATTCTCTTTTATGGTAGTGTTTTGTTAAATCTGCAATGCATTATTTCCACAGTGTGATTTTGATAAGTACTTTTGTCTTTATATTGTGCAGTTTTGGTTTTGGTATATTTGTTTTGCAAGTTTTACATATTTATTTTAATACAGTACTGTATCTGATCAGCCCCACCCCCAGCTATGAGGTATGTGCCGGAGTAAATAGATAGACTGTATCTCAATTGGTTTAAAAACGGCTTCAATGACATTAAAGCGGCATTTCTGTCAACTTTTGCACAAGATTCACATCACAGTTGTTTTCATTTAGAAATAGTATTTTTAAGCAAAACTCTTACTGTTCTCTTTCTTAAATCTGTATTCATTACATAGTTCCAGCTCCAAGTTTAGCTACAGGCAGCCTCATAATGATCAATAAATATGTTGTTGCTTGTTTTCCTTTGTACTTCTTTGTACTCTTAATTTTCCATCACACAGTTTTCTGTAATATTCATATTTGTTTTCACCAACTCACCAATTCATTTTAGCTAATGAAATCAATGAAAGTAATGAATACATGTGGTACTCCAAGGACTCGAACCTAGGATATTCACACCAAAATTCCGCACACTAAGCACTAGGCTATCTACACCATTATTCACTTGGTAATCAAACCATTGTCCAAGACATTTACATACCGGTATCAATTATCTTCATATAAGTTTAACATACTGTACCTTTCACATGATACATTATAGTTCGTTGAAATGAAACTCTAAATATTACAACTTAGAAAAAGGTGTACAATAGCTGGACAAAAAACAAGGAATGGTAATGTGTATCACGGTTGAAAAGATTCACTGGGTTTCAAACATAGTACAGTACAAAATATACAGTAAACCAGGCTGAATTTAGACTTATTTTTGGTGTTCTAATTCATGACTCGGTGTACAAACAAACACAAAATATGTCACAATAGCCTCTTGGGCCAAAGCCCTTATGGGGCTGGACTGCGGTGGATTAAAAGCTTCAAAGAATTATAAAGAAAAGGTGGCAAATAAAAAGGATTATGGATATTAAAAAGACGCAAATAGAATGATGAGGAAGATAACTCGGTGTAGTAACGCTAGTTTGACATAACAAATGTTGAGCTGAGGAGACGTTTAGGTATAAAGAGTATTAGCGAGGTGATGCGTACAAGTAGACTGGGATGGTATGGACATGTGGAGAGAATGGATGAACAAAATTGGGTGAAAAAATGCAGGTCTGTGATTGTGGAGGGAGCTGCACCAAGGGGTGGACCAAGAAGACCTGGGATTGGATTATACGTGCCGATCTCAAATCCAAGAACTTGACAAGTGAAGCAGCCCTTAACAGGGTTGCCTGGAACACCGCCATTAGGACAAGAGACTGAAACTGCACGTATGTGTGGAGCACTCAGTCTTAAAATTTGATGTATGTATGTATGTAACTGGGAAAAGAGCACTCTGCAATTAATAAAATTATCACAAACAAATGCATGCAGACAGATTTTTCCTTACTAGTTTTGCATGAAAGATATTTCATATTATTACTTTTTACCCAAAAAAAAAATCAAATTCATCCCAAGTCGGAATTCAGCTCATTCCACGGTACTGCATAGTGTTCAGGACTATAATAGGTTATGGTACAGACAAATGCTCATGGACCACCTTCACTTTTTTCATGCAAAAATAACCAATGAGATTGATTTAGAGATAATAAAATAATAAATATGATTAGCGAATTAATGTATAGGCTACTGTATGTTGAAGTAATGAAATTGGAAAACAATTTTTGAATGTAACATGTTTTAGCTACCTATTGCCAGACGTGCTTAGCCACAAATTATCCTTAACTTAGAAAGGTATCATGCCCGATTGTGGATTAGTTATTTGTTCTTGTCACTTGCAAACTACAGTAATGCTTTAAATAGCACACCTCTCTCAATCTTTCAGGCTCCAATTTTGCTGGATTCTCAGTATTGTTAGTTGCCATTCACTTGCATTGTAAAAATGAATATTATGCTTTAATGACCCTCAAATTCTTTCATGTTTCAATTTTGCAAGAGGATAATGTCTTCCCACTTGATGATGCAGTTTTTACCACCATACACTCCCAGCTGAATAGCTGGGCTAGGGTGGGTGCCCTGATGAATCAGAGACTTCAGTGAATAGTAGCCACAGATTGCTAGACCACACAGTTCACCAACAGCACTGATGTCTGCCAATAACACACTGGCTGGCCCGAGGCTCGAACCGTCAACCTCACGGTCAGCAGGCGAGAGCTCTACCAACCGAGCTACGGCCTGTGGCCGTACTAAAGACAATATTGTTTCCTGATTCTAAGCAGGAATATCTCACTAATTCCTACCTATATTAATGTTGCCAGATTAACAACAGGATATCTTCTAGCAAAAAAAAAAAAAAAAAAAAAAAAAAAAAAAAAAAAATATATATATATATATATATATATATATATATATATATATATATATATATATATATATATATATATATTATATATATATATATATATATATATATATATACTGTATATAGGCTACTGTATTACCTTAAGTACCTTGCTCATTCTATCCCATCTTAATTTTGCCTGATTAATAACAGGTTAATTTTCTTTCAACTTCTACAAAACCATGACTTTAAATACCTCGTTCATTTCTCCCTGTCCCACTTCCTACTCAGACCCGCTCTTGTCACTTGATCTTTTCACTTGGTCACTGCTGCTCCACTGGTCTGTCAGGGGGGGAGAGTCACGTTTCATTAGATGAGGCAGTAAAGGCTATCCAGTGGCTAGAGGCACGCTCAAGGAATTAACATAAATTATAAGTAAAGCATGATAACTTTGGCTGAACACTATTTCTTTCCTACTATGAGTGTCGTAAGCCATATATACCCTGCTTTGGATGAAGATGAAAAATACCTGCCGATTGATCACTTGCTAGTTTTAGGTTATAAAGAAGATTAAGCAGTAGACTTTCATATTTAGCAGAAATACAGGTACATTTATGCTGAATTTGATTTAATGTATTTATGTATGTGCTCCTAATGTATCCTGACCTTGTATTTTGGCTATATACAGTATTAATGTCTATAGCTTGAATATTGTTATAGCCTAAAACTGGCAAGTGGCCAATACAACAATACTGAAAGCTCCCCTCAGCTACCTTCATAATTGGTAATAGTAATGGTAATATTAGGTTAAAAAAAAAAAAAAAAAAAAAAAAAAAAAACTTTTACTAAGCGCCAGTTCTTTCAGAGCAATTCACTAGCGCTTGGAACACTTTACCTCGGACGCAACGTCACACAATGTCTGATAATTCGAAGGGGGGAAGGGGGTATTCTGGACCCCCTTCTCCCTCATGTTTAGCCCCATTAGTTTTGAGATTTTAAGCCATTCACCCCAGAAGTTTGGCAATTTTATAGCCTTTTGTGCCATTTAGGTGTCGAGCCTGCAATTTAGGAGGACCACCCTTTGACCGGGGCATAAAATACTGTACTGTACAAACTTAACTCGAAGGGAGGTCTTCGGGGTATTTTTTTTAAGCTTGATGGAGGTCTAGGGAGGAAACTACAAATATTATTAAAAAAAATAAACAAAAAAATAACTACAAATCTCTCCTCAATTCCCTAACTTTGGACATGACTTTTGCCTTCAAATCTGAGGCAGGGTTTATAGGTCATTACGTCACTCACAGAAAGAAAGTATATTGTCAACACAGTTTTCAACCATACTGACTTTTAATTCAAGTTGAAAATGCAGCTTAGATAGTGATGCATTAGCCAACACAGAAAAACCATTATTTACACTTGCAACAAACACTATCCACAAAAGCATGCAAAAAGCTGAAGACAAAATAAAAGGAAATACTGTACTACCCCTTTCAGAAGCAGCAGATTGGTTACAGAAAGCATTGTGGATACCGGTATGCAGAGTTAAGTTTCTAAGGGGATTTGGGCATGTACAGTTGCCCACATAAGTTCTGCTCCTCGTCATGATCTTATGCATCAAAGTAAAATTAGTACAGTATGAATAAATTGCGTGTGTGGTTTCTTTCTTTTTTGGTGTTCTTATATTTCAAATTTTTATTGTGCTAGAGCGGTTTGCACATGGCGATTTTGATAATTTCTTCTGTCTTTATATTGTGTCATCCCTGTTTTGGTTTGTTTATTTTGCAAGTTTTACATTATAATTATCAGTTGACTAATCATACGAGTTAACCAATGCATAAGAAATTACACTCGTAATTCAATCATACACACTATATTTCTCTGCATAAGATCACAGAGAGGAACAGAACTTATGTGGGCAACTATACAAAGGTTGATTAGCTGCATTACCTAATATATATGAATGAAGAAAGAAGAAAAACTCAATAAGCCTGCTAGAACTAATCTCAAAGTAAAGAACTTGGATAGGAAAGTTGCAAGGGCCTGTGCAGCGTGGAAAGTAGCCATCAGGTAGAATAGGGCTTGCTTGTACTATAGACCCTATATTAACAGAGATTGGCCAACCTCCGCTAAATTGGTGCCACTGGTGTTATTAACCCCTTTTTACACTCAAATATGTCCATACCCAAAATAAACATTTGGCAATACAGTACTAGTACTGGAGTCAGATACATGGGGAGGTAGAGGGTAGGAAGACCTCCGTTGGGATGGAGAGATTGTGTAGTACTGTAAAAGCTTTGGAAGATAAGAGAGATGACTGTAGAATAGGCAAGAGAAGTGGGAATGAATGGAGAATGCTTGTGAATAGATGAGTGATAACGTGGTCGTTTGGAGAGGGGGTCGGGCGCCAGTTTGACTAGATAATAGTCTGGCAGGCGCCTGGCCCGGGGAGCCGGTATATATGAAGGGTCATGCCTGGATGTGAGGTGGGCGGGCATTGTGGTGTGCTTCGCTGCATGTCTGCCTGTTGAGACTGGAACTTCTCTGGGAGGTATGGGGTCAGGGAAATACTGGAGGCCCCCAGTGACCCTAGGTCTCTGAGTCTTCTCCTGGGCAACCTAGATGTGTGTGAATGTACAGTATATCTTGTTTATGTTGTGTTGTGTTGTCCCTGTTCGGGCTCTATCTCGAGTCGGCCACCCCCAGCTATGGGGTATGTGCCTGTGTATATACATACATAGTGTGCAAAGAATGGAGGATAGAATGACAAGGAAAATACATAGTAGAAGGAAATGGAACAAATTATAGGTGAAAACTACTATACTGTACTGTACTGTACTGTACTGTACTGTACTGTACTGTACTGTACTGTAGTGGAAGTAGAAATGTGGAACAGGTATTAAAAGCATGTTTAAAAAGGTAGCCTCTAGCCACTAAACCACTTCTGCTATTGCCATCCTTTTGTTGTTGGGGCTTT
The DNA here is from genome assembly GCA_032716605.1 of Paralithodes platypus. NCBI lineage: Eukaryota > Metazoa > Arthropoda > Malacostraca > Decapoda > Lithodidae > Paralithodes > Paralithodes platypus. The sequence goes on along the minus strand of CM064493.1, from coordinate 33,806,374 downwards.
AACTGCCCATTGTTGTGAAGAGAGTGTGAGGTGCATGTGGAATGACATTGTACTATTTAAATGGCTGTGAATGTGAATGTATTCTGTATATCTGGATATACAAAGGCCCCACAGCATGGATGTAGGTGGTTTGCTTCAGATATCACAATGCAGTTACATAATTACAGTACTTATGCATTTTTGTGCTTTCAATAAATGACAAAGAGCTAAAAAGTAACGGGAGGCCAACCCTGAGAGTTCTAGTATGGAGCTTTTGTAGTATGGTTAAACTAATGATGGAAAAAATAAAAAAATAATAAAATAAAAATAATACAATAAATAAAATACAAAAAATATAAAATAAAATAAAAGTAATTGTATATCCTTTAACTATGGTAATAAGTCTCTCAACTATCATTACTGAACTTGAGAACTTTTCAAAAGAAATAATTATACAATTGTGCATTTTGTGCTTTAATAATTTTATAAAACTACTGTACTGTACAGTATATCTATGCTGAAAACAAAACAAACTCTTTTCATAACACAAATAACTCATCAATCTTCGTGCCTTACATGTGTACTACAGTAATAGTATTATTTGAGCATATGCTTCAGCTGCATACTAATTAATGTTCGAGATCAGGTATGGTTCGCCTCATCTGTTCTATAAAGTACCAGCCTTCATAACTCATAAGCGACACAATTTTAGGATATTTCCGCTTGGTTGTTGTTGTTCCCCAGGCTGTCTGACCAAACAGCCCCAAGGTCCCGAGCAAGGCCAAGGCCATAACTAAGTGCTCCCACAGAACCCTCCCTGCTTTACCACTAAGAATGCTCAGGTGACTGAAACCGCTCCCAGGCGAGAAGCTGAAGAGGGTGCAGAAACGCCCGGGACACTGAAGCCCCACCCAAGACCCTGTGCCCCTAACAGTTATGAAGGGAAAGTTGAGGAGCACTTGGTTTATATCTCCAGTAATATTAATATGGAAGAGTTTTAAATAATAACAAACCGATAAGATATTTTCCACCCATCTGTTCTATAAATCACCAGGGTTCCTTCATAAACAACACGACTTAATGATATTTGCACTGGGTATATATCTCCAGTAATATTAGGAGAGTCGAGTCAACCCCTTCAGCATGATGACACCTTTTAACATTTGCTTCTAGCTATAATTAGACTATTTTATGCAGTTTAAGAAGGACCTGTGTTATTCAAAGGCTTTATTTAGATTGTAATTACCCCTTTGAGGCCTAGCGGTAGACTATACTATTGAAAATCATCTAGTGGTAACCAGAATAAGATGAAGAAATTACGACATCATGCTGAAAGGGTTAAAACAATAATATTAAACGAAAATCAGTCTGATAAAAATGTGGTCTAAATACTTTTACCGGCAACCCTTTCATTATAAGAGGTCCATTCTATGCTAAATAAAAGATTGTCTAATATCGCCTTGAATGCTATTTAACCCTATCAGCACGATGACGTAATTTTCCAACATATTCTGGTCAGGGTGTCAAACCGGAGCAATGTTGGTTGAAGACGTGTATGAATGTCAGCAGGAATACAGCAAATTGACCGTGAAATAGCATGGTATTGGCCATTTTATCACTTCCAAAGACACAATTTGAACTATGAACCATAATTTTGTCCTTGCTTATACAAAAAATATGACTACAAATAATGGACTCGGCTTTCGTTTGACACCCTGATTCTGGTTACCATTAGATGATTTTCTTTAGCATATCATCTATCTCTACGACTCAAAGGGGTGAATACGATCTCAATAAACCCTCTGAATAACATACAGGTACAGTAGTCCCTCGAATTTTGCGTCTTTCAAATTTGCGAACGGGACCCAAGATTTGACCTTTTTTGCGGGACTTGATATGTGCGATATTACTTGAGTTTTGCGGGTGGCGCCAAATGATACGGGGTTTCCGCACTAGTTTTCGGGGGGGAGGGGTAGCAGGGTCGTGACGTCGGGCCGCCCTGTGGCCCATTGTTTACTGTTTATAGATTCTCCCACGCTCCTATATGTTCTAACGCTCTCGCATAATCGACTTCCTTGGGCAAAATTGAAGTGTTACTTGTGCCCTGGGTCCCCTGAATCTGTATTTCTGTGTTTTTCTTTATTGTAGGATGTATAATTAAGTGTATGTGTCATAATGTGTGTACAAACAAGGACAAAAATCACCAAAAAATAGGCCTCGATGATGAGATGTCGACCATATTCAATTAATCCCATAAGGTTAGTTATTTGAAATTTGCGATTTTGAATTTTGCGGGCTGCAATGTCGACCATATTCTCGCAAAATTCGAGGGAGTACTGTAGGTCCTTCTTGTATGTATGTATGTATGTATGTATATATATATATACTGTACTTAGGCACATACCCCATAGCTGGGAGTGGCCGACTCGAGACAGAGACCGAACAGAAACAACATTTATAATTCAAATTCTTAGGGTCGCGTTCCCTCGCCCCTTTTTCTGTCTCGTCTAGTAGGTAAATTTAATAGGGGGAGGAGGATTCCTAGCCTCCCGCCCCCAGATCTTAACCTGCATAAAACGGTCTAATTTTACCAGATTCAAAAGTAAAGAGGTATCATCGTTTTGAAAGAATTAAAATAAGGTTCAAACTGGATTATTACCAAAAACATCGTAGGTTAGAATTCTCCATATATTCAATAAAAATCTTATATAGTACCGGTATTTGATTAGACAACCTAGTCAAAATCCTGAGCAGACTATAATTAATTCATTATATTTTTAGACATTTCACTCCACTTTTTTCAATGGTAAATCAAAAGATATACAACCTAAATAATACCATTCAATATTATCAACATCTCTTGCGTATACTGTACTATAACTTGATCTACAACTTAGTTCAACTCCCAAGCATTTTATGCTGTAAATACATACCGGTATACCGGCACTGCATTTTATTTAATATGTAGACATTTCAATATATTCTTTCTCAATGATAAATATAAGCTTTACAACCCTAATGTAAATTTTTCAATATTTTCAATTTTGACAAGTTCTTGTGTCTTTATATTGTGCGATTCCTGTTTTTGTTTGTTTGTTTTGTAAGTGTTTAACCGTCTTTGTGGTGTAATTGTTAGTGTTTACAAAGCTGTGTGTGATAACCCATGTTTGAATCTCGGTAGATCACATATGCTTTCATTGGAGGTGTTTGGTGTTGTGGTAAAATCAATAAAATATAGATTACTGTACTGTACTTTTTTACGTTGTTTCCACATAGCGATTTTGATAATTTAATTTGACTTTATATTGTCCTTGTCCCAATTTTGGTTTGTTTAGTTTGCAAGTTTTACATTTTAATTGTATAGTAATATGATTCTACAACTTGTTATGATTCCTGAGCAGCGTATACTGTATTTCTGTTTAAGTTGCAGACATTTCAATTAGTTCTGTCTCTTATACTGCATTTCTTTTTAATTTCCAGACACTTCAATCCATTCTGTCTCACTGATAAACAATAGCTATACAGTACAACCTAAATGTAAACTATTCAATAATCTACTCCTCTGTTGATTAGTAATTTTATTCCAAAACTTGGTTCAACTCCTGAGCAGACTAAAGGGTATACATAAATGGATTTTTTTCTTGATTTGCAGAAGTTTCAATCCACTTTTCATCACTGGTAACTGATAAAAAGAAAAATGTACAGCCTATAACCTTTCAAACTGCAAACAAATTATCGAGGATACAGAATTTTGACTTGCGTTTAATATCAACAATGCCGCTTTCGCTAGTCTCACCCGACGTAAGAACAGACACACACATACATGCTGTCAATATGGTAACTGTGTTGGTGGTGTAATGGTTTAGATGCTTATGTTCTGGGTGTGGTGTCCCGAGTTTGAATCCCGGGAGGACCATATGCTTTCATTAATTTATTCAAATGCATTGGGGTTTGTAATGGAGGATTAATGTTAAGATAAATTTTTCTTAACCTCTTCAGTAAAATGACACCTTTTTACCTTATATTTTGATTGAAACTAAACTATTTTATACAGCTTAATAAATACCTATGTTATTCAGATCATACTTATCTCTGAGTCCTAGAGGTAGAACATAAGCTAAAGAAAATCCTCTAATGGTAACCAGAATATGATGAAAATTATGTTATTGTGTAAAATTTGTGCTCATGCTGAAGGGGTTAATCTCATGTCTGAACAATGGACGCTGCAAATATAAAACACGAATACACCAACCATTCCACCGCCTTCCAATATTATCGTGCTTATTCTGAATTACAAATATCATGTAAAAATTAATAAAGAGTTTCAATTCAACCCGAAACAGCTTCCAATATATATGCATCAGCATGTATAACCCCGACTATTCATTACCATATCAAATACCTGTAATAATCCAATACATCAAATACGTAATGTACTTTTCTTTTTCAACCAAACTGATAAAAAATGTGAATGAAGCTCTCTGGCCATACATTATAAAATCGAATGCACTGTCTTTTTATATCATCCGTCTGAGCCATACACGCTACTCAAACATTTCAATATACGAGACCATTTTCATTGCTCTTCCCTCCGAGCTACCTAATACACACATGCATTAGACACTCCATATACAGTCCATTAAAATGTACTCATGACTCGTATTCATCTTCCGTTTGTATCATTCTCTGCGCATACAAAATTACTAATGCACTTTCTTTCGTAACATTCCACCTAAAACATTGAAGCTGCATACACTTAAGGGGGGGGAAGGTTCACTTTTAGGACAATTTTTGCATGTATTCATTATTTTTCTAGTTTCCTCCCTAGACCTCCATCAAATGTAAAAAAAAAACATCCATTAGATTAATTTGTACATTTTTCGGTAGAAAAATTTCCCGGCCGAAGGCCGGTTCTTCCAACATTACAGGCTCACTATGTTTCGCCAGGGAAAAATTTGACACCTAAATAGCACGAAAGGTCTAAATATTGACTTAGAAATGGGGCGAAAGGTCTAAAATCGACTAACTAATGGGGCAAACATCTTAACATCTGAAAACTAATGGGGCTAAATATGAGGGAGAAAGTGGTCCAGAAAACCGGCCCATCCACCCTTAAGAAATACTAACCACTTTCATTCATCTTCTGCTTGTATCATCCACACTGCACAAAAAAAAAATCAAGTACTTTTATTCCTCTTCTGCTGGAATCATCCAAACTGCACAACAAAATATCAAGTACTTTTATTCTTCTGCTTGAATCATCCACTCTGCGTATAAAAAAATACTGATGCACTTTCTTTCACAACATTCCAGCTGCTGCATACATTATAAAATAGTAATGACTAATATTCATCTTTTGTCTGTATCACACACTCTTCACATAAAAAAATACTATTTCACTGTCTTTTTAATCTTCCGCCAAAGCCTCGAGAGCCCATGGGATGACGTCCGAGGCACCGTCATCCACATCCTCACTATCATCTGAGAGGTGAGGATTCCACAGGTTAGTGGAGCACTCCTCACTAGCTGAGTGCCAACGATCCTCATCATCCTCATCCCCTATCCCTACCTCGTCATCTATCCCATTTTCGTCATAGTCCAGATCGTCGCTGTCGTTGCTGCTGTCGCTCGGCTGGAGGATGTTGGTGAAGGGGTCGTTCATTGACAAGAAACACTCAAAATCGTTAGGGCCGTCTACCGCATCTAGATCCTCTCTATCCACCTCCTCCTCATCGCCCACCAAACTCTCACCTTCCTCCGCGCTACTCTGCTCCTCATCCATCTCACCCTCGTCCTCCTCGTGGGGGATACCGTCCACTCCGTCCTCGTCGTCGGTGGATCCGCCGTCCTCCCACAGCGGCCGGAAGGAGTCATGACCCGAGGAGTCACTGGAGAGAACTATCACGCTTGGGAAACTGAAAGGATGGGATAGTATTAACCACAGAGAATAAAACAAAAAATTTGGTACTGTACCATAATATGAAAAAATAGAAAATGGATAAATGGCTATTAATTAAGTGATATGGGAACTCGTGAAGATAAGTGCTGCTGAGGAACTTTACTGAGTGTTCTATACTAGCATCAGCCATAGTAATGATAAAATGGGTGGCAAGCCTTTAATGTAATATGGGGAGGTGTGGCAGAGTGGTCTTGCCACTGGACTGGTAATCCAATGGACCCGGGCTCGAATCCCAATATGTCAATGGGAAGATATTATTGGGATGGAATTTGTGCTGTACCTAGTATCAGTGCATTACCACAGCACACCGAAATGCCAAAAAAATACCCTCATTGTTCCCTGATTAAATAGCATTGTATGAATATTCCCATACTCAAAAATATGCTACAGGGGGGCAATGCCTAGTGAGTTAATTGCTCAATAGGTGGTGTTCTGAGAGTGAGGGTCCGAGCCTGAGGGATGAGACTGTGAAGCGCAGAGGCGGAGCAGCTTCAGAGATGGAATTGCTTCGAGCCGTGAAGCTTCGCATGTCTCACTCCCTAGACTGGAGCAAGACCTCACGGGCCTCTCCGTGTTCATCGGTAGAGTGTAAAGGCTATCAGCCTATGCCCGAGAGGGAGTAGTTGGAATAAAAAATAAAAAATAAAATAAAATATATATATATACAGTATATATACCGGTATATAATTATACCGGTATATATAATTTAGGCCTACTGTCTAAATGCCAAAAAGCAACCCTGTCTGAACTATTACAATGTAATGAAAAAGGACACTAAACCATTGAATGTATCATATACAGTACAAATATGATGCTTAACCCTATTAGGTGCAGGGCGGGCCAATTTCGACCCTCCCTGTTTTACTCCATTAGTTTGTAGATTTTAAGACGTTTCACCTCATTAGTTTGGCGATTATAAGATGCTTCAACCCAATAAGGTGTCAATTTTTCCTGGGCGATCGAGAGCGAGCCTGCAATTTAGGAGAAAGCAGCCTTCGGCCGGGACATTTTTCTACCGAAAAATTTACATATTTAGCTTGATGGGGGACGTTTTTTAGTTTGAAGGGGGTCTGGAGAGGCGTGTTTCTAAGTCTTGGGGGTAAACTAAAAACACATTGTTCAAAAATGGCTAAAACAATGAAAACCCTCAATAATAATACAACCAAATATCATAATAACCCCCCAAGACGTTGCACCTGATAGTGTTAAGAACAAACACACTAAATCAAATAAGGTACTCAAAAACCAACCAACCAACCTCTCCTCTGCGACGCCCTCCAGTAATTCGTCTACATCCACATCATCATCGTCATCATCTTCTTCCTCATCTGATCCTTGTAATCTGAGGTCCACAGAATTTATGACCAAGGAGGCAGCAGGTCTGCAGGTTTGGGGCTGTGTAGAGGCTGGTGGTGGTAAGCTGGGGGCGACGATGGGGGCTGTATTGTGGGCAGGGGACGGGGGCGCCTCTCGTCGGACAGGAGTGGATGCCGCAGGGGGTAGGAGAGGAGCTGTGTTTGTGTCCACTTGATCTCTGTTAGGATGAGTGGACAGTTAACCCCTCCATTCAAATTACTCCACATTTTTCTTCATCATAGCTAACTGCAGACAATATTACTTAACTTTGGAAGAACCTGTTAGAGTTATAAGATTAGGGTAGACTCGCTAAATTTTTATGTGGTGATCCAATTAATAAGTACAGTATCGGTGTCCTTTAAAAAAAAATAGCTTGCTGGAAAATGTGAACACAGTATGACTCTTCCTTTACTAAATGATATTAAAGCTTTCTTGAGATTCTATACTTACAGTATACTTATTTTCCACCAAAATAACCCTGCTTATTAAATAATGCTGCCTGAGAATATCCCTGTGCGGGTCACCCAATACAATAAACTAAACTGAAAGCCCCATACATACCCTGTTTGACTTCGCATCTCTTGATCAATTCTTCGCGCAAATTCAAGATCTCGTTCTTCTATCTTCTGTCTGTAATAGAGAAAATAATAAATATTACCGTATGTAGAAACACTGTCAAATATACACAGGGTCTGTACAATAGTAGGCTACCTGTACTATAGGTTCATAGAAGTACTGGTAGTGAAGAAGCTTAACTCCAAACTGTCAAAATATGGAAGATTGGAAGTACTGTAGCCCTAAAATTAAACCCAACACTCTACATGCTCTATTTAAGCATCTCAAATGTTTGCTTTAGTAATCATTTAATGATCACAATCAATTACAGTAAACTCCCAGAGTCTTTTGAAATTTTGGATAAGCGATTTTTATGGATAAATGAGTCCATTTATCTATCTATCTATCTACCGGTATCTATTTAGATAGATACTGTAGATAGAAATTTGGATAAAAGGGAATTAACTGTACAGTAATCAAAATAACTTTCTTGATACACTAAGATTTTATACAATGCTGTAAATCTATGCCACCAAAGAAACTATATTCTGAATTAAAATGTAAAACTTGCAAACTAAACAAACCAAAATTGGGACAAGGACAATATAAAGTCAAATTAAATTATCAAAATCGCTATGTGGAAAAAACGCTTACTAAAATGAAAATTATTAAATAAAAGAACACAATCCACCACATAGGGTGTACATTACTACATGAGCAAGTTAATCTGTTTCCCAAGCAAACTAATCGCACATATAACAACGCACTATCGTCACGTTAAATGAAGTAGTCAGGTTTGGGAAGTCCGGGACGTTCTGGCAAATTTTACTAAACTCTGCATGAATAAAGAAACTACATGTTAAATGTCAAAATATTATTTAAAATCAAATTTGCAACATGACAAGACATTAACAATAGTACAAAATACAAATATTGATAAGATATCTATACTATTACAAAATAATATATAAAATACAGTACAGCACTCACTAACGATAGTGCTATCGGGTAGGTACCTGTAAGCATAGCATACCTCAAGTGACCCCTATCAATAACTACCCTACAAATAACCTACATTTATAGCACAAATAAACTAAGGAAATCGCAAAAGTAAGCAATTGATACTATCGACAATGAATACATATAATATAAAGACAAATAATTGCAAAATATGAAGTAACAACAGATTTAAACAAAGAGTAATCTTTTAACAAGAACAATAAATTTAAAAAATCATCAATATTAATATTAATATTAATAATAGAAAAAGAAAAAGATAAACAATAAATACAGACAAAAACAATAAATACAGACAAAAAGTAAGCAGAGGTTATACAAGAAAATTCAAGTTAAAAATGCTTAACCTGACAAGCGTGATATAGACCTAGGTGCTAGGGTAGTTATTTGTGCATTTCTAGCCCTGGATTCTGACAGAATTCGTTATATTTACAATATAAACCATTATTTGTTTTCGGTATGCTTTTATTTTACATATATGATGTATATATGAACCTTCAAGAGTGCTAAAATAAGTGGGAAAAGCATTTGGGTGGTGAAAAACGAAGATATTGGCCACCCGGTCATAATCTCAGGCGAGAGAGAGCCACAGGCAGCCCTCCCCTCTCGCTGTCTGGGAGTCAACTGAGACGAGCGGGGCGGTGTGTGCCGGTGTCTGGGTGTTGCATAACGATCTTTTATGCAACCCACTTGTGCTACATTATCGCGGGAGAGAAAAATAACCGATAAATGATGATAATAAGTGGATAAATAGGTGATAATTGAGGAGGGGGGGGAGGGGGGAATAAGGTGGGGAAGGAGGGGAGGGGGAGGGGTGAGAAACACATGGATGAGTACTAGAGGGGAATTATCTCACCGAGAGACAAAATCCTTTGTTTTGATAGGCCCTTTTTTTTTTGGAAGGATTTTTTTATGGTCTTGCTTCCGTGAGGCCTATCGCGTTCCCTATAGGAAGCCTTCCGTGAGGCCTATCGCGCTTGCCGGGTTAATTAAAATTATTGACATCAAATTTTAGAATACAGTCACAATAATTGACCCTAAAAAGATTAAATTTATGGAACAATTTACTTGCCTCAAAACCTCTGTCCACTAAGAGTCTGTATAGTAACCTAGCTCTAGAGCCCAAAAGTCATCTACTTTAGTGCAGATTTTACAAAATCTTATTAACTGGGAATAAAAACAATTATAAGTTATTTTACTATCGATATTACTACAGTACTAGGGAAAGGAAAGTTTATTACGTTAAAATTAAAATCATCAACTTTGTGATATACTTTAAGTATGCACTGTTCATTAACAATCTCTATATTTATATCAAGAAAATTTTCAACTTTATAATTTACGTTACATTGTGTGAGGGGAATAGAATTAGGGTAAATAAGTTTAGCAACTTGATTAAAATTTAACAAATTGCAAACGAGAATATCATCAATATATCTACTATTATTACTTAACAATTTAGCAAGTGCTAATTTTTCTGGGATTTTATTTTTCTTGCTACTGTCAACTAAGTCTTTTATATATTTAAATTCTAAAGCAAGCAAGAATAAGTCTGCAATTAAAGGGCTAGCATTTCCACCCATAGGAATTCCTAATATTTGTTTGAAAATGTAAGGCCCGAATCTAACATAAGTATTGAAAAGGAGGAATTTAAGGGCATCTTTAAGTTTAGTTCTATCAAAATATACAGAACTAGTGGGAGTAGAGCTAAGTGATGCATTATTAAAATATGTATAAACATTTATGAAATAATTACCATTCCTAACGAACCTGTCAAAGTGCAAATCTATAATAAAGCAAAGCTCTGAATATATATACTAAATCTAAAGGCAAATTGGTATACAAAGTTGAAAAGTCGAAGCTATGTACCGAGGTAACTTTCGGCATGGTATTTATTTTATCAATAACTTCTAACGAATTGTCAACACTCCAATAATGGTTAATGCCAGTTCTTCTCATGATGGTATTACAATATCTTTTATGAGTACTTTTAATGTATTTTAAGCAATTTACGACTTGTTCTGATAGAGTTTTAGTGGTAGCAAATTTTGCTCCGGCAATAAAGCGATATTTATAAGGTCTTTTATGAAATTTAGGTAACATGTATAATTTTGCAATGCACTTGTTCTTATCAGAAAGTTTAATATCAAATGTTATATTTTTCTTGGTATGTTCATCGATTAAGTTATCAATATTCAGATTATTTTGAATTTCGTAAACAGAATTACCGCAAATATGTTTACGTAATTCTTTTTTCATGTTTTCAAGATAAAATTTCTTACATGTGAAGCTATAATTATTGCTGGCTTTATCTACTGTAGTGATTACAAAATGTTTATGTAAATTTATTAAATCAGCTTTAAGCTTATTATAATTATAGTCTATAAAATCTGAAAGATTAAATTCATTTTTAAGCGAGAAAATTTGATTTCTAATTAACTTAATTAATAATTTAGACCATGCTTCTAGTTCTCTCGCATCGCAGCACACAATTTTTAACAATTTATCTTTTAATTTATTGACTGAAAAAACAATATCTTTTAAAATTATGTCCCATGTTACCTTATTACTCCCTATTCTAAATTTAAACCCTTTACGACATAGCTCCGCTAATTTGTTGTTTGCAAAATGTTTAACTAGTTCTACATCACCTGTTAATATGTGACATATCGGACTATAAATGAACTTTGCTAGTGCATCACGCCTGCTAGCTGGCATATCCATGACTCTTTCACACACGCATTTATTATTATTGAAAATATCATTATCTGAAAGATTTCCTAAAACTTTATTATAATTACAAATAATAGACCCAACAGGTCGTTCATATGAATACACTATTAATGGTTTGAAATCTTTACAACCATCTGGTAACATGGACTTAACTTTCTTTGAATTAATAAGACTGTTAACATTAATTTTGTCTAAAATTTTAGAGGAATAATTTAAAGTGGACATGACTTTATCTTTAATACGGTTATCTTTGGATTTCTTAGAATTAGCTCTAATATATATATATATATATATATATATATATATATATATATACGGTATATATATATATATACCGGTATATATATATATATATACATATATATATATATATATATATCTGTATATATATATATATATATATATATATATATATATATATATATATATATATATATATATATATATATATATATATATATAATTTGATGTTAGCACCAATTTTAATTAAATTAGTGTAATCTGTAACTAACCTTAAGTGTGTAAAAATAACATGGTTATCAAAAAGATCATCCACAATGACCCCCTGGTGCAGCATCCGACACATAGAGCACTCCAGCGTTCCATCACGGCGCCACAGCAGTTGGGTACAGTTGGCGCAAAATGTGTGGAGGCAGAGGAGTAGTTTGGGGTAGCGGGTGGGGTCGTGGATGTCATAGTCCTCGAAGCAGATGGGGCACGATAACTCTCGCGGCACTAGGTCTTCTGGACAGTACGTCGCCATGCTGGAGGGAGAGTTTTCTGTTTCAGTTATTATTGTGGTGAAGGAGGTGGGATGAGAGGAATGGTTAGCACAAGGTGTCAAACGAGAACTGAGCCCTTTCTATTAAGTCTTTATTAATGTACAGTACTGTATATGCAAAGATAAAATTGCGGTTTATAGTTCAAATTATGCCTTTGGAAGGGATGAAATGGCCAAAACGATACTATTACATGTTCATTTCTTGTATTCCTTCTCATAATCATTTAAGTCTTCAAACAAAATTTCTCTGGTTTGACACCGTGGGTTAGCAAGTTAAAGGAAAAGGATGAGTGGGAAGTGAGGTAAATGTTAAAAGTGTAATACCGGTACCATACTATAATTGGAAAGGGAAAGAAAAGTAACAAGTAATAAGTAACATGAATCGCAGTTGGTGCAGAACATGTGTAAACAGAGCAGAAGTTTGGGGTAACAGGTGAAGTCATGGATGTCGTCAAGGTGGCAAAATGGAGCAATTCTGTTTGACAACTTGAATGAATATGAAAAGGAATACGGTACTAGAAAATCAACATGAAATAGTATGGTTTGGGCCATTTTACCGATTTTAAATACATAATTTGAACTATATTCTATATTTTATTAATTTCACCACAACACCAAACACCTCCAATGAAATTAACGAAAGCATATATGTGATCCAACCGGGATTCGAACCTGGGTCATCACACACAGATTTTTAACACTCTAACCATTACACCACCAAGACGGTTGTCATCAGGAGGGTTTATAGAGATCATATTTACCCATTTGAGTCGTCGAGGTATATTTTTATGCTAAAGAAAATCGTCGAATGGTAACCAGAATATGATGGAAATTACGTCATGGTGAAGGGGTTAAAGGTTTATGCACACGCCTACGACTTAAATACCATAATTTGATCATTGCATATACAACAACTAAGACTAAATAGCAACTATTATGCTTTCGTTTGATATACTGAATGTAGTAGTCCTCAAAGCAGATGGTGCATGATACGATAACTGTAGCGGCACTAGGTTTTCTGGGCAGTAGGGTACCATAATGATTAATGGAGAAAGAGTTGGCAGTTACGGTACTGTTTTTCTTATAGTGAAGGAGGTAAGATGAGAGGGATGAATGGGAAGTGAAATGGGTAGAAAATGAGATTAGAGGAAAGAGTACAGTACTATACTGTATACCGGTAGTAATTTAGCGAAAAAGTGTGAAGTGAAAAGAGAGGGATGTTTGGGATATTAACCCCTTCAGACTCATATGACGCAGAGGTTGCCAGATTAGCAATAAGAAATAGAGTTCTCTCACTCTTATAATGACCTCTCCAAAATTAGTGTTCTGCCCACAGCTAACTCAAAGACAACTGTAGAGGTTGAAGTAACTAAACTAAAGGTTTCTAAATACCCCTGATGGTAACAAAGGCTTTAAAGTATCCCTAATCGGCTCAAAATCGCGTCATATGTCGGAGAGGGTTAAATGAAAGTGATAATTAGAAAGGGAAAATAGGTGAAAGGAAAGTGAAATGTGAAGGATGGTTGGCAAGATAATTAACTACTGTATAGTGTTTTTTCCCCAGCTAATGGTAAATTGAATCCCTTAGCTGCTTAGCATCTGATTTCTCGATTCTCAATGGAAAAATGTATTACCGGTACTGCTATACGTACATGTCTGCTCTGCAATGCATCATAATATTGCCAAGTTTTCATAATTGGCAACATAGTTCATTACAAAATCTTGGCTAATAGCAGAATGATCAGGATGGCAAGATAGCAATTAACCATCAGCAGGAAAAACATGAGTACGGTACTGTACTGTATAGGTACTGTATCAAGACTCAACTTTAGTCCAGATATTCCAGTATATAGGCATCTCTCTTTGAAGGCTGAAGACCAAGTTAAATGTTTAGATTTAGAATAACACCTCAATCATCTCATCTCTCAAACTAGAAGTCCTATCCTTCATTTGTGAAATAAGAAAAAATAGGCGTCATTCAATGCCCACCAAAGGTGACAGATGAGACCTACAGGCAGCATTGCTTCAACTTCAAGTCCTGTAACCATGACAAGGTCTTCTCGTCTCTACAGTCACAATGGTAAAATGTATTTATTACCAGGCACCTTGATACCCGAAGATGAGGGGGTGACCACAAATGTATGATGTATCACCTCCACTCATCATCCCTGTCATCCATCATCAGCCAGTGCCCCTCTTGAACTCCTCCCACCCAACTGTCCTAACACCACATTCACAAAAATAACTATTACTGTATTACTATCTTCGACGGCTGTATTACCATACCGCCATACGCACTCAGACAGTACCGGTACCGTACTCTTAATTTTCAGCCCAGGCCAAAACTTTCAGATCACACTTTGGCCTATAATCTATAAATTAGGCTACTACTGTAATATAAATTAGGTTTTCTGAAAGTTTGGGATGAACATTATGAGCAATATCATAGCCACTGTGAAAGGCATTATCCTATACTAATTTGTATTGAATATAAATACAAAATTTAATCCTACAAATGAACTAACATCTTGAATCTTCCATACAAAGTACAGTACATTAGTGCAAAATTGAAAACAAAGAAAATAACCCAGAGCTAAAAATGTAATCTCAACACTGCCAATGACTGGTGGATCATGATTGTAGTACATACATACATACATACTATGGTTTAGCGTAATTTTGTCATTACATGCATTGTAACGGCTCAGACGGGGTTGCCTTTCAGTAGTTGGAGTAGGCCTATACTGTACTGTAGTACCGGTACAATAAAGTCCCGCCACAGCAATGCCCCACCAAGTCATCACTGTGTCTGTGGCTGATGTTGGTATAGTGCTAACCGTGCCTCAGCGAGTCAGCAATTAGTGTATTGTAGGTAATATTAAAGGAGACTACCGCGGAAATATTTGCACGCTCTAGCCTACGCATCGGATTTGATGACAATAAGTCCTGGGCTGGTAATCAATAACCACGTTAGTCTTAGAAAAGGGCGGCTGTGCTACATTAAAGAGGAACAAGGCTACCTAGTAATAGTATTGCTTACCTTACCTACCTAGTGATAGTTAAAGAGGCATGGGAGTCAGTGCTCATAAAAGGTGCCTCTTCTCTGTCTAACAGTCTCATACAGGTCATAGGGCCTATCTATTTTTAAACGCATTAACACTCTGGTCTGGCTCATGACGATTTCTTCTGTGAGACTATTCCATTGGTTAACCACTCTTGCGTTAAAAAAGTTGTTCCTCTTGGATGTCCTATGTCTGGGCTTGGCTTGTTTCAGGCTGTGTCCTCTGGTGTCTGGCCAGTTGTTTCTTGGAGCGAGCTGAAGGAAATGGCCTTCCTTCACTGCAACAATACCATGTAGGATTCTGTAGGTTTGAATCATATCACACCGCTTCCTTCGCTGCTCCAGCTTAGTTAAGCCAAGGCGGCTTAACCTTTCCTCATAGGATGACTCGGACAATTCCGCAACCAGACGTCGTCGGGGACGGTCGTCCACAATAACTTCACCAAAAATTGGGCTCGTCTCTTTAGTGCTGTCACTGCTGTACCAAAGGCTGCCCGGGAACTGACCGCTGACGGGAGTCACAAACTCATAACTGACTCCTTCAAGAATCAAGCGTCAGCTGGACCGATGGTTGTTGTTGTTGTTGTTGTTGTTCCCCAGGCTGTCTGGCCGAACAGCCCCAAGGTCTCGAGCAAGGCCAAGGCCATAAACGAGCGCCCCCACAAAAACCTCCCTGCTTACCACTAAAGCCCGGGTGACCGAAGCCACTCCAAGGCAGGGAGCTAAGGAGGGTGCGAAAACGCCCGGGAAACCAAAGCCCCACCCAAGGCCCTGTGCCCCTCAGCAATTATGAAGGGAAACTTGAGGGGCAAGGGAAAAATGTGACGCTTTGGCTCCCAATCTGCCAACTTCTAGGTTGGCAGTAGGGAGGTCAATCCACGGAAAAGACGCCGTCACTTGAGATCTAGAAGATATATAAGTAAAAGGAACAGTCAGAGTAAGCTATGGGTATGGCAGAGATCACTCAGCTCTCACTCTGATAGACCAGCCCATCACCACATAACTAGAACCCAATCCTCTCAGCAACAGCTAGGAAAGGCCCTAGAAAGCCGCCTTTGGCGGGGGGGATAGCTCCCCTATTTCAACTCCTTTCGGGGTTGGGCACCCGCCCCGATGGTTCGCTAAAGTACCTGACGAGCCCCCAACACCAGGATACCCCAGCACCGCATCCAACTCGTTGGCAAACCGACGGAACGAGGGAGAAGCAGAGCTGCCTGGCCGCAGTGGAGGTCCACTTTAGCTGCATCCAAAGTTCAAAGAGGATGGAATTAAACTAAGCGGCAGATCCCCAGATCGACCATGGTGATTTCACCTAAACATCTACAAAGTAATATTATTTTTATTAATCTCACCACCACACCCCCAATGAAATTAATTAAAGTATATATGATCCACCGGGATTCGAACCCGGGTTATCACACACATATTTTTGCCACCTTAACCATTACACCACCAGGACGGTTAAAGGTTTATGCACACGCCTACGACTTATTATCCATTCTCGAATACTGGATATTAATCTAATCATGTTCATATTCCCAACCGCACTATGGTAGCCTACTGACAGTTTAAGTGAGAGGAAAGAATATTCAAAGTAAGTAAGTAGCCTAGCCTACATGTAGTCTACATAACACAGAGAGAGTAAAAACCGCGGCGGTAGGCTCCTTGACTGATACCATGGAATATTACATAGGCCTACTTAGTCATTCACGAGTTAGGCCCACATAGTCTATCCAGGAGAATGAGGAGATAGCCTAATCATGGCCATAACGATGATAACGGGCCTCCTTGCAGAAGTTGCAGTCCTTGGCCCTAGGCTATGTTACATTTTCTAATCAATCATAAAGGCCCTGGCCGAGCTGATAATCAATCATAATCATAAAGGCCCTGGCCTAACTGATAATCGATCATATAGTCCTTGGCCTAACTGATAATCAATCATAAAGGCCCTGGCCTTACTGATTATCAATCATAAAGGCCCTGGCTTAACTGGTCAGTGGTAATAGGCATTCACAGACATACAGGCAAGACAAACTCAGGTCTAAAATATACATTAATTAAAAATATCAATCTACTTCACCTCCTAAACGTGTGGAAAATGTCCAAATCACTGCAGTGGATCTACAAATCTACGCCATAATTTCTCGTCCTCATTTATTTGATTCCCCGTATAATTGACACAGTGATAAACCTCAACCATTCCCCTTACTACCATGTTGGATAGTCAATTAAAAAAACATGTAAATAGAGGCTTACTTTGGTGGAAATTGAGGAAATTATAAGGGAGCGCGCACCACCATAACACCAAAACACAGCAACTGTTGGTCGGGACCTTGGAGGAAGGATAATGATGGAGGGAGTGTCAGAGGGGTTCAGGGACAAACACCGAAGCCAATTTACATCAGTGAGCAGTAGACATCGATATTACACAAAAATGCAATACAGAACAAAAACAAATCGATACCTTAATGGGGTGCTTATAATCGCCAAAATAATGGGGTGAAACATCTTAAAATCTCCAAACTAATGGAATGAACCATGGGAGATCTAAAAGGACCCCCTCAAACCAGATAGGGAATTAATACAAATTATTTAAATACAATAGTATGGGATACATATAGCAAAGCGATCTATAGGCCTATTAGAATTGTAGGTTACCATAATTATCAGAGTCTATCATTATTTATAGGCTATACAGTACTTACATAAACGCGAGACACGTCTGGTCAATGTTATAGCCATATCCCTCAACTCTTTTCTAACTTCACGCTTACATAGGGGATACTGTAGAATTATTTCCCTCCCTGTATTTATCCTCCTTTGTCGGGATTCACGGTGCGGCGTTCGGATCCCTTCCCCGTCTAAATTATTAATCATTATCTATTCAATAAGGCTTAATCTACCCCAATTGAATAACCCTTTCTCCTAATTACCCTCTAATTTATAATTAAGGTGTTATACATTACCCTACATTCAATATTTCCCTTTGTATAATTTGGGTGTTTTTAGACATTGTAAGCATTCGGACGATGTTTGATATCTGACGATGCTAGTTAGGGATTTTTATTGATATTATTTTTTTCGGAGTGAACGTATTCATGAAAACGTCATCGATATCGGCTTATTATATGCTATACTCGATGTAATTATTTCAAGTATATAATTTGTATAGTTCGATGGCTAGTGATATAATTAAACAATAAGCTAGAAATAGACCAAACGTTATTGTCCTATTCCGACATATTGCATAACCATGTAGGCTACAAATTCAGTCTACAACCATTATAATACCATATTAATACAATAATAAAGGTAGGCCTATAGCCTACGCGGTTAATTATGGAACTGATAGGGCTTTGTTCTCTCTAGTTATCAATAGTTAAATTATGAGGCATATTGTAGTCTATATATACAGTAAGTTAATCTTATCTATTAAACAAATCAGAGTAGACTATTATTTGCAAAACCCCTGCATCTACCATGCACAAACACACATTGCATAGATTTATTAACATGTAGCTTACTTAAATGCATAGATAAAATTGCCTTATACATTAGAGTAGGCAACTGTTCATACACGTTTAATTAATTGCTTCCCTTTATACAGGTAAATTTCAACCGGTAGACTATTTCAACCTGAGGACTAATTCAACCTGAAGACTATTTCAACCTGTGGACTATTTCAACCTGAGGACTATTTCAACCTGAGGACTATTTCAACCTGAGGACTATTTCAACCTGAGGACTATTTCAACCTGTGGACTATTTCAAACGGAAGACCATTTCAACCAGCAGATTATTTCAACATGTAGCCTATTTCAACCAGTAGACCATTTCATTTTTTTTTTTTTTTTTTTTTTATGTGGATGAGGGACTCTCAGGAGACAAAAGGCAAAACTGCCTGTGACGAGTTCCTCCCCCAGAGTTGAATGAGTGACAGGGCCAAAATCATGGAATGTATGAGCCAAAATGCCTGGACACACGGAGTTTGAAGCGAGTTAGTCATAGGCTGAGGGAAAGATGGGTTCAGGGAACAAATTCCAAAATTCAGCTGTTGAATGGAAGAAAGATTGGGAATATCGTTGCACTCTTGGGTTGGAGAGTTGCACAGAGTAAGGATGGGATTATGTTGCAAGTCGGGTGCTACGTGCTCTACGTAGAGGAGGTGGTATACACTGAAAGAACTCTGATGAACACTGATTATTGTAATAGCGGTAGAATAGTGAGAGAGATGCAACATTGCGGCGAAGAGAGAGATTGGAGATAATTAGTGAGTGGACACACACACATATACACAGTCTCGCTTTAACACATAATAATTTCTTAAACTAGGCCTACATAGTAAATCATAATGGAATAATGTAATAGTAGACCATTTCAGCCAGTAGACCATTTAAAAAAGTAGACCATTTGTCTTAGCCTTTGTTTGCAGTGTTGACTGTAGTTGCATTGTGTGATTTTATTTAACTTTATATGGTCCGAGGGGAGTCGTTTTGGACCTCCCCTGTTTCGCTCCATCAGTTTGGAGATTTTAAGACATTTCATCCCATTAGTTTGGCGATAATAAGACGCTTCACACCATTCTGGTGTCAATTTTGTATGGGCGAGCGATGGCGACCTTGTAATTTCGAAGAAATCGACCTTACAGTAGGTCAGAACATTTTCCTATCGAAAAAAGTACCAAATTAGGGGGTTTTGGCCTCTAGGGGGGCATTTTTTAGTTTGAAGGAAGTCTGGAAAGGTGTTTTTGTTAGCCTACAGTAGGGGACAAAATGAAATAAATAGCTCGACACTGGCAAAAACAAGCTAAATCCTCAATAATAATAAAATTAAGATATCATAACCCACAATACGTCGGATAACCTGAGTACATAAATATAGCGTTGTGTTTATTGATATGACCTATCTACGTACTGTACAAGGGCCAAGATAACACACACACACACACACACACACACACACACACACACACACACACACACACACACACACACACACACACACATACACAGCACACACGTATGCACTGACACACACACACACACAGAACAACACAACACACACGTATGCACTGACACACACAGAACAACACAACACACACGTATGCACTGACACACACACACAGAACAACACAACACACACGTATGCACACACACACACACACACACGTATGCACTGACACACACACACACAGAACACAACACACACGTATGCACTGACTGACTGACACACACACACAGAACAACACAGCACACACGTATGCACTGACACACACACACACAGAACACAACACACACGTATGCACTGACTGACTGACACACACAGAGAACAACACAGCACACACAAATGCACTGACACACACAGACAGAACAACACAACACACACGTATGCACTGACACACACACAGACAGAACAACACAGCACACACTTATGCACTGACACACACACACACAGAACAACACAACACACACGTATGCACTGACACACACACACACACAGAACAACACAACACATGCACACGTATGCACTGACACACACACACACACACACACACACTTAGCATAATTATTGTATTAATTTCTTGTTTTAATGTAAAGTATATTATACTCACCCATTGTAAACTGAGCTTACCATTTTCATATCTGTACATCTCATGTTCATCCACTAATTGTAAAATGTGTATTTTCAGCTCATGAGGCTGCCATTCTTTAATAAACCGTTTATTATTATTATTATTATTATTACAGACAGAACACAACACACACGCATGCACTGACACACACACACACAGAACAACACAACACACACACACACACACACACACACACACACACACACACACACACACACAGCCCGTAGCCTAGTAGGTAGAGCTCTCGTCTCACACACGAGGGGTCGGGGGTTCAATCCCCGGCCGGGCGGAGACAAATTGGGCTTGTCTCCTTTCATGTGTTAGCCTCAGTTCACCTAGCTGTAAATAGGTACCTGGAATAAGTGGACGACGTTGTGACGTCCAATCTGGGGTTGGCAAAAATGGTACAAGGCGAGATGGGTATCATATGGTTCACCTAAGCTGATGGCTACCTAAGCCTACGGGCGAGACGGTACCATCTATAGTGAGAATGGTACCATACAGATCCACCCTAAGCCTTCGTTTCCGATGTCGCCAATTGGCTAAATACAGACTACACACACATCCACAGCCATTCCAACAGTACATAAAAAACACTTAACATGCATTTCACGCAATACATTCCCAGTTAAGGAGGCGCGATAATAATGAGCTTAGCTCGCATTGCGTGGATTCCCCTTGACGAACAAGTAACTGAGTAACTGAGTAACTTAGCATAATTATTGTATTAATTTCTTGTTTTAATGTAAAGTATATTATACTCACCCATTGTAAACTGAGCTTACCATTTTCATATCTGTACATCTCATGTTCATCCACTAATTGTAAAATGTGTATTTTCAGCTCATGAGGCTGCCATTCTTTAATAAACCGTTTATTATTATTATTATTATTACAGACAGAACAACACAACACACACGCATACACTGACACACACACACACACACACAGAACAACACAACACACACGCATGCACTGACACACACACACACACACAGAACAACACAACACACACGCATGCACTGACACACACACACACACACACAGAGAACAACACAACACACACGTATGCACTGACACACACACACACACAGAACAACACAACACACACGTATGCAGACACACACACAGAACAACACAACATACACGTATGCACTGACACACACACACACACAGAACAACACAACATACACGTATGCACCGACACACACACACACACACAGAGCAGCACAGCACACACGCATGCACTGACACACACACACACACGGAACAGCACAGCACAGCACACACGTATGCACTGACACACACACACACACGCAAACACACACACACACGCAAACACACACACACACAGAACACACACACATATACACACAAATACTAAAATTATGGATATACTGTATAGGCCTATAATACATTTTGTTGCACTTGAATTGTATAATTATGCAATTGATGATCTTTGCAGTAGTGTGTGTGTGTGTGTGTGTGTGTGTGAGAGAGAGAGAGAGAGAGAGAGAGAGAGAGAGAGAGAGAGAGAGAGAGAGAGAGAGAGAGCAAGAGAGAGAGCAAGAGAGAGAGAGAGTGTATGTGTAAGCGTGTGTGTGTGTGTTATCATGACTGCTGTACGTTGGGTGGCCATATCGCTGAGCCAAACGTTTTGATTTATTTACTGTATGCATTACTCTCTCCCATCCCCTCCTCTCTCTCTCTCTCTTTGTCTCTCTCTCTCTCTCTCTCTCTCTCTCTCTCTCTCTCTCTTGTACTACTATTACTATACTCTATTTTTTTTCAGTTGATGGTAAATTGAATCCTTTAGTAGCTGCTTTCTCGATACTTAATGGCAATATATGAAACTACTATGGCTGTGTGTCGTATTAAGGCCAAGTGTCCATAATCAACATCATATTTCGCTACAAAATCTACCTCATAGCTGAGTAACTAAGATAGAAACATGACAATTTACCCGCAGCTGAAAACAAAAGACTATAGGTTACCTGGACCACTGTAAGTTGCATTCAATAATGTTATAATAATGTTATAATAATGTTATCATAATGTTATAATAATGTTATCATAATGTTATAATAATGTTATAATAATGTTATAATAATGTTATAATAATGTTATCATAATGTTATCATAATGTTATCATAATGTTATAATAATGTTATCATAATGTTATAATAATGTTATAATAATGTTATAATAATGTTATAATAATGTTATCATAATGTTATAATAATGTTATTTAATGTTATAATGATATAGAATGTTATGTTAATGTTATAATATTTATGTTATGTTAATGTTATAATGTTATATAATGTTATGTTAATGTTATAATATTTATAATGTTATGTTAATGTTATAATGTTATCATAATGTTATAATAATGTTATCATAATGTTATCATAATGTTATCATAATGTTATCATAATGTTATAATAATGTTATAATAATGTTATAATAATGTTATCATAATGTTATCATAATGTTATAATAATGTTATAATAATGTTATAATAATGTTATAATAATGTTATCATAATGTTATCATAATGTTATCATAATGTTATAATAATGTTATAATAATGTTATCATAATGTTATCATAATGTTATAATAATGTTATAATAATGTTATCATGATGTTATAATAATGTTATAATAATGTTATAATAATGTTATCATAATGTTATAATAATGTTATAATAATGTTATAATAATGTTATCATGATGTTATAATAATGTTATCATAATGTTATAATAATGTTATAATAATGTTATCATAATGTTATCATAATGTTATCATAATGTTATCATAATGTTATAATAATGTTATCATAATGTTATCATAATGTTATAATGTTATCATAATGTTATCATAATGTTTAATAATAATGTTAATAATGTTATAATAATGTTATCATAATGTTATCATAATGTTTCATAATTATATAATGTTATAATAATGTTATAATGTTTATGTATAATAATGTTATCATAATGTTATAATTTTATCATGTTATAATGTTATATAATGTTATGTTAATGTTATAATGTTATGTTAATGTTATAATGTTATATAATGTTATAATGTTATATAATGTTATGTTAATGTTATAATGTTATATAATGTTATGTTAATGTTATAATGTTATGTTAATGTTATAATGTTATATAATGTTATGTTAATGTTATAATGTTATGTTAATGTTATAATGTTATGTTAATGTTATAATGTTATATAATGTTATAATAATGTTTATAATGTTATACTAATGTTATAATAATGTTATAATGTTATGTTAATGTTATAATGATATATAATGTTATGTTAATGTTATATAATGTTATGTTAATGTTATAATGTTATATAATGTTATGTTAATGTTATAATGATATATAATGTTATGTTAATGTTATATAATGTTATGTTAATGATATCATAATGTTATCATAATGTTATCATAATAATTTATAATAATGTTATAATAATGTTTCATAATGTTATAATAATGTTATAGTCTATTATATGTTATAATAATGTTATAATAATGTTATAATGTATCATTGTTATAATAATGTTATCATAATGTATAATAATTTATAATAATGTTATACTAATGTTATGTTAATGTTATAATGTGTTATAATAATGTTATAATGTTATAATAATGTTATAATAATGTTATCATAATGTTATCATAATGTTATCATAATGTTATCATAATGTTATAATAATGTTATAATAATGTTATAATAATGTTATAATAATGTTATCATAATGTTATCATAATGTTATAATAATGTTATAATAATGTTATAATAATGTTATCATAATGTTATAATAATGTTATAATAATGTTATCATAATGTTATAATAATGTTATAATAATGTTATCATAATGTTATCATAATGTTATCATAATGTTATCATAATGTTATCATAATGTTATAATAATGTTATAATAATGTTATCATAATGTTATAATAATGTTATCATAATGTTATCATAATGTTATCATAATGGGGAGGGGTTTTATGGACCTCCCCCCCCCCCCAATCTCCTTTCGTGCCATTTAGGTGTCGATTTTTCCAGGCGAGCGATAGCGAGCGATTATAACAATGCAATGCTAAGAAGCAGCATTTATAACATTACAATATAAATTACAACAACACGAACAACAGCAATAACAACAACAATGCACGCAACAACACTATATATATATATATATATATATATAACTCATTCAGTAGCGGTGACAGTCTATAGTTAGTATATTGCAGCCACGATTAGACCATTTTATTCAGCTTAGGAAGGACGTCTACCCATTTAAGGGGAGGTTTTTAGTTGATTCCCTAGACTTCCATCAAACTTAAAATTACTCCCCTCTAGACCCCCTTTCAAGATAAATTTGTACATTTTTCGGTAGAAAAATGTCCCGGCCGAAGGCCGATTTCCCTTAAATTACAGGCTCGCTATCGCTCGCCAGGAAAAAATCGACACCTAAATGGCACGAATGGTCTTAAAATTGACAGCAATGGGGCGAGGGTTCTTAAAATCGCCAAACTAATGGGGCGAACGTCTTAAAATCTCAAAAGCAATGGGGCTAAACATGAGGGAGAAAAGGGTCCAGAAAAAAATCCTCCAGGTGGAAATCTCCCCCCCCCTTAAAGGCCACACACCATCCCAATTCATTATTTTAGGTACCACATAAATTATATCCTTCCTAAGCTTCATAAATGATATCCTTCCTGAGCTTCATAAAATCGTCTAAATATATACAGCTAGACTAAAATTAAAAAGACGTCACCAGTACAGAAAGGGAAAAGTGTTACATAATGAATTAAGGGGAGGTATTTAC
Source organism: Paralithodes platypus (assembly GCA_032716605.1). Lineage (NCBI taxonomy): Eukaryota > Metazoa > Arthropoda > Malacostraca > Decapoda > Lithodidae > Paralithodes > Paralithodes platypus. Next base: position 33,780,436 of record CM064493.1, on the reverse strand, counting down.
TTTGTTCCCTAGACCTCCATCAAGCTTAAAATTACACCCCCTTGAGTCCCTTTCACGATAAATTTGTAATTTTTCGGTAGAAAATGTCCCGGCCGAAGGCCGCTTCCTCTTAAATTCCAGGCTCGCTATCGCTCGCCAGGATCAAATCGACACCTGAATGGCATGAAAGGTCTTAATATGGGGTGAAAGTTCTTAAAATTGCTAAACTAATGAGGCAAACGTTTTATAGTATCAAAAGCAATGGGGCTAAACATGAGGGAGAAAGGGGTCAAGAAAAAAATCCCTCAAGTGAAGATCTCCCCTTAACAGAGATTTAACTATTACATGGAATCTGAGATGTAACTATTAGATGGAATGTGTTCGTACTGACTACAGGAAATTACAAAAGACTTATGTACGGTGGCGCTAATAAGTCATGCCCCAGCTGTCATTACGTTTGGCTTCCTATGTGCTTTATTAATGTCTGTCAGATGTTGAATAGGGTGGGTAAGTGTAGCAACATGTTTGTAAATTTCACTTGATATGAAGAAATGAAGCTTAGATATTGCTGGTACCAATTATTGATCAAAACATACTTGGTGCCGAGACATCACTTATTAACGCGACTGTACGGGAAGTATATACGAATGGTGTGCGTGAGTCATGAGAGAGAGAGAGAGAGAGAGAGAGAATGTGTGAGTCAAGGTTAAGAGATACAACTCTAAGAGATGTATCTCTTAACCTTGGTGTGAGTGTGTGTGCGAGAGTGAGTGTGAGAGAATGAATGTGTGTGAGAGTGAGTGCGCGTGTGTGGGTGTAGCTGGGTGTGGGTGTGGGTGTAGCTGGGTGTAGGTGTGGGTGGGTGTGTGTGTGTGTGTGTGTGTGTGTGTGTGTGTGTGTGTGTGTGAGAGAGTTTAGCCTGGTTGAAGCAAAGTTTATATATAATTTAGGTTGACGTACGTCGGCTGGCTTAGGTCCCATGGGAAAACATAATTATCTTGTATACCATAATATTGCTCAACAGTAACATACCCTCTCTCTCTCTCTCTCTCTCTCTGTGTGTGTGTACTTAGTGACTGTTGTGTGTGTGTGTGTGTGTGTGTGTGTGTGTGTGTGTGTGTGTGTCGGCAAGCCATAACATATCACTAATTACAATGTTTACAGGTATTAAATCAACATCTCTCTCTCTCTCTCTCACCCTTGAATTCACATCTCTATATACAAATTCTGCACATACATCAGAAAACAAATTATATACCATTAACCCTTTCAAGATCCGATTAAGCATTTCTTCTCTGTTTTCTGGCTATTATTAGACGAGTTTATTCAGATTAGGAAGGGTATGTGGAAGTCAGAGGGTTAAGGGGAGATTTCCACTTGAGGGACTTTTTTCTTGACTCCTTTCTCCCTCATGTCTAGCCCCATTGCTTTTGAGATTTTAAGACGTTTGCCCCATTAGTTTGGTGATTTTTAAGAATTTCCGACCCATTCTGTCAATTATTTTAAGACCTTTCGTGCCATTTAGGTGTCGATTTTATCCTGGCGAGCGATAGCGAGCCTGTAATTTAAGAGTAATCGGCCTTCGGCCGGGACATTTTTCTACCGAAAAATGTACAAATTTATCTTGAAAGGGGGTCAAGGGGGTGAAATTTTAAGATTGCTGAAGGAGTAGGAAACAAACTAGAAACCTCCCCTTAAATGAGGTAGTCTGTTCCCTTGTAATTCACACAGATCCTTCCTAAGCCGTTTAAAATCGTATAATTATAGTCAGAACAAACTGTCAAATTGCGTCAAAATCCTCAAAGACTTAACCCCTTGAGGATTATATTGACAGATTTGGACACTTTATTTTGGCCACAGGGAGATGGGGTTGTTTTTCTAGACCCCCTTCTCCCTCATGTTTAGCCCCATTAGTTTTCAGATTTTAAGATGTTTGCCCCCATTAGTTTGTCGATTTTAAGACCTTTCACCCCCATTTCTTTGTCAATAATTAAGACCTTTCGTGCTATTTAGGTGTCGATTTTCTTCTGGCGAACGATAGTGAGGCTGTAATTATAAAGTTAAGGGGAGATGGGGCGGTTTTCTGGACCCCTTTTTTCCTTCGCGTTTAGCCCCATTAGTTGTGAAATTTTAAGACGTTTGGCCCATTAGTTTGGCGATTTTAACACCTTTAGCTCCATTGCCTTGTCAATTTTCAGACCTATCGTGTCATTTAGGTGCCGATTTCTTCCGGGCGAGCGATAGCGAGCCTGCAAGTATAAGAGGAATCGGCCTTCGGCCGGGACATTTTTCTACCGAAAAATGTACAAATTTATCTTGAAGGAGGGTCTTGGGCGGGTGTTTTCTTAAAGCTTGATGAAGGTATAGGAAGGAAACTAAACAAATATTAAATAAATACATAAATGAGCAGATAAATACATAAATGAGCAGATAAATACATAAATGAGCAGATAAATACATAAATGAGCAGATAAATACGCCCATCCCCGACACCGTAGGGGCTAATTACGTATTTGTTTGTTTATCATCAAAGTTATTCACCTCCCACCGAACGTACATCTCCGCCAGATGTATAGATTATATTCCAGGAATAGAGATACTGGGTAATGGAGATGGGAAACGAATAACTTGAACTCGGGGCCTCCGATTCAAGGTTACGCCCCGTCGCCCCTATTAAGTAACAGGCTGCTGGAGATACGCGCCATTCGGAGTCCAGCCGTCGAAGGGAGAGGATATCCGCTGGTGATCGAGGTACTTGTTCGCGTTTCCCTTCATAACCCTTCAAGCTCTCGCGATTTCAAGTATTTAAGCTATTAGTTGAGGTGTTCGTGCCTTTTTAAACAGTGGAGGTGATTGTGTTTGGTGTCGTTTTATTGATTATATGCAAGAAGGAAAATTCTGCAGCCGAGTTCGTGAAAGAAAATGGGTATGCCAATATCTCCGGAAGGGAAACTATTGTGCTTTAACCTCTTCAGCACGATGACGCATCATTTTACGTTTCATTCTGGCTAAAATTAGACGATTTTATGGAGTTTCAGAATGTCTTATGTTATTCAGAGGGTTTACTGGGATCGTATTTTCCACTTTCACTCTTAGAGGTATCGTAGATAAAAGCTAAATTAAGGGGGGGTGACCTGTTTTTTTTTATTTCTGTCCTTTTCTCTCTTTCTCTGGCTTGTATCCATTCGGCCCCATTCAGCCAACTATTTTAAGACGTTTATCCCCATCTAGGTGTCGATTTCTTCCTGGCGAGCGATAGCGAGCCAGCATTATATGAAGAAATCCGGCTTCGCTTCGCCTGCTGTCAAACAAAACTAAAAAGGCTCGCTAGCGCTCACCAGTATGGGGATAAATGTCTTAAAACAGTAGGCTGAATGGGGCCAAATGGATACAAGCCAGAGAAAGATAGAAAAGGACAGAACAAAAACAGGTCACCCCCCTTAACCCTTTGAGTACCAGCGACGTGTTATATTTATTTCTAGCTATTTTTAGACGATATTATGCAGCTTGGGAAGGATCTGTGGTAGTTAAAAAAGGGTCGGTTGAGATGGGTTCGAAGCCTTGTTATGGCTAGAGGTCCTTCCTAAGCTGAGTAAAATCGTCTAATAGTTGCCAGAATATGATGAAAAGGACGTCCCTGGTACTGAAGGGGTTAAGGGGGTAGTGCTTGTATTTTTGGTCTATACATATGTATTTTTTTTTTTTTTTTTTTTTGAGTTGCCTCGCTAGACCTCGATAGTGTAATGGTTAGTGCGCTGGAGTTTGGTGTGAGTATCCAAGGTTCCAGTGACGAGTTCTGGGAGTCGAGAGCCACATGCATTCAGTGATTTCATTCATTAGGTATATTTGTAAGTTAATTTGTGGGTTGGTGGTATTACAAATTTATATATATACATATACTATACAGTATATATATATATATATATATATATATATATATATATATATATATATATATATATATATATAATAATAATATCATAGGGTACATTGATCTTGATTAACCTAGCCTATATATATATACCGTATATATATATAAAATATCATAGGGTACATTGCTCTTGATTAACCTATATATATATATATATATATATATATATATATATATATATATATATATATATATATCCTTGTATTCAATGATTTTATTACTACGAATATCTATCTATTGCCTGACGCCGTGATCCCCGAAGGGGTGGCCACGAACGAACCGTCCCCATGCACCTCTGTCCCCAGTCAGTCGACGCCCCTCCCCCCAACCAGCACCGCCCTCGTTCATGTACTTCCTCACTCCATCCTACCACCTCATATTCGGTCTACCTCTCCCTCTCTGTCCCTCCACCTCGCTCTCGTACACCCTCTTAGTCATTCTCTCGCTTTCCATACGTTCCATATGGCCGAACCATCTCACGTTGTTCCTTTTCACACTTTCCAGCACATCTACCTCCACACCACGAATATACCTTCATCATATACTGTATATTATGGACCCTTCAATTGCTCTTTTCGTACCCGTTCGAGAGTGTATATTATCTGTATTATACGGTATGTATCTATGGTATGAAAAGGGTATATAATGTGTCCATAACAATCTACCCATTTAAGGGGAGATTTCCACTTGAGGGCATTTTTTCTTTACCCCCTTCTCCCTCATGTTTAGCCCCATTGCTTTTGAGGTTTTAAGACGTTCGCCCCATTAGTTTGGCTATTTTAAGAACTTTCACCCAATTTATGTCACTTTTAAGACCTTTCGTGCCATTTAGGTGTCGATTTCTTCCTGGCGAGCGATAGCGAGCCTGTAATTTAAGAGCAACCGGCCTCCGGCCGGGACATTTTTCTACCGAAAAATGTACAAATTTATCTTGAAAGGGGGTCTAGGGGGTGTAATTTTAAGCTTGATGAAAACGTAGGGAACAAACTAAATACCTCCCCTTAAAGGTGTATGGATGGTAATAAATCCATCAAATATAAGGATAGAAAGGCAAATCTCTATCAATATACCCAATGATCTTACAGACAAGTTACAGTTTCGGTATATTACCTTTCATTGTAATACCCCAGATTATTGACAGTGTACAGTCGCGCTAATAAGTCATGGCTCGGCACCAAGTATGTTTTGATCAATAATTGGTATCAGCAATATCTAAGCTTCATTTCTTTATATTGAGTGAAATATACAAACACGTTCCTACACTTACCCACCCTGTTCAGCATCTGACAGACATTAATGCAGCACAGAGCGAGTCAAACGTAACGACAGCTGGGACATTACTTATTAGCGAAATATACAAACATTTTCCTACACTTACCCACCCTATTCAACATCTGACAGACATTAATACAGCACAGAGCGAGTCAAACGTAACGACAGCTGGGACATTACTTATTAGCGAAATATACAAACATTTTCCTACACTTACCCCCCCTATTCAACATCTGACAGACATTAATACAGCACAGAGCGAGTCAAACGTAACGACAGCTGGGATATGACTTATTAGCGCGACTGTACCCGTAATGTAAACTTAAAACCTTTTGTAACTAAAAACAAAAAAAAAAAAGGGGGGCGGGGGGGGGGGGGGGGGTAGAGCAAACTGGTTGTGATTTTCCACCTGTTTCGTGATGTATTTACCTATTTGTATTTACCTATTTGTATTTACCTATTTGTATTTACCTATTTGTATTTACCTATTTGTATTACCTATTTGTATTTACCTATTTGTATTACCTATTTGTATTTACCTATTTGTATTTACCTATTTGTATTTACCTATTTGTATTTACCTATTTGTATTTACCTATTTGTATTACCTATTTGTATTTACCTATTTGTATTTACCTATTTGTATTATCTATTTGTATTTACCTATTTGTATTTACCTATTTGTATTTACCTATTTGTAGTATACAGGAGTTGAGCTTTTTAGGCTCGTATTGTCTCGCTTCCTGAGTTACAATTATCTAACTTTGCCTTAAAAATATGAATGTTTTAGCACACACCACTTCCTCTTCCAACTGATTCCATTTACTTATACTTCTGTAAGGGAAACTATACTTTCTCACATCTCCTTTACATCTTCCTTTCATTAGTTTATATCTATGCCCCCTAGTTCTACCATTATCTTTCACAATATAACCCTTCTTGTCCACCTTTTCGAGTCCTCTCACACATTTGTACATCATAATCATATCGCCTCTCTCCCTCCTATCCATTAGAGATGGTAAATTTAATTTCTTTAATCTCTCCTCATATGGTAACTCTCTCAGTTCTGGTATCATCCTAGTTGCAGCTCTCTGAACCTTCTCCAGCTTCTTTATATGCTTTTTTAGATGTGGTGCCCACACCACTGCTGCATACTCCAGTCTTGGTCTCACCAATGTTTTTATTATTTTCTCCAGCATCTCCTCGTTTATATAGTTAAAGGCTATTTTTATTCTGTTTAGCAGTCCATATGTTTCTCCCACTATTTTATTAATATGATTCTCAGGTGAAAGATCACTCCTAACAGTTATCCCTAAGTCCTTTTCTTTCTCTGATGGGTTAATAGTGTTTTCTCCTAACTTATATTCCATATGAGGCCTTCTTTTACTTACTCCCATTTCCACTACATGACATTGTAGTGACACACACACATGTTACTCAGTTACTTGTTCGTCAAGGGGAATCCACGCAATGCGAGCTAAGCTCATTATTATCGCGCCTCCTTAACTGGGAATGTATTGCGTGAAATGCATGTTAAGTGTTTTTTTTTATGTACTGTTGGAATGGCTGTGGATGTGTGTGTTTTCTGTATTTTAGCCAATTGGCGACATCGGAAACGAAGGCTTAGGGTGGATCTGTATGGTACCAATCTCACTATAGACGGTACCGTCTCGCCCGAAGTCTTAGGTAGCCATCAGCTTAGGTGAACCATATGATACCCATCTCGCCTTGTACCATTTTTGCCAACCCCAGATGGGACGTCACAACGTCGTCCACTTATTCCAGGTACCTATTTACAGCTAGGTGAACTGAGGCTAACACATGAAAGGAGACAAGCCCAATTTGTCTCCGTGTGTGTGTGTGTGTGTGTGTGTGTGTGTGTGTGTGTGTGTGTACCTCCACCTAGGATAGAACTAAGCGTGGTTCCTTCGTAGGTGGGGGTAGAAACAGCTATTTATGTAACCCACGTATATTTGGGATATACTTCAATTAATATACAGTATATATACATATATATATATATATACATATATATATATATATATATATATATATATATATATATATATATATATATATATATACATATATATATATATATATATATATATATATATATATATATATATATATATATATATATATATTATACAAAGGCTATCATCAACAAAAATAACTATACTACTACTACTACTACTAATAATAATAATAATAATAATAATAATAATAATAAAAACCCCACCACCAGTATCTTATCTCCCGCCAAGGATTATGTTAATGATAAGGCCGTTTGTGTGTTGGAGAAAGGGTTAGGAGTACCTTGATATAACACCTGGCGAAGGCTGAACAAGATTAAGGGTGTAGTGGGGATTTTTTGGTTAATATATATATATATACACACATTATAGTTTCCTTGCTAGACCTCTATCAAGGTTAGACAACCCCCCCCCCCCCCCCTAGACCCTCCTTTAAGATAAATTTGTACATTTTTCGGTAGAAAAATGTCCAGGACGAAGGCCGCTTTCTCCAAGAATTATAGGCTCGCTTTCGCTCGCCAGGAAAAAAATTACACCTAAATGGCACGAAGTCTTGATATTGACAAAGAAATTGGGCGAGAGGTGTTAAAATCGCCAAACTAATGGAACGAACGTCCTCAAAGCTAATAATAATGGGGGGGGGGGTAAAAGCGACTACCCCCCCCCCCTTAACCCTTTCTGTATAGCCTACATGGGTTTTAACCCTTTCAAGCTCCAATACGCGTTTCTGTTCTGTTTTTGGCTACTATTAGACGATTTTATTCAGATTAGGAAGGGTATATGAAGTCAGAGGGTTGATTGAGAGAGTCTTTACCCTTTAAATACCCACAGATCCTTCCTAAGCTGCATAAAATCGTCTAATGGTAGCCAACATATATTGCTAAAACGCGTCAGAGCTTTAAGGGGTTAAGATGGCGTGATAAAGGTATCGACTTATATTGAGTTCGCCCCTTCGACTAAGAAAACTGCATCCTCAGTCCCCCCCCCCCCCACCTTTCAATCTAGAATTAAAGCCACTCCAACAGCTTCCTCTCTCTCTCCAACACCCCTTCTCCCCTCTCAACACTTCGAAAAGTAGAAACGAGGAGCCGTTGTAATATCTCTCAACACTTTCACCTGACCTGACCTGAACGTCACACCAGACCTCCTTGAAGATAAATTTGTACATTTTTCTCCTATATTTTTGTTAACCCCTTTTGTACCGGCCACGACTTTTTTAAACTTCATTCTGGCTATATTTAGACGATTTTGTGCAGATTTGGCCTCCAGCAATTAATAGGCTCCGAACTATCTCACCTAAGCATTTTGACTACCGGTACCACAGATCCTTCTTAAACTGCACTAAATCGTCTCAATATAGCCAAATATAATTACAAAAAGACGTTGCCGCTACAGAAGGGGTTGACATTACGTCGGCGCATGTATTATCTCTTGATATGTGGGCTATTATGTAAGCCTGGTATAAGGTGTTAAGGCGACTGAGAATATCATCATGATAACGCAACATTAAGGAGACAGTGGTTATTTTGGGGGTCTATTTCTGGTAGCGTTCAAGGAGAGTAGTGCCGCCTTATTTTGCATGTTTGTTTTGTTATTTTTCAAGGAATACAGTGTTTTATTGTTGTTTATCATGGTTTGAGTGGAGGATTTGTATTAGTTTACCCATTACTCCAACAATCTTAAAATCCCCCCCCCCCCCTAGTGGGGAGGGCTATGAAGACAGGGAAAATGTGGGGTTAAAGACGTAAAAAGGCGATAAGGAGGTATTAAAACAAAACTTGGCTCGGGTTTTCATGAATTTGAAAGACATATAACCCCAAAATGGAAAAACCCGAGCCAAGTTTTGACGAAAGTTGGCTCGGGTTTTCTGATGTGTCAGAGTCCCAAAACACAGTAACCTAATTATGAAAGTTGGCTCTGGTTTTCATGTATTTGAACCGCATAAAAACCCCAAATTGAAAAACTCGAGCCAATTTTTGGCGAAAGTTGGCTCGGGTTTTCCGATATTGCAAAGTCCAAAAACACAGTAGGCTCACCGAATGTTTAAACTTGGGGCTACAGTTGTGATATCGGGTGTATCACCTAGCTCTGAACGGGTATATCATAGTGTTTACTATACCCCTTTAAAAGGACATTAGCCTAACCTAACAACCTTACCTAACCTATCCTAGTATTATGGGTGGCCACATCCCCGCCCCCACACACCTCTAAAAAGCGTATAACGCGATAATAAGCATTTGTAAATAATACCGCAACTACGAATCTTGTTTGTGAGACTAGTATTAACCTAACTAAACAACCCAACCTAATCCTTAAAATAAAATAAAAATGCTAAATAACGTAAGTACCAATCCCTTGTCATGAACGTAAACCCTAACCACTATTAGACAAAACAATATGAGTTTGTACCTTAATGTGTAGGAGGATAAATGGGGCCGCAAGAAACTCACAGATCGTCCCTGTTTTGTAAGTCTAGGTGTAGTTCACCAATATTCTTAGAACACCCTTCACACTCAAGAGCCATCTTTGTTTAACAAAGCCGGGTCTGACAGTGTGTTCACCTGGTCGTGACGTATCAGCTGGTTCTGACGTAAGATCAGCTGATGGTGTTCCAATAACACTACTTATGATTTCAGAATAGTGTATTATTGTTATATGTTCGTGAAAATCTAGAGAGAAGTGTGGTATTATCGTGCATTATTAATATTGAGGACCTTGCAACAATATTACAAGTGTTTATAGTCGCCTACAAATATATACAGAACGTGTTGAAGCAGAATATTGAGCCTGGTGAATTCGCGGCATTCGTAAGAAATGACGTTTTAAAAAGCCCGGGTTAGGCTAATGTCCTTTCAAAGGGGTATAGGGTAGTAAACACTAGGATAGCCTATACCCGGCCAGAGGGAAGAAGAAGAAGAGTCCTGCAGTAGTCTCCTTGAATGCTACCAGAAAATGTCCCGGCCGAAGGCCGGTTCCCCTTAAATTACAGGCTCGTTATCGCTCGCCAGGAAAAAATCGACACCTACATGGCACGAATGGTCTTAAAATTGACAGAAATGGGGCAAGGGGTCTTAAAATCGCCAAACTACTAGGGCGAAGGTCTTAAAATCTCAAAAGCAATGGGGCTAAACATGAGGGAGAAAGGAGTCCAGACAAAAATCCCTCAAGTGGATATCTCCCCTTAACACTATCTCGAGTAATCGGTGCTACCTTACTGACCTCAAACGAAGGTTGATGTATGTCCAATGGTGAAATAGGTCCAGGGAAAGGTTAAATGGACACAAAACACGCTATTATCTCACAAACACCCACACACACACACAACACGGCCGCCATCACAACTTGGTTCCAATAATACTGTGGAGTCTTTGTGGGTCGGAGTCAATCGTTCAAAGGCCGGGCGAAGATTTGTGAACAGGACGAAACCCATTGGTATTTTGATTCGAATACTTTTCCCAGGGCATTCTATATGGCGGAGACTCAGAAGAAATCGCTCATTGGCCTGAAAATATGCGCGCAAAAAGGTGCATAATTCGGCACTTTTGAGCTCATGATTCGCGTTTTTTTCATCTGCAGGGTTTTTGCCATCGCCTAATCTGTTCATGCATGTGCAAAAACGCCGTGAAAATTCGTCTTATGTGGCTTTTCTGACCTTGAGCGAAGTATTTTGCTAAAATCAGACGAAAGTTTTGAGAGAGTACGTTAGCATGTGAAAAGCGGCATATTCGAAGCAGTTTCAATCTGACGCTGAAGCTTCGTTCAATAAGGTTCACTGACGCTACTGAAGCATTACAGAACCTCTCGTCAGAAATTGCTAATATTTGGCAGGGGATTGTTTGGTCTTTAAAAAATGGCTGCAGATATTAACGTACAGTCTGTTTCAAAAGTTGGAGTTGTTCACATTTATTTTTCTCTTTGCTAATACAGCCATTATTTATATATATATATATATATATATATATATATATATATATATATATATACTGTATATATATATATATATATATATATATATATATATATATATATATATATATATATATATATACTGTATATATATACACAGTATATACCCCCTTCTCCCTAATGTTTAGCCCCACTAGTTTTGAGATTATAAGACGTTCGGCCCATTAGTTTGGCGATTTTAACACCTTTTGCCCCATTTCGTTGTCAATTTTAAGACATTTCGTTGTCAATTATAAGACCTTTCGTGCCATTTAGTTGTCGATTATTTCCTGGCGAGCGATAGCGAGCGTGCAATTTTAAGAGGAACCGGCCTCCGACCGGGAAATTATTCTACCGAAAAATGTACAAATTTATCTTGAAGGGGGGTCTAGGGGGTGTTTTTCTAAGCTTGATGGAGGTCTAGGGAGGAAACTAAAAAAAAAATATGAATAAATTAATTAATAGACCAAACAAACGGCCAGTCTCCACATTACACACAACATGAACACTAATGGGACCAAACATGAGGGACAAGGGGGGCCCGAAAAGCGACCATCTCCCCTTAACAAAAAAACTGCAACGTGGATAGAGAATTGGATTTATTTAGGCTGGTGAGATAAATTGAATAACACATGGGTTGCTTGATCTCTGTCTCTCTCTCTCTCTCTCTCTCTCTCTCTCTCTCTCTCTGTCTGTCTGTCTGTCTCTCTCTCTCTCTCTCTCTGTCTCTATGTCTGTCTCTCTCTCTGTCTGTCTGTCTGTCTCTCTCTGTCTGTCTGTCTGTCTGTCTCTCTCTCTCTCTGTCTGTCTGTCTCTCTCTCTCTGTCTGTCTGTCTCTCTCTCTCTGTCTGTCTCTCTCTCTCTCTCTCTCTCTGTCTGTCTGTCTCTCTCTCTCTCTCTGTCTGTCTGTCTGTCTCTCTCTCTCTCTCTGTCTGTCTGTCTCTCTCTCTCTCTCTCTCTCTGTCTGTCTGTCTGTCTCTCTCTCTCTCTCTCTCTGTCTGTCTGTCTCTCTCTCTCTCTCTCTGTCTGTCTGTCTGTCTCTCTCTGTCTGTCTGTCTCTCTCTCTCTCTCTCACACACACCAGTTTGTCTTGAACCCGTCACGCACAGTCCATCATCTCACCGTGACGACATAATGCTCTCACATACACACATACTCAGACACACTCTCTCTCTCTCTCTCTCACACACACACACACACACACACACACACACACACACACATACTCTTTCTCTCTCACACACACACACACATACTCTTTCTCTCTCTCTCTCTCCACTTATCTCCATGGCATAAGTCTTTCCCACTGTCTCCCCCAATTGACCACTTGCGAGTTTCAAGCTATAAGAAAGTTAGTTGAGTTTTTTATATCGACATTTAGCAGAATTACGAGCTAAAATAAGAGTTGCATTGCATATAATTATAAACACAGAAAACCAAATTCACCGTACTTTCTATCCATCAAAAACCTGCATTACATATTACTGCATTTCTGCTTAAGGGGAGATATCCACTTGAGGGAATTTTTTTGGACCCCTTTCTCCCTCATGTTTAGCCCCATTGCTTTTGAGATTTTAAGACAGTCGCCCCATTAGTTTGGCGATTTTAAGAACTTTCGCCCCATTTCCGTCAATTTTAAGACCTTTCGTGCAATTTAGGTGTCGATTTTATCCTGGCGAGCGATAGCGAGCCTGTAATTTAAGAGGAATCGGCTTTCAGCCCATTTTTCTACCGAAAAATGTACAAATTTATCTTGAAAAGGGCTCAAGGGGGTTTAATCTTAAGCTTGATGGATATCTAGAGACCAAACTAAAAACCTCCCCTTAATAACTTTGTATACGGCCCAAACTTCCTTATAGCCTGAAACTCACAAGTGGTCAATTGGTACCACATTCTTCTGACGATTATAGTCTATTCGCTGTAAGTAGGCGAGGAGCAATCATGACCTCTATCCTCTGTAACTCAAAAGGGGCTAGAGCAAATTGGCTGTAAATTTCCACATCTATTCCTTGACTGACTCTTCCCAAATGGTACATATTAGATCGATTACTCTAGTCGTTTTTGAGTTACAGAGGTTAGAGGTCATGATTGACGTGGGTAGTATCCTTAACCCTCTCCGATATATGACGCGATTTTGAACCTATTAGGGATACTTTAAAACCTTTGTTACTATCAGGGGTATTTAGAAACCTTTAGTTTAGTTACTTCAACCTCTGCAGTTGTCTTTGAGTTAGCTGTGGGCAGAAAACTAATTTTGGAGAGGTAATTATAAGAGTGAGAGAACTCTATTTCTTATTGTTATTCTGTCAACCTCTGCGTCATATGAGTCTGAAAGGGTTAACAATGCACTAAACACACTCGCCTTTCTCTTAGCAGCAGTATCACTGGGGAATGCTGTCACAACCAGTTGATTCAACTGGCTGATAGTTTAATCTAAATCTGAAAACCTGATATCGTGGAAATGCCTGTCTGCTATCATTTTTCCGAGAGAAGGGTTAAGGGGAGGTATTTAGTTTGTTCCCTAGACCTCCATCAAGCTTAAAATTACACCCCCTTGAGTCCCTTTCAAGATAAATTTGTACTTTTTTCGGTAGACAAATTTCCCGGCCGGAGGCCGGTTCCTCTTAAATTACAGGCTCGCTATCGCTCGCCAGGATAAAATCGACACCTGAATTGCACGAAAGGTCTTAATATGGGGTGAAAGTTCTTAAAATCGCTAAACTAATGGGGCAAACGTTTTATAATATCAAAAGCAATGGGGCTAAACATGAGGGAGAAAGAGGTCAAGAAAAAAATCCCTCAAGTGGAGATCTCCCCTTAATGGATTTCTCGCCTACTTACAGCGAATAGACTATAGTTACGTAACACCTCCTCCTCCTCCTCTCTCTCTCTCTCTCTCTCTCTCTCTCTCTCTCTCTCTCTTCATGTCTCGGGTGTTGGTTTGGGAGAACATTGAGAAACACGTAATTTGATAAGGTCAAAAACGTCAATCAAGGATATACACCAATTTTACTTTTAAGGGCATATCTTGAAACGTAAATAATGTAATGTATTATAATTATATTTGTCGCACTCTATAAAATAATGAGAGAGAGAGAGAGAGAGAGAGAGAGAGAGAGAGAGAGAGAGAGAGAGAGAGAGAGAGAGAGAGAGAGAGAGAGAGCAATAACAACAATGCACATACTAAAAACAAGTGGGTTATGTGTGTTATCGTTAGGATGTGTGTGTATATACAGGGTGTTCCAGTAATGCTTTTCATAAATTATATGGTGGACTCATCAGACAAAAATACGAATACATTACTCTATGAACATGAGGTTGAGTATTTATAATAACTCCTGTGTGTGTGTGTGTGTGTGTGTGTGTATGTGTTTGTGCAGTCAGGTTTACAAGTCAAGTTATAAGTCATAATTTCAAGTATTTCTCTTCTTCGATAAGTAGATACAAGGTGCCGTTGTACCTGACCTCACCTAGGCCTAATTATGTAATGTTTTGTCTGAGCAGAGTTTAGGGTATTATTGGAGTACCGAAAAATGTATAAATATATCTTGAAGGGGTGTCTAGTTAACATTAAACGAGTATCTTTAGTATATAATCTACCTCTAGGACTTAAATGTAAATACGTTCTCAATAAACGTCTTAAAATCTTAAAACTAACGGGGCTAAACATGAGGAAGAAGGGGACCAGAAAAACGACCCATCTCCCCTTAAATGGGTCAATATTCGGACAAAACGAGTTATCCGCCAATTATGTAATGTAGTTAAGGGGAGATTTCCACTTGAGGGATTTTTTTTCTGGATCCCTTTCTCCCTCATGTTTAGCCCCATTGATTTTGAGATTTTAAGACGTTCGCCCCGTTAGTTTGACGATTTTAAGAACTTTCGCCCCATTTATGTCACTTTTAAGATCTTTCGTGCCATTTAGGTGTCGATTTTTTCCTGGCGAGCGACAGCGAGCCTGTAATTGAAGAGGAACCGACCTTCGACCGGGACATTTTTCTACCGAAAAATGTACACATTTATCTTGAAAGGGGGTCAAGGGGGTGTAATTTCAAGCTTGATGGAAGTCTAGGAAACGCACTAAAAACCTGCCCTTAATCTCCTTCGTCAGCTCGCAGTAGGTCTCCTGCAGTTCACTGACAGTAGCCCCCAGGTCGATTTCCTCATTCCCATCTTCCTCAATCTTCTCCACATCGATTTCTTCTCCAATGGTGGACTCGGAGTATTCAGATGCAGAGGAGGAGGCTGCCACCGGATGGTCAATGGTGGCTGGTGGTTGAACAAAACATAACTATAATCTTAATAAATAAAGGTCAATGTTTGTCAGTTACCCGATCAGTTACCCGACCTTTGTTACTAAACTCCTCCCACAGTTTTGGTGCCAGGTGGGAGTGTGGGGCACCGTTGGAAAGCCCAGGCTTTGGAGATGGATTAGGCGAGTTTAGTGGAAATCAGAGACACTTTTGTTTAATAAAATTTTCGGCAGAACTTATGTAGTATACGGGAGCGAAACAAATTGCCGTTTGGGGCAGAAGGAGGCCTCCGATCGAAAAGGTGTATGGAACAAAAGTTGTTCGCAGCCCCCCAAAATGGGGGTGCGGATGAGGTCAGATCCAAAATCGGAGGTCATTTAGCGGCCCAAATCGAGGTCGCCGTTTAATGAGGCACAGAGGCCGGTGATTATGGTAGTAGTAGTATTGTGATGATTGTGGTAGTAGTGATTGATGATGGTGATTATGGTAGTAGTAGTGGTGGTAGTAGTGATGGTGATTATGGTGATTACCCGGGCAACGCCGGGTACCCCTGCTAGTTATATATATATACGGCGAACTGTTATATGTGTTCTTCTACAGTCACATCTTTTTCCTTTCTTGTCTCTTGCTGATCCTCCCTACCCCTTATGGGAGTAAGGGTTGGCTACCGACTGACTGACTAGGTTATACAACATGAATATACAGTAGTGATATAACCTTTAGGATCTTACTAACAATGTCTCTTGCTGATCCTCCCTACCCCTTGTGGGAGTAAGGGTTGGCTACTGACTGACTGACTAGGTTACACAACATGAATATACAGTAGTGATATAACCTTTAGGATCTTACTAACAATGTCTCTTGCTGATCCTCCCTACCCCTTGTGGGAGTAAAGGGTTGGCTACTGACTGACTGACTAGGTTACACAACATGAATATAGTGATATAACCTTTAGGATCTTACTAACGCATCTTTTTCCTTTCTTGTGTTTCTTACTGATCCTCCCTACCCCTTGTGGGAGTAAAGGGTTGGCTACTGACTGACTGACTACGGTATGCAACATGAATATAGTGATATAACCTTCAAGATCTTACTAACAATGTCTCTTGCTGATCCTCCCTACCCCTTGTGGAAGAGTCAGTCAAGGAGTGGAAATATACAGCCAATTACCTCTAGCCCTTTTTGAGTTACAGATGATAGAGTTCATGATTTCTCGCCTACTTACAGCGAATAGACCATAACTGACTGACTACGTTACACAGCATGAATATAGTGATATAACCTTCAAGATCTTACTAACAGATCCTTCTTCTCTGCATGTGTGTCTTGCTGATCCTCCCTACCCCTTGTGGAAGTAAGGGTTGGCTACTGACTGACTAACTACGTTACACAGCATGAATATAGTGATATAACCTTCAGGATCTTACTAACAGATCCTTCTTCTCTGCCTATGTCTCTCTCTTCGGTCTTGTGTTGTCAATTTAGCTACTACTTTTCCGCTAGATCTAGAGGTATTTACTTCGATCTAGCGGCAAATGTTTACATCTAGCGACTTTAAGTCTAGCAATACCGGTATTCTGTAGATTTGAGCCAATTAGACTCTAAGTGGCTCAAATGTACAGAATATTGACGAAATCACTACAATAATGGCACAATCTCTACAATATAGCTCTAAATTTTCGAGTGATATTGTAGCGATTGTGCCATTATTGTAGCGATATTGCAGAGATTGTGCCATTATTGTAGCGGTTTCCGTCATGTATATGGTATCTAGCGAACTTGATTTACTATAACCTCGCGAATCTTGGGTGTTGCGTTGTCTAGTCATGGTGATGGTGGTGGTGGTGGTGGTGTGGGTAGGGTAGGGGATGGGGGTGGTGTGGGTAGGGTAGGGGATGGGGGTGGTGTGGGTAGGGTTGGGGGGGTGGTGTGGTAGGGGTAGGGGGTGGGTGGTGGTGTGTAGGATGGGTGGTGTGGTAGGGGATGGGGGTGGTTGTGGGTAGGGTAGGGGATGGGGGTGGTGTGGGTAGGGGATGGGGTTGGTGTGTGGGTTGGGATGGGGGTGGTGTGGGTAGGGTAGGGGATGGGGGTGGTGGTGTAGGGTAGGGATGGGGGTGGTGTTGGTAGGGGAGGGGATGGGGGTGGGGTTGTGTGGATGGGGGTGTGGTGTGGTAGGGATGGGGGTGGTGTGGGTAGGGATGGGGGTGTGTGTGTAGGGTAGGGGATGGGGGTGGTGTGGGTAGGGTAGGGGATGGGGTTGGTGTGTGTAGGTAGGGGATGGGGTGTGGGTAGGGTAGGGGGGTGGTGGGTGGTTGTGGTGTGGGTAGGGGATGGGGGTGGTGGTGTGGGTAGGGGATGGGGGTGGTGGTTGTGGGTGGTGGGTAGGGGATGGTGGGGTGGTGGGTAGGGTAGGGGATGGGGGTGGTGTGGGTAGGGTAGGGGATGGGGGGTGGTGTGGGTAGGGTAGGGGATAGTTGGGTGTGGTTTGGATGGTGGGGTGGTGTGGGTAGGGTAGGGGATGGGGGTGGTGTGGTGTGGGTAGGGGGGTGGGGGTGGTGTGTGTAGGGTAGGGGATGGGGGTGGTGTGGGTAGGGATGGGGTGGTGTGGTAGGGTAGGGTAGGGGATGGGGGGTGGGGTGTGTGTAGGTAGGGGATGGGGTTGTGGTGGGTAGGGTGGGGATGGGGGTGGTGTGGTAGGGATGGGGGTGGTGTGGGTAGGGTAGGGGATGGGGGTGGTGTGTGGGTAGGGTAGGGGTGGTGGTTGTGGTGTGGGTAGGGTAGGGGGATGGGGGTGGTGTTGTGGTAGGGTGGGGGGGGTGGTGTGGGTAGGGTAGGGGATGGGGGTGGTGGTGTGTAGGGTAGGGTGGATGGGGGTGGTGGTTGTGGTGTAGGGTAGGGGATGGGGGTGGTGTTGTGGTTGTGGTGTGGGTAGGGATGGGGGGTGGTGTTGTGGTGTGGGTAGGGTAGGGGATGGGGGTGGTGGTTGTGGTGTGGGTAGGGTAGGGATGGGGGGGTGGTGGTTGTGGTGTGGGTAGGGTAGGGGATGGGTGGTGGTGTGTGGTGTGGGGGGTAGGGTAGGGGATGGGGGTGGTGTGTGGGTAGGGGATGGGGGTGGTGGTTGTGGTGGGGTAGGGTAGGGGATGGGGGTGGTGGTTGTGGTGTGGGGGTAGGGGATGGGGGGGTGGTGGTTGTGGTGTGGGTAGGGGATGGGGGTGGTGGTTGTGGTGTGGGTAGGGTAGGGGATGGGTGGTGTGGTGTGGGTAGGGGATGGGGGTGGTGGTGTGGGTAGGGTAGGGGATGGGGGTGGTGGTTGTGGTGTGGGTAGGGTGGGGGAGGGGGGTGGTGTTTTTGGTGTGGGTAGGGGATGGGGGTGGTGGTTGTGGTGTGGGTAGGGTAGGGGGATGGGGGTGGTGGTTGTGGTGTGGGTAGGGTAGGGGATGGGGGTGGTGGTTGTGGTGTGGGTAGGGTAGGGGATGGGGGTGGTGGTTGTGGTGTGGGTAGGGTAGGGGATGGGGGTGGTGGTTGTGGTGTGGGTAGGGGATGGGGGTGGTGGTTGTGGTGTGGGTAGGGTAGGGGATGGGGGTGGTGGTGGTAGTTGTGGTGTGGGTAGGGTAGGGGATGGGGGTGGTGTGGGTAGGGTAGGGGATGGGGGTGGTGGTTGTGGTGTGGGTAGGGTAGGGGATGGGGGTGGTGGTTGTGGTGTGGGTAGGGTAGGGGATGGGGGTGGTGGTTGTGGTGTGGGTAGGGTAGGGGATGGGGGTGGTGGTGGTGTGGTGTGGTGGTGGGTGGTGGGTAGGGTAGGGGATGGGGGTGGTGGTGCTGGTGTGGGGAGGGAAGGGGGTGGGGGTGGTGGTTGTGGTGTGGGTAGGGTAGGGGATGGGGTGGTGGTTGTGGTGTGGTAGGGGATGGGGTGTGGTGGTGTGGGTAGGGTAGGGGATGGGGTGGTGGTTGTGGTGTGGGTAGGGTAGGGGATGGGGGGTGGTTGTGGTGGTAGGGTAGGGGATGGGGGTGGTGGTTGTGGTGTGGGTAGGGTAGGGGATGGGGGTGGTGGTTGTGGTGTGGGTAGGGTAGGGGATGGGGGTGTGGTGGGGTGTGGTGTGGGTAGGGTAGGGGATGGGGGTGGTGGTTGTGGTGTGGGTAGGGTAGGGGATGGGGGTGGTGGTTGTGGTGTGGGTAGGGTAGGGGATGGGGGTGGTGGTTGTGGTGTGGTAGGGTAGGGGATGGGGGTGGTGGTGGTTGTGGTGTGGGTAGGGGATGGGGGTGGTGGTGGTTGTGTGGGTAGGGTAGGGATGGGGGTGGTGGTGGGTAGGGGAGGTGGTGGTTGTGGTGTGGGTAGGGTAGGGGATGGGGTGTGGTGTTGTGGGTGGGTAGGGTAGGGATGGGGGTGGTGGTTGTGGTGTGGGTAGGGTAGGGGATGGGGGTGGTGGTTGTGGTGTGGGTAGTAGGGGATGGGGGGGGTGGTGGGGGGGATGGGGGTTGTGGTGTGGGTAGGTAGGGGATGGGGTGGTGGTTGTGGTGTGGGTAGGTAGGGATGGGGTGGTGTGGGTAGGGATGGGGGTGGTGGTTGTGGTGTGGGTAGGGTAGGGGATGGGGGTGGTGGTGTGTGTGGGTAGGGTAGGGGATGGGGTGGTGGTTGTGGTGTGGGGTAGGGTAGGGGATGGGGGTGGTGTGGGTAGGGGATGGGGTGGTGGGTGTGGTGGGGGTAGGGGATGGGGGTGGTGGTTGTGGTGTGGGTAGGGTAGGGGATGGGGTGGTGGTTGTGGTGTGGGTAGGGTAGGGGATGGGGGTGGTGTGGGTAGGGGATGGGGGTGGTGGTTGTGGTGTGGGTAGGGTAGGGGATGGGGGTGGTGTGGGTAGGGGATGGGGGTGGTGGTGTGGGTAGGGTAGGGGATGGGGGTGGTGGTTGTGGTGTGGGTAGGGGATGGGGCTAGTAGGACTGTTAAGGGGGTCACCGGCTTTTTTTTTTATCTTTCTCTCCTTTTCTCTCTTTCCCTGGCTTGTATCCATTCGGCCCCATTCAGCCAACTGTTTAAGACGTTTATCTCCATCCAGGTGTCGATTTCTTCCTGGCGAGCGATAGCGAGCCAGCATTGTATGGAGAAATCCGGCTTTGCCGGAGAAATTTTTCTATCGAAAAATTTACAAATTTAGCTTGCCTGTCAAAACAAATATATATATATATATATGCTGGCTCGCTACCGCTCGCCAGGAAAATATTGACACCTTGGGACTGAAAGGAGAGAGACTGTTTAGTGCACTACACTCATTACCGAGTATGCAATATACTAGCTACTCTCTTCATGAACTGCTCTACTGAAGAACAAATATCCACAAATACTAGTTAGTGCTGAACCTTTTCAATTCTAATTTCCAGCCATGGTTGCGTGTTGTATTCGTATTGAGGCTAAACATTTTGCTGGAATCAACGTTGTCAAAGCCATTAAGTATTTTAGACACTTCAATGAGCTGACCTCGTAGTCTGCGCGTCTCAAACGGAAAGAAATTAAGAGCTCTCAACCGGTCCTCGTAGCTCAGTCTTCTAATCGATGGAATAAGTTTGAGAGAGAGAGAGAGAGAGAGAGAGAGAGAGACTAAAGTTAAATCTAAGTTAAGGTTAAAATGCAGTTAAGGAAAATCAGCTTAGTAACATTGATATTCTTGACGTGACTGTTTACAATGTGTTCGTGTGTCAGGTGCAAATATGAAGGACAAATATTAATGTTTGTTTACATGATGTGATGTGTGTTTCTAATTTATTATGTGTGTGTGTGTGTGACGTGTGTGTGTGTGTGTGTGTGTGTGTGTGTGTCAATAAACATACATCTGTCTGTGATCAATAAGTTTGCATCTGTTTGTGTGTGTGTCTTGTTATAGTGTGTGTGTGTGTCTTGTTATAGTGTGTGTGTGTGTGTGTCTTGTTATAGTGTGTGTGTGTGTGACGTGTGTGTGTCTTGTTATAGTGTGTGTGACGTGTGTCTTATTATAGTGTGTGTGTGTGTGTGTGACATGTGTGTCTAGTTATAGTTGTTGTGTGTGTGTGTGTGTCTTGTTATAGTGTGTGTGTGTGTGTGACGTGTGTGTGTCTTGTTATAGTGTGTGTGTGTGTGTGTCTTGTTATAGTGTGTGTGTGTGTGTGTGACGTGTGTGTGTCTTGTTATAGTGTGTGTGTGTGTGTGTGACGTGTGTGTGTCATGTTATAGTGTGTGTGTGTGTGTCTTGTTATAGTGTGTGTGTGTGTGTGTGTGTCTTTGTATAGTGTGTGTGTCTTATTATAGTGTGTGTGTGTGTGTGTGTGACATGTGTGTCTTGTTATAGTTGTTGTGTGTGTGTGTGTGTGACGTGTGTGTGTCTTGTTATAGTGTGTGTGTGTGACGTGTGTGTGTCTTGTTATAGTGTGTGTGTGTGTGTGTGACGTGTGTGTGTCTTGTTATAGTGTGTGTGTGTCTTGTTATAGTGTGTGTGTGTGTGACGTGTGTGTGTGTCTTGTTATAGTGTGTGTGTATGACGTGTGTGTGTGTCTTGTTATAGTGTGTGTGTGTGTCTTGTTATAGTTGTTGTGTTTGTGTGTGACGTGTGTGTGTCTTGTTATAGTGTGTGTGTGTGTGTGTCTTGTTATAGTGTGTGTGTGTGCGACGTGTGTGTGTCTTGTTATAGTGTGTTTGTGTGTGTGTGTGTGTGTGTGCTACCATGTGAGCCAGTACTGCGTGATATGTGTGTGTAATGCCTTTATTGTGTGGTAATTTAGACCATTGTAGGCGTCTCACATACACACTAACACTCCTACACATAGGCCTCTCACATACTGTACACAAACAGAACACACACATGGTCAGAACACGCACGCACACACAAGGAAGTAGCCGTATATATACACACACACACACACACACTATCTCGCTCTCTCTATCCTTGCATCCATCTTTCCCTCATTCTATGGCTTAAATTGCTTCAAACTCCGTGTCCAGGCATTTTGGCACGACTGCTCCTTGATTTTGGCCCTGTCACTCTATCAAATCTGGGGCAGGCACTCGATCGTCACAGGCAGTATTGTCTTGTCTCCCTCATCCACATAGAAAAAAAAACCCACACACACACACACACACTCTCTCTCTCTCAAAACCTCTCTCTAACTTAGCCTATATTCTTCTCTACTCTCCTGCACACACATGGGCATTCTCTCTCTCACACACATGCACTCCCCCCCCCCCCTCCAACACACACACACACACTCTCTCTCTCTCAAACCCTCTCTCTAACTTAGCCTATATTCTTCTCTACTCTCCTGCACACACATGGGCATTCTCTCTCTCTCACACACATGCACTCCCCCCCCCCCCCCCAACACACACACATGCACTCTCTCTAATACACACACACACACACTCTCACTATCCTCCATCCTCAGCTCTCTCACACTCCCAAGAATTCTTAATGATTCAGCTAACTCGTAATTGTCGAGAATTAAAGTTTCGCCATCTGCAGACGACGCAACTTAACCCTTTCACGATTATGACGCCTTTTGACACTTTATTCTAGCTATTATTAGACGATTTTATACAATTTAGGCAGGATCTGTGGGAATTATAGGGGTACAGACTATCCCAAGTAAACCCTCTGACTTCTAAATCTGAATAAAATCGTCTAATAAATAATGTTTAGTTACGTATACATTATGGATGTGTTTGAGACCCTGAACTATGTGTGTGTAACGTGCCATAATATAGTCTAGTCAAATATAATAAATATAACATAATAACCCCCAAGACGTCGCAGAAACTAGTCTATTTACTCCAGCTGATGGTTGTTGTTGGCCATAACCGAGCGCCCCCACTGAACCCTCCCTGCTTTACCACCAAGAATGCCCAGGTGACCGAAGCCACTCCCAGGCGAGGAGCTGAGGAGGGTGCGGAAACGCCCGGGACACCGAAGCCCCACCCAAGGCCCTGTGGCCCTTAACAATTATGAAGGGAAAGTTGAGGGACAAAGGAAAAATGTGACACTTTGGCTCCCAATCTGCCAACCTTTAGGTTGGCAGTAGAGAGATCAATCCACGGAAGAGATGCCGCCATTTGAGATCTAGAAAATATATAAGTAAATGGAACAGTCAGAGTAAGCTATGGGTATGGCAGAGAACGTTCAACTCTCACTCTGATAGACCAGCCCATCACCACATGACTAGAACCCAATCCTCTCAGCATCAGCTAGGAAAGGCCCTAGAAAGCCGCCTTTGGCTCCCCTATTTCAATCCCTTTCGGGGTTGGTCACCCGCCCTCCAGCTGATGGTAAATTAAATCTTGTAGCAGCAATTTCCCCGATACATAATGGAAAAATATGAAACTAATATATATTTAAGTTATATTAATAGCAAGTTTTGATAATTGACAACAAATTTCGGCACAAAATATTCGTAATAGCTGAGAAATCAAGATAAAGACATGACAATTTACCATCACCTGGAACCAAACTAGAGTATAGTGTTAATGCAGAGCTATTTCCCTCCGCCCCCACAGAGACTCCATAGCACCGACCCCAGCAGAGATCATCATGGGCTGTACAGTAAACAAACAGCTCCTTCCTCTCAAGATACACTACTTCTTTAAATATGGAGGTTAGTAGTTAAAAATATATAAATAAATGTTTATCTCTCTCTCTCTCTCTCTCTCTCTCTCTCTCTATATATATATATATATATATATATATATATATATATATATATATATATATATATATCCTAATGCAAGGTACACTTGCATGCCATAATCTATACCTCACTCATAAATATGAAAATTAATATCTGGGAACAAATTTAGGAATATTATTTTCTATTGCATAAACTACAAAACTACAGTATACTATACAGTATGTACTATATATATACTATACAGTATGTACTATATATATACTATACAGTATGTACTATATATACTATACAGTATGTAGTATATATATACTATACAGTATGTACTATATATATACTATACAGTATGTACTATATATATACTATACAGTATGTAGTATATATATACTATACAGTATGTACTATATATATACTATACAGTATGTAGTATATATACTATACAGTATGTACTATATATATACTATACAGTATGTAGTATATATATACTATACAGTATGTACTATATATATACTATACAGTATGTACTATATATATACTATACAGTATGTACTATATATACTATACAGTATGTAGTATATATATGTACAGTATGTACTATATATATACTATACAGTATGTAGTATATATATACTATACAGTATGTACTATATATATACTATACAGTATGTAGTATATATATACTATACAGTATGTACTATATATATACTATACAGTATGTACTATATATACTATACAGTATGTACTATATATATACTATACAGTATGTAGTATATATATACTATACAGTATGTAGTATATATATACTATACAGTATGTACTATATATATACTATACAGTATGTACTATATATCGAAAAGCAAGTTCTAGCCAACAATCAATCCAGAAAGTTATAATTGTGTAAACAAAAACTTAGGCGGTTCACGAATTCTAATGCATTGGGCTACTATGGTATCCGAGTGTACGTTTAAGTCAAAATATCTGGACATAAGGAGATTGAAGTAGTTTAAGTCATAGGATGAGGGAAAGATATAATTATATACAGGCCAAAGAATCCTGGTCATTAACCTTTGTAGCTCAAGAAGGGTTAGAGCAAATAGGCTGTAAACGTGCACACCTATTTCCTGGCTAACTCTTCCCAAATGGCAGACAAATTAGCTGGATTACTCTAGTTTTTATTAATTTAGAAAGGTTAGTCGTCAAGATGTTTTGCCTAATGATGATGAATAGACTAAAGTTATCCTTCCGCATAACAAATCAGAGTGGGTGGGCAGATGTGTGTGTTAATGTAGTGGTGTAATGGTTTAGATGCTTATGTTCTGGGTGTGGTGTCCCGAGTTCGAATCTCGGGAGGACCATATGCTTTCATTAGTTTATTAAAGTACATTGGGGTTTGTAATGGATGATTATTGTTAAGAACGGGGTGTTCCTTAATGCATGATCTGTTATTGTACGGGATAACCTTTTCTACGGCTCAACTACCACTCCGTCCCCACAGGTATCTCGTTCTTCCTCCTCCTGCCGGTACTATGCCGGAGCAAGGGGGTGCCAGAATCCGCCGTGGGTCTAATATGGACCATCACCCCCATCATCACCTGCGGCACTAACCTCTTGAACAGCACCATCGCCGACGCCTTCAAGATCTACCGCGGCATGTTTCTCGGAGGCCTGATGGTCCTGACGGTGTCCTTCTTGTCCATATTCCTGGTGCCAAATATTCATACTCCGGGGAATCGGCAAACTAATGTTACTTTCGATCCGCTTGACTCGTGTTTCACGAACGATTCTTCCTTAAATACTGTGGGAGCCTCTGATTGGTATATCTTTCAAGACTGTGATAGTTTAAGTAACTCTAGTCTTTCTATAAGTGAAGAAATTAATTGTGATTTACAGTGCAGTTACATGTCTGGGGAGGATAATCTAAACAGAACATTTCATTGGCCTGAATACTTAAGTAGTTCTTTTAAATCTGGTCGGGGACTATATTCCATATGTGATCAAGGTAATCATACCGCTGTGATAGAGATGGAAGCTATCAGTGCTGAAAATATCCCCACTCAGTGCTTTGAAATGCTAAGCAATGTTAGTTGTCTATCCAGTTGCCAGAGTCCAACAGCAGATTCCCCCCTCACCCTCACGGAGCTCTTTCAAATTCCGGTCTTCTGGTTGATGGTGCTACTGCTGATCATGATTTATGCCGGGAACTCAACCTCAACGACCATGGCGGACACGATCTGCTTCTACATCCTGGGTTCCGATCGCCACAAGTACGGCCGACAGAGAATGTGGGGGAGCGTTGGCTGGGGTTTGGTGGGACTAGTCAGTGGGGCGTTGGTCGATATATTCTCCAAGGGTAAGGACAACTTCGACTACACTCCGGCCCTCATCGTAGCCAGCTTGTTCCTCGGGATAAACTACTTGGTGGCCCTCAAGATACCGTTCAACCTACCGGATAAAGAGAAGCTGAAGGCTAGTCGGGTTGGCAAGGCTGTGTGCTATCCCAAGATGCTCTTGTTTTTGGTATGTTGCAGAGACATTTTTGGTTACAAATACTATTAAAATATGATTAACAACTTAAATATATTCGAAGACTATAATTATGTACAGTAGTATTTTTGTTTTCATTCTTTCTTCTGATAGTCCAATGGTTATATTTAAAGTATAACTGAAATAGGTATTTTGTATATTTAAATTGAATTTAAGTACCGGTATCTTGGCAGTGTGTTGAGTAAAGATGGGACTATGGATGAAGAAGTGCGGGAGAGGGTACAACAGGGGAAGAGGGTTGTAGGAACGCTGAAAGCAGTAACAAGAAATAGGGTGGTCAGTATGGAAGTGAAGAAGTCCTTGCATGACAGTGTGGTAATCCCGACACTGACTTACGGAAGCAAAGCATGGACGTTGGTTGAGAGACTCAGACCAAGAGTGAGAGCAGTGGAAATGAATTACTTAAGAAGTGCGTGTGGAGTTACATGGAGGGATAGACAGACTAATGAAGAAGTAAGAAGGAGGTGTGGTGTGGAGGTAGATGTGCTGGAAAGTGTGAAAAGGAACAACTTGAGATGGTTCGGCCATATGGAACGTATGGAAAGCGAGAGAATGACTAAGAGGGTGTATGAGAGCGAGGTGGAGGGACAGAGAGGGAGATGTAGACCGAAAGAGAGGTGGAAGGATGGAGTGAGGAAGTATATGAACGAAGGCGGTGCTGATTGGGGGGAGGGGCATCGACTGACTGGGGACAGAGGTGCATGGGGGCGGTTCGTTCGTGGCCACCCCTTCGGGGATCACGGCGTCGGGCAATAGATAGAGATAGAAATTGAACAAACTCTTTTGATTCAGTATGATTGTATAGTTGATGAAATAAAGTGTATATAAAGTAGTAGTAGTAGTAGTAGTAGTAATAGTAGTAGTAGTATCAGTAGTAGTATCAGTAGTAGTAAAGTAATAGATATAATTTTGCATTAATAGGTCACTTATCCATATATATTTTGTTGCACCTTTTCAGTCTATGGTTGTGATTGTTGGGATCAACATGGGGCTGATATGGACTTTCCTCTTCATAATAGTGGAGGACGTGGCTGAGATGTGGGACCCCAACTTCCCGTACTCCAAGTTACTACAAGGACTCATGCTCGGGACGTCTTGCTTCCTCGGAGAAGTGCCGTCGCTTTTCATGTCTTGTAAGTTGAACGAATGATTTATTATATTAGTTCACCAACAAACTTCACTTCTAAACTCAATTAATGAAATCAACAAATACATGTGGCACTCCAAGGACTCGAACCTAGGATACTCACATCGAAATTCCGCGCACTTATGCATTACGCTATCAAGACAGTTTTAATCTTCCAAACAAGTTTACTCAACTTATATATACCCCAATGCTGGGAGTGACCGACTCGAGACAGAGCCCGAGCAGAATCAACATTAAAAGTGCCAATTCTTAGGTCCGGGACCACTTTCATGTTCCCTCGCCCCGTTCTCTGTCTCTTCTAGTAGGTGAATTTTACAAGGGGAAGAGGATTCTTAGCCTTCCGCCCCCGAAGTAGGGAAAGTAGTAGGCTACATGAAAAGAGACAGACAGAAATGGCTCGGGTTGGGTAGAAGATGCCAAACCTCACTCTGGACAGGACCAGCCCTCACCTAGTCAAGCTTTTAAACCTAAAATACAGAAGTAAACAACTTTTTCTCTTTCTCTCACCAGCCATCATCGTGAAGAAGATCGGTCACATCAAGACGTTCGTGTTGTCCCTGGCGGGGTACTCTATCCGGTTGTTCCTGTACTTCTCGGTGGTGAACCCGTGGTACTTCATACCCATTGATCTCAGCCACGGGATTTCCTTCGGCCTCTTCTACCCTAACATGTTGTCCTATGCCAATCGCATGGCGCCCAAGGGAGCTCAGGCCACCATACAGGGACTCGTCAAGAGCATGTTCGTCTTGGGTGAGTACGGTAGGAGGGTCATAAATAGTAAGATTATTTTTGTTTTCATTAAGGGGCCCCACCTCGCTTTTTTCTCTTTCTCTCCCTCTCTCTTTGGCTTGTATCCATTCGGCCCCATTCAGCCTACTGTTTTAAGACGTTTACCCCCATCCAGGTGTCAATATTTTCCTGGCGAGCGGTAGCGAGCCACCATATATATATTTTTGTTTTACAGCAAGCTAAATTTGTACATTTTTCGATAGAAAAATGTCTCCGGCGAAGCCAGATTTCTCCATACAATGCTGGCTCGCTATCACTTGCCAGGAAGAAACCGACACCTGGATGGGGATATACGTCTTAAAACAGTTGGCTGAATGGGGCCCAATGGATACAAGTCAGAGAAAGAGAGAAAAGGAGAGAAAGATAAAAAAAAAAAAAAAGTGACCCCCTTACATAGTGAGATAATATTTGAGAGGATATAGTAACCCTTTCAGTAAAACGATGTGTTTTTTGCATTAAATTGTGGCTAGTAGGCTAGTAGACAATTATGAAGGACCTCTAGCAATGTAATCTATCTTCATCACCCCTTTGAATTCCACAGACCTATTCAAAACTTAATAAAATCATCTTATAGTAGCCTGAATAATATTAACCCTCTGAAGCTCTGACGCGTTTTAGCAGTTTATTTTGGCTCTCATTAGACGATTGTATGCAGCTTAGGAAGTATCTGTGGGTATTAAAAGGGTAAATACTATCTCAATCAACCCTTTTACTTCCACATACCATTACTAATCTGAATAAAATCAACTAATAGTAGCCAGAAACAGAACAGAAACGCGTATTGGAGCTTGAAAGGGTTAAAGAATGTGTTAATTAATGATATACTTATTTTTCTAAACAGGAGTGTCTTTAGGCGGTTTTATCGGAGGTATTCTAGTGCCTTGGGTGGGGGGACAGACAGCCTACTTCTATGTGGCCGAGTTTGACGCTGGATACGCCGTTGTTTTCGCTCTGCTGCAGTTTGTTATTTACAGGATGGAGACAAGAGGTGGGTCATGGAGAGAGAGAGTGTGTGTGTGTGTGTGTGTGTGTGTGAGAGAGAGAGAGAGAGAGCCTTTCTTTACATGGCCAAGTTTGACGCGTGATATACTGTCGTCTTCGCTTTGCTGCAGTTTTCTATATACTGTGAATTTTACAGAGGGAGGAGGATTCTTAGCCTTCCGCCCCCAAAGTAGGGAAAGTAGTACTGGAAAAGAGACAGACAGAAATGGCTACAGTTGGGTAGAAGATGCCAAACCTCACTCTGGACAGGACCAGCCCTTAGCGAATAGAGGTGGGTGCTGGAGAATGAGTGAGTGTATGTGTCACTGTGTGTGAGAGAGAGAGAGAGCGAGAGAGAGTGTATGTGATGTGAAAGAGAGAGAGAGAGACTTTGCGCAGCTAAATTTAGCGCAGCATATACCATCATCTTCGCTGTTCTCCCGTTTTCTATATACAAAATGGAGACAAGAGGTGGTGGAGAGAGAGAGAGAGATTTAGATTTATCATGCACTAAAGGAAACAACACCATGACAAACAAATTAATGAGATGAATTAGAGTATATTTTTTATCTACTTATTGATTTACTAGCCAAATTATATTTAGCAACATTGTATATTTAATTACCGCTGCCATTACTGTTACACTATTCAAGATTAATCATCCAGACATGGTATTAACATTTATAAACTAACTAAAGTTTTCTCTGTATATAAGTAACACCCCACTCTTAACATTAATCATGGGGAGGTGTGGTGGAGTGGTCTTGCCACTGGCCTGGTAATCCAAAGGTCCCGGGTTCAAATCCCGATGTATCAATGGGAAGATATTATTGGGATGGAATTTGTGCTGTACCTAGTATCAGTGCATTACCACAAGCCCACCGAAACGTCAATAAAATACCCTCATTGTTCCCTGATTAAATAGCACTGTATGAATATTCCCATATTCAAAATATGCTATAGGGGTGCAATGCCTGGTGAGTTATCTGCTCAACAGGTGGCGTTGTGTGTGTGTAAGTGTGAGAGTCCGAGTGTAGGGGGTGAGACAGTGAAGCACGGGAACGAGGTGGCTTCAGAGATGGGGTCGTTTCGGGCCATGAGTGAGCACCCTGCCTCATGTGAAGGCAAGGTGGCAGGTGCTCGTTGTACTCTACGTGCTTCACATGTCTCACTCCCTAGACTGGAACAAGACCTCACGGGCTTCACTGTTCATTGTAAAGCGGTGAATGTTAAGGCTCTCAGCCTATGCCTGAGAGGAAGTAAATTGGAATATAGAAAAAAAAAAAAAAAAAAAAAAATTACAAACCCAATATACTTGAATAAACTAATGAAAGCATATTGTCCTCCCGGGATTCGAACTCGGGACACCACACCCAGAACATAAGCACCTAAACCATATAACCACATCATACATTTTATTTCTAGATGGTCGAGGGGCGTATGCGATTACCGACGAAGCCGATGCCCTAGACTCTGGTCCCCCCATGAAGAACGGCCTGATGATAGATGTGGACGTAGCAGAGCAAGGCAGCATGTGTGATCTAACAGTTTCCACTCCCTACACCGCCATCACTCCAGTGGATAGCGACGTACAGGCAGAGAACGGCACCAGTAAGAGAATACGACGGAAGACGTTAGAATGAGGTGTTGGTATAGTTTTATGATGAAGGAAATGTAACTGAAAGAACAGAACAATTTAAATGGTGCTGTGGGTTTATTTTGATCGGTGAGAGATATATAACTGAACTGAGAGAGCTAGAAAATTTTAAGATCGATATTTGTGGTACAATGTTCATGGTTAACCAGTACTGGATCTACATCATACGAGAGTACAGTAAACCCCCGCCCTTTCGGACTAATCGAGGGAGACCCCTGTCCGAAAGTGTCAAAAGTCGAAAGCCTTTCGGACAAATCTAAAAGGCTGAACCATGAGTCCGAATTAAAATGCTCGTTCGAAAGTCTTGGAATTCCGAAAGGGCGGGGGTTTACTGTAGTTGCAAAGATGCAGTTTTTACCACCATGCATTCCCTGCTCAAGAGAGGGGCTAGGGTGGGTGCCCTGGTGTTTCATGGTGTTTCACGAACAGTTGCCACTGATTACTAGTCTGCACCATCCACCAACAGCACTGTTGTCTGCCAATAACGCACACTGGCTGGCTCGAGCCTCGAACCGTGGACCTCTCGGTTTGTAGGCGAGTGCTCTACCAACCGCGCTACAGCCTGTGACCTGTGAGTGTAACTGAAATTAATCACTCCCAAGAAGAACAGACTAAGGATGGACCTGGATGCAGTGGAACAAGGCAACATGTGTGATCTACAAGTTATCACTCTCTACACCGCCAGGACCACTCAGGATAGCGATGGACAGGCGGAGAAAGGTACCAGTAAGAAAATATTTAGATAGATTAATTGTGTGACTTAATTTGTATTCAAGTAGAAGTGCAATGTTAAAACTGAAATGTGCAATAAAACAATTAAGTGCTGACATAATGTGCAATAGAGTAAAGTTCCAATAAGTGCAATTTAAAGCAACACATTGAATACATAAACCTTAAATTAAGAAGATAATATTGCCTCGATAAGTGAATAAACATAATAGAGTTCTTATTGTGATTTTAATAAAGCAAGATTCTGAGGGAAGAATCTCATAAAAGTTAATTAATAGTCATTTAAGGGGAGATGGGAAATTTTTCTGGTCCTCCTTTTCTCTCATGTTTAGCCCCATTCGTTTTCGTATTTTAAGATGTTTGCCCCATTAGTTTGTCGATTTTAAGACCTTTCGCCCCATTTCTTTGTCAATATTAAGACCTTTCGTGTGTATTTACGTATCAATTTGTTTCCGTGTGAACAATAGTGAGCCTGTAATTTTGGAAGAACCGGCCTCTGGCCGGGAATTTTTTCTGCCGAAAAATTTACAAATTAATCTACAAGGGGGATCTAATGGATGTTTTTTTTTTTTAAGCTTGATGCAGGTCTAGGGAGGAAACTAGAAAAAATAATTAATATATGAAAAAATAGACCCAAAAGTGAATCATCCCCCCTTAATGTATATGGTGCAATGTTTAAGTGAATCATCCCCCCTTAATGTATATGGTGCAATGTTTAAGTGAATCATCCCCCCTTAATGTATATGGTGCAATGTTTAAGTGAATCATCCCCCCTTAATGTATATGGTGCAATGTTTAAGTGAATCATCCCCCCTTAATGTATATGGTGCAATGTTTAAGTGAATCATCCCCCCTTAATGTATATGGTGCAATGTTTAAGTGAATCATCCCCCCTTAATGTATATGGTGCAATGTTTAAGTGAATCATCACCCCTTAATGTATATGGTGCAATGTTTAAGTTTAATAATTGTGTATCATTAGTAATAAGAAATTAGTCTGTCTTAACGCATTATACTCCCCCCTGATACTACTCTCCTTGCCGTGGTTGGGGGGCTTGGGGGCCGGCGGCGACTGGGGCTTGATGGGGGATGGTTGTGGTTATTTCCCTTCCTCTCTCCCCTCGAGCTTTCGTCCTCAGCTTGACTAATTTTGAGTAGTTTTTCATTCCTCACCCTATGTTTTGCCCCTTCTATTATTATTCTGTCCCATTCGGCTGTCCTCGGGCGGCCAACAGTATATCTCATGTCTCCCTGGCCTGGCTAGGTAGCAGACTCCTGACCTGATTTGTCTCTGCGGTTGTGGCCGAACTGGCTTGATTCCATTCGGTTATGCATTTTTTTGCTTCTGTATGTGATTTGTTCTACCTTCGACCTGATCTCTCATTCTTCGCCCTGATCACTTCTATAAATAAATATATAGACCAAAAAACAAGCACTACCCCCTTAAATAGATTATAAAAACAAGCACTACCCCCTTAAATAAATTATAAAACAAGCACTACCCCCTTAAATAGATTATAAAAACAAGCACTACCCCCTTAAATAGATTATAAAAACAAGCACTACCCCCTTAAATAGATTATAAAAACAAGCACTACCCCCTTAAATAGATTATAAAAACAAGCACTACCCCCTTAAATAGATTATAAAAACAAGCACTACCCCCTTAAATAGATTATAAAAACAAGCACTACCCCCTTAAATAGATTATAAAAACAAGCACTACCCCCTTAAATAGATTATAAAACAAGCACTACCCCCTTAAATAGATTATAAAAACAAGCACTACCCCCTTAAATATATTATAAAAACAAGTACTACCGGCTTAAATAGATTATAAAAACAAGCACTACCCCCTTAAATAGATTATAAAACAAGCACTACCCCCTTAAATAGATTATAAAAACAAGCACTACCCCCTTAAATAGATTATAAAAACAAGCACTACCCCCTTAAATAGATTATAAAACAAGCACTACCCCCCTTAAATAGATTATAAAAACAAGCACTACCCCCTTAAATAGATTATAAAAACAAGCACTACCCCCTTAAATAGATTATAAAAACAAGCACTACCCCTTAAATAGATTATAAAACAAGCACTACCCCCCTTAAATAGATTATAAAAACAAGCACTACCCCTTAAATAGATTATAAAAACAAGCACTACCCCCTTAAATAGATTATAAAACAAGCACTACCCCCCTTAAATAGATTATAAAAACAAGCACTACCCCCTTAAATAGATTATAAAAACAAGCACTACCCCCTTAAATAGATTATAAAAACAAGCACTACCCCCTTAAATACATTGTGACTATAATTAATTTATTATAACCAGGCTACATATCTTGAACTTCAGCTTCTGTAACTCAAAAAGGGCTGGAGCAAATAGTTTCCTAGCTTATTGGAGATGATTACTGATCGAGCCCTGGGGAGATCTCCACTTGAGGGATTTTTTTCTTGACCCTTTTCTCCCTCATGTTTAGCCCCATTGCTTTTGATATTATAAAACGTTTGCCCCATTAGTTTAGCGATTTTAAGAACTTTCACCCCATATTAAGACCTTTCGTGCAATTCAGGTGTCGATCTTTTCCTGGCGAGCGATAGCGAGCCTGCAATTTAAGGGGAATCGGCCTTCGGCCGGGACATTTTTCTATCGAAAAATGTACAAATTTATCTTGAAAGGGGGTCTAGGAGCTGTAATGTTAAGCTAAATGTTAAAATCGCTAAACTAATGGGGCAAACGTGTTATAATCTTTCTAGTTACCGTATATCCTTACTAAGCTTCATAAAGTAGTCTAAATGGAGCGGAAGTCAATAACAAAGGATTAAGGGGAGATTTCCACTCTAGGGATTTTTTTTTCTTGACCCCTTTCTCCATAAAATTTGAGGTCTAGGGAACTAACTAAAAACCTCCCCTTGAGTCTATACTATAAATATAGCTGAAATATATTAAAAATAGCATCACCGGAACAGAAAGGGTTAAGTGTGCCATTTTATATATAATAGTTTGTAGTTATTGCAGTGTCTGGCAATTACCATATGTACTTTTGTAATATTTTTACTGTACGTAATAAAATATTCAAATCATAGCTTTTTACTTTTATTGCAATGAATTTAGTACGAAAGTTTAAGTATGAAAACACACTGTAAACTGTAATGGGTATGAAAAGTGCAATTAAAGTGTCCATAATTTTTTTTTTTTTTTTTTTTTTTTTTGGGGGGGGGGTGCTACTCCCTCATATTTAGCATAAGTGTGTATTATTGTTTGTACTGTATGTGTGTGTGTGTGTGTGTGTGTGTGTGTGTGTGTGTGTGTGTGTGCAAGCAATATAACAAGTGTATAAAGGATAAAGTGTACATATTATTCCCCTGATAAACTAATGATAAACTTTGCTATCTATATGAATTGATGACATTGGTCTGTAGATAACACACCGACCTTCAACGTATCAGAACACAAGTAGGCTTTTCTGGTTTGGGGTATTTATGCCATTTTCGAGCAATGTATTATTATCTTGCCCCTAGTCTTTAAAACAAAATAATTATAAATAAATAAATATAGAAAATAATAAACTCCCCAGACACTTATGTATGTATTTTATCTTGTCCACTATTGGGGTTGGGTGTGAGAAGGATCTGCCTTGTGTGGGCCAATCGACTTTCTGTAGACTCCTATTTTCGAATGTTCTTCTTATGTTCTTATAAATATATATACAAAAAATATACTCCCCAGACCCCTATCAAGTTAAAAAAAGAAAAACCCTCCCCTGTCCCCCTTTCAAGCTAAATATGTACATTTTCAGTAGAATATTGTTCCGGCCAAAGGCCGGTTTCTCGTAAATTGCGGGCTTGCTATCGCTCACCCAGAAAAGAATTACACCTGAATGAAGCGAAAAGTCGTTATCATCGCCTAACTTATGGGGCATGGTGTCATATAATCGCCTAACCAATGGAGCGAAACTTCTGGTAATTGCCTAACTAATGGAGCGAAACGTCTTGATCTAGGTAGGGTGATATCTGTGTGAAATAGTTATATTGGTCCCAAGACAACACACATCGACCTTCAACTTACCAGAACAACAGCAGTTTTTGTTCTCAGAGTGATACAGCCAGTTTCCCATACAGCCAGTTTCCCCACAGAGAGAGGTAAAATAGAAGTATCTGGAACAACGTAAATAAATATATAGATAATTTAAAATAAAATAGAATGTCCCACCCCTTTTCCATACTTAAGTAAGCCATTGTAAATATAGAGAAGAGCGACTATTACTTGCATTACTGATGTCCACAAAAATTTCAATAATGCACAATGATTCCGCACACACACGCACAAACATACATATATATATATATATATATATTAGTCATATAGATCGAAAATAAAAGACCAGCATGCAAAAATTAACTATTTATTTTTCCAAACAATTCACAACATGTGAAAGACGCTGTTTAAACAATTACAAAACAAATAAACAGGACGGTAACATGTAACATAGCTAATCATTTATATGTGTCTCTAATTATTTTTGCTCATTATTAGAGAGTTTCGGACTATAAAGAAGTTCAAAATATAACAGAATTATATTAATCTATATTTTTGTGATGGACGGTAAATACGCTAAATTTAAGTTATTGTAAAAACATAGCCTTAGACAACAACAATAACATTATTTAACAATTTGACTAGAACAACTCATCACAAACATGGGAAATAAGTAGATACATAAGTCTAAATTAATAACATAGATGATAGAATAATGTTATACTGTATATATATAATTACCTGTGTATCAATATTTGAACAATAGATACAGTTCTAGATGACCAAAAACTAATGGATTAACAGCTAACTCATACAAGACGATGACGTAGTTTGTATTTACCAGACAATTTTACTCGGCTTAGAATAGACCTTTACGAATCACAGGAATATAAAGTAAGTTAGTGATCCACATTCTACCACACCTCCTTCCTAAGCTATATAAGATCGATTAATGTTAGCCAGGAATAAATAGGAGGTGCGTTTTCGTATTGAATAGATTGTTATAACCTATGCATACTTTACTTTGCTGACTTGATATTAAAACAGAGAGAGAGAGAGAAAGATATTTTATTTTTATTTTATTGTATATGTTTATTATACACCAAAGTAAACAGTACTAAGGCACATCATTTATTAGGTTTAGATACTAGATATCTTGATTAAATTGTTGAGAGAGAGATAAATAGAGAGAGAGAGAGAGAGAGATATGTAATCTATCAATATTACATGTTCAATTGCAAAATAATGATGCATATACCATATATATATATATATATATATATATATATATATATATATATATATATATATATATATATATATATATATATATATAATTATATATACAGTATATACAGGTATATATATACAGTATATATATATAAAATTGGACATTTAATTTATATAATGTAATTAGACAGGTATAAACTTGTAGGGATCTTTCTAATATCATTCAATTGTATATATTTTTGAACTTTCAAATTTGATATGTACACAAAACAAAATATATATTGTCATAAAACAATGTTGATAAAACTATTGGTAGTGTGGGGGTAAAGGGTTTATCCATGTCTTAAACAGGGAAGGGGTTACGATTCTTCCTCCTAGAAGTAAGTGAGGGGGGGGGGGACCCCTTCTCCCTCCCTAGTTTTCAGATCTAATACCTTTGCACCATTAGTCTTGCGATTTTAAGACCTGTCGTGCCATTTGGGTGTAATTTAGGAGGAACCAGCCTTTGGCCGGTGTATTTTTCTACCGAAAAATGCCCAAATATTTCATGGAGGGGGACCTTAGGGGTATTTTTTTAAAAGCTAGATGGTTATATATTAAGGAAGCTAAAAATAACAATGAATAATTACAAAAAGAAAGACAGGGGCAGAAGAAACAACCCCCCCCCCCCTCCCCCCTTAAGACATGGACGAGTTTGTCTTTAAAAGGTCAGAGGTATATTCTTATATATTAAAAAGGGTGTTTTATAATGCCCATAATATCAACACTTCCATCATTACTCTATTTCATTGCTGTCTCTTCAATAATACATAGTCACTTTGGTTTATATCTTTCAACCAATTAACTCTATCGGTATCATGGTGCCTTAATACTCTTATTCTGGCTATTGTTAGACGACTTTTTAAAGATTAAGAAGGGTCTGTGTGATGCAAAGTGCTAATTGGAATAGCTGTTCACCTTTTATATTTCTCGAGATACTTCTTATGATGAATAAAATCGTCTAGTGTTAGCCAGAATGAGATTAATATACGAGTCATCATACTGTAAGGGTTAATTAAAACTGTATATATTCTGTTTCCATTCTCATAAAACAATTCAATATATATTAATCCATCGCAAATATATATATGGAGCACTTCGAAACCTTCCAATATGCAAACAATTATCATCATATTTTTCTATTAACAGTAGTAACTCATATGTCTGTCTTTTATTTGCTGCAATTAACCAACAATAAATATATATGAGAATAGTTCTTTATAAATTCACTATGTATTAAATATAGGCCTACAACTGAATCTACGGTATACTTGCCTACAAAATTGTATTAACTATAAATTATAGTAAAATATTCATTGTTGTTCTTCCTTTTCAAATCACAAATGTGGACGAAAATATGTGAGGTAAGTTTCTGATCATAACTAAATAACAACTTTGTTCACCGATCAGATCTATCACAAATATCGTAACGTCACACAAAATACTTGGGATTTAATATATCCAGCAACCGAATAGGACGGGTGAATCCAAAAAAGGGTATATATATATATATATTTTAAAGCAAACAAAATAAAAGTTGATCTCAATATTCACGACATATAAATACACTTTGAAACCTTAAAATATTCCATTTTCTTTGGTAAGAGGTACAAGGGGCACTAATCCAAATGGTCGTCAGTAAATCTCGATATCAAAGTTCTGCAACTTGATATTTTCCTTGAACTGCGAGACTTGTTCCTTCGAAACAAGCCAGGTGTACAAACAACCAACCTCCTGAAGCAGTGGACATTCGGTCACCAATCGAGTCATGACCTTGCTTGTTATTGGTGAATTTAGCACACGTATCTTCACCAGGTTGTTCCAGACTCCGGCATCCAGTAAGTTGCAGATTAGCCGATCGTAGAGGACATGCGGGTTCTGCAAGACGAGTTCCAGGATCCTCATATTCCCGCATTTGTCAAGCAGCACCTTCAAGTCGTCTTCAGAGAGTTTCATGGAGGCCACTTGGAGACTCTGAAGTGCTTGGAAGTACTGGAGGCTATCGGCGGAGAGGTGGTAGGGTATGTCTTCACCCAGGAGGTAGCCATCGAGACATAAAGACTGGAGACGAGGACAGTGGCGGGCGAGACACTGCAGGTGGTGTCTCGTGATACTCAGACGCTGTTGGGAGAAGCGAGTATGATATGTGTACAGGAACAAATGTGTCATACGGGCACCAACCTGCTCCAGGAACCAAACCAGAGCATCGCAGTTGACATCAGCGAACTTAACACGTTGGAGTCTCTGCAGTTTTGCCAGCTGTTGCAAGCGTGATAGATCCATTTCAGGGCTCCCAACGAAAGAGACTTGCAAGTACTCTAAGTTTGGGCACAAGCTGGATAAGACAGTCAGCTGGAACTCATTTAGGATCTCGCGGGAATGGAATTCCTTGAGGTTGCACTGGACGTCCTTGTGATCCAAAGTCTGCAGGAATCCAAACACCTTCTCCATTCTGATATCAGGGACTCGAAGGATCTCGATATTCGTGAGGACTAAGAGAATGACGGCCACTCCTGCTTCCGTCACTTTCGTCATGGAGAGCTTAATTTCCTTCAAAGTTTCCGAGCAGGCTGACGTTGGTAGTATGGTGCCTCCCTTACTGAGGACTTCAATGCTCTCCCTTAAGCCAATCTGGAGCCCGCACAACCTTAATATTCCATCGTCATTAACATCATAGCAGCCTCGTAGATCAATGCAGTGCAGACGATTGCAGGTCGCAGCCACAATCTCGATCATGTGGTTGTTGCAGAAATCGGTGCATGTGAGGGAGGTGAGATAGGAGCAGGAGGAGAGG
Source organism: Paralithodes platypus (assembly GCA_032716605.1). Lineage (NCBI taxonomy): Eukaryota > Metazoa > Arthropoda > Malacostraca > Decapoda > Lithodidae > Paralithodes > Paralithodes platypus. The sequence goes on along the minus strand of CM064493.1, from coordinate 33,740,424 downwards.
AAACTGTAGAGACGTGTTGCTCTTTCACCGCAGCCACTATACAGCAAAGCCAAGTTATCCAGATGTCCCCCATCAGCTGCTTCCAGGACGCCCGACTGGACGACAGACCCGCTGGTGGCCAGTCGACGGACACGAAGCAGCAAAAGGAGTCTCACATGGGAGGGAGAAGGTGTAACTTGTTGTCGTTCACTGTGCCCCAACACCTCTTCTCCTGTAACAATCATGCATCAATTATGACAGCAGACCAAAAATAATAATAGTGCAGTATAATGTATTAAAGATATGAGATCATGATTTTTTTTTTTTTTTTTTATATATGACATTATTGTCATATCTAAATAAACACTACTCATCAACAATCAGTTCGGTAGAACGTATGGTGCTAACACTCAAAAGGAAGCTCTCCGATGACAAGGTGGTCACCTCAAATAAAACCATTTATTCTTTCGTCACCCCCCATAAACATGAAGTTTATGCAGGGATGTACCTGGTCCATACAATTGACTATTTTTTTTTTTTTTTTTAACCCTAGCATCTGTTATCACTCATTGGCTGTTGCTGGATTTCTTAATTTTGCATGGTTCCAATAAAAAAAAAAAAAAATGGGATTACAAAGTAAATTAAGTAAAAAAATTCTAACTTTCGAAATTAGTTGATCATGAACTGAGACCCATGGATGGACTGACTGACATACCAACAGCGGCTTGGAGAGGTACTGGCAGGGTTTGTAGGTGTGTGGCGGCTTGGAAGAGAGAGGGGTGTTGGTGGTCGTGATGGGAGGAACACAAATTGTCTAGGATGTCTGCCTGATGTCCTACACACTGCCGGAACAGGGTCGCCGGTTGTCTTCTGGGAGCCATCCTGGGGGAAACAGAACAAGGAAACTTATTAGATTGTGAAGGAAATGCAAAGGTATATAAAGCCTTCCTTGGTCCAGTGCCTTATCGCATTAATGAGACTGGCCAACCATTCCCCCAATGATCTCCATCTCTCGTAGCGCCATTGATGTATTGTTGCGGCGCGAGGCTTAACACATAGCACGTCGAATTGATTTTATTTTCTCATGTATATATTATTTGTATAATTTATTTAGTTTCCTCCCTATACCTCTATCAAGCTTTACCCCCCCCCCCCCATACCCTCCTTCAAGATAAATTTGTAAATTTTTCGATAGAAAAATGTCCTGGCCAAAGGCCGTATCCTTTTAAATTTACAGGCTCTTTATCACTCGCCAGGAAAATATCGACACCTAAGTGACACAAAACGTTTTAATATTGACAAAGACATGGGGCCAAACATCGTCAAACTAATGGACCAAGCGTCATCAAATCTGAAAATTAATTTGGCTAAACATAAGGAAGAAGGGGGACCCGAAAAATGACCCATCTCCCCTTAAAGTATGCCGAAATATATATCTATTTGGATATAAGATTACAGGATAGAGTCATAGACGAACAAGTACGCCGAATTGGATTGCAAATGTGTTGTTGTGTTGAATTATGATCCTATCCTTACCCCAAATCCCTGCACAACATGCTCCCTAGAACAGCCCTCTGCGGGTACCCCAATGAACTTTAGTGAAACTAAATTATTATTATTCATGGATGCAGGACACCGAGTGAAATGTGGTGGGGGGGAGCGCAGACTTTTGTTGAAACTTGTTACAAGGTCTGTAGAAAAGAAATGCTTTAAAATGAGACCGCTTTAGAAGATACTAATAGAGAGTTAACCCATGCCTTGTGCAAAGTGGAGGTGGTGGTTCTTCTACCCTTTTGTGAGTGCATGGGGGATATCCCTTAGAGGTTCCACAATTAAGGATTCATCCCTTAATGTCCACAAGTCAGAAGACGTGCCTTAGATGTCCCCACTCGCCAACGGGGCCCCACCAAAATCCCCCCTTAAAGATTCATTCCCCAAAGTGCTCTGCCTCAGAGGCCTCTAGGAAGGGGTCACTCTTTGGGATCCACGTCATGATAGGCCTACTATACCCTGTCTCAAATAGGTAGCCCAAAACTATTGAACATTGACCTCTATAACTCACACACGACTAGAGTAATCGAGTTAATAGTTCTACCATTTGGGAAGGCTCAGCCAGGGAATAGGTATGGAAATTCACAGCCCATAAATTTTGTTCTAGTGCTTTTTTTTAGTTATATAGGTAAAAGTTCACGAAATCTGGTCTATGTATTTGGAACAAGGTATAGGGGGCCTAAGGGACCTAGATTTCTCGCCTACTTTCTTCTTTTTTTTTTTTTTTTGTAGATTGTAAGTTTGTGGAAAGCAATTCGAGGGAAGTGAATTCCAAAGAGTAGTAAGGCGGCACATGAAGCAAGTTCCTATATGGGAGTCAGTGAGATTCTGTCGGTTAGAAAATTGAATGTACTTGGTTTTCTGTGCATTAAAGGAAACTAGATTCTCTTGTCCCCATTCATTAATTCTAGAAAGATCCTGGTTCAGAGAAATTGCAGTGTTTATTTTTGAATTTATAAGATCGGGTTGGGTGAAAGAATTGGTGCGTAGGAATGTATTGGATTATGAGTGGTAGATATGAGATCATTGATATGAATGAGGAACAGAGTTGGGGCCAAAACTGATCCCTGGGGAACACCAGCATTTATTGAGTGAAATTGAGAATAAAGGCCATCTACCATTACACGTATTTTTCTGTTATGAAGATAAGAAGAAATTAGTGGAACTAATGATGCAAGGCCGTAGTGCGACATCTTCGACAATAAGGATTGATGCCAGACTCTATCAAGGCCATACAACGAATACAACGAATCTATATTATTAAATCAGTTTGTGTGTCTGTTTGTCTGTCTGTGTGTTCTTAAGAGGCGGCCGCAGTTTTGGACCTGGGGAGCTGAAACTTTGCATGTGGATGTCAATTGACCTGGGTCAGGTCATAGAGGGGGCGAGGCCACGATCGGAGGTCGTTTCGAGGCAGAAATTGAAGAAAAAAAAAATGACAAAAATTGCCGTTTGGGGCAGAAGGAGGCCTCCGATCGAAAAGGTGTATGGAACGAAAGTTGTTCGCAGCCCCCCAAAATGGGGGTACTGATGAGGTCAGATCCAAAATCGGAGGTCATTTAGCGGCCGAAATCGAGGTCGCAGTTTAATGAGGCACAGGGAGGTCGAGGCCGGTGATTATGGTAGTAGTAGTATTGTGATGATTGTGGTAGTAGTGATTGATGATGGTGATTATGGTAGTAGAATTTAAACCCGGGCAACGCCGGGTACCCCTGCTAGTAGATTATGATTCCTGCACAACAGAGCGGGTCACAAGCAATATATCTTCTCGCTAGCTATCACAAAGTAGGTCATAAATAATTTGTCTACCGCTGATTACTCTTAGTTCTAACATTTTTACAGTATATAAAAACGATCATTGATGTGTAGGTGAGTGAGTCATGTGGGAACCTACATAGACACAGTATTTGGCCTTGTCCCTATAATTAAGGTGTAGGCCTATAGGTTTACAGGTCAAGGTTATACTATTGGAATGTACTGTTCTTGGTGCTATAATATATACTGTTTGTCTGGGCTTGTTTATTTTATTATTTATCTGGCCTTATGTATGTTTCTTGATCTTCCCGTCTTGATCTTTCTCCATACATCTATCTGTATTTTAATGCATTTATTTCCATCTGTCTAATATTCTATCTATATATCTGTCACACCCGTACAGTTAAGGCCTTGGGGCTGTTCGGCCAGGCAGCTTGAACAACAACAACAACAACAACAACAGTTAAGACGTGCATATTTCATACATATAGTCAGCTTACACTCGCACATAACTACAATCTTTCTCTTTCACAGATAGAGAGAGAGAGAGAGAGAGATTATGCTATAATTATAAGCTGACAACCCACCCACACAATCTCTACCATTCCTCCTCCCCCCCCCCCCCCAGCTTTTGTTTTTACCATACTTATTTGATCCACTTTATTCAATAATTATGAAAGCTCAATTTATTCGCGAGAACTTGGGGCAGGATGGAAGCCTATTTTTCTTATCGATTTTATTAGTTTATTATCATCATCATCATTTTACTTCTCTTGAATTCATATATCAGTGGTTAATCCTTTGGTAAACTCGGATCATTCATCACCAAATGTTCTATATGTTTAATGATAATAACAGTAGCATTGGGGCTTTTCGGTCAGACCACCTGGGGAACAACAACAACAACAACAACAACAACAGTAGTAGCATTATGATAATCAACGCAATACATAAGTGTAAAGATCAAATTTCAATATGCATTATGCTTAGTTTTGTTATTTATTCATCTCCTTTAATCATCCATTTCATCTTGCTTAGCTTTATCATTCCTCCATCTCCATTACCTTACTCATATTTGTTTATTGTTCACTTGTTTACTTGCATAACTATTTATTTTTGGCGGTGTTGAATGGTTGGCAACTCTCCCCGTGCGCGTGCTGATCCTCACGTGTTGCCAGCTGTTGTTTACACCCCAGTGAATTGTTGGAACCCCCAAGTCTTCTAAAATTAGATAAATTTATTGTATTTCTTGGCCACTGGGTCTTTGTTATGTCACGTATACTAGCATTTAGCTGTATCAATTACTATTTTATAATTAGATTTAATATGGATGATATGGTAGACTAATAAGAGATACTGTGGTATCGGTATGCTTTTAATATTGTTGCCAGTTGTTGGAGCCTCTAAGATTTTGTTCTCATACTTAAGGGGGACGAGCTCAATAGACAAAGAAGAAGAAGAGAAGAGGCTAACGCCGCTATTCGCGTCAAATTACGAATCTATTTCGATGTATTCTTACTTAATTTTACTACATTAACTAACCTAACCAAGCTAATTTATCAGTGCGTGTGCTGATCATCATGTGGTCAGCTGTTGTTTTTACCCCTTCACCAAAGAAATGTTGGAACCTCTTCTAGTCTTTATTGTCATTCTTGGCAGCAAGCCCAATTATGTATTGGTTTATATGCATTTAGGGATGTTTTGTTGTTCTAATAATGATTGATGATAGACTTATAACCTAAGATAGATAAAACTAAGTTAGAGCGACACTGATATACTGTATGCACATAATATATTGTGTATACTGTTCGTTACATTGTCTGTACTGTTCGTTACATCTCACCAGATATCTTTATTCAAATACTGAAGAACTCGTAAGTCTTTTAAAATGTTCCAGTATCATAAATCACTTAATACTGATGACAGAATGGATTATTTTCGAGATACATTGCTACACTTAGTGCGGTTACAGGACGTCACGTGTCGCCAGCCGGTGTTTACATCCCACCTGCGGAGAATTGTTGGAATCTTTTAGTCTTTTAAAATTAGAGGTTTCTATTGTACTTCTATGCAGGTGGCCTTAATTGTCATTTATTTTTTAAGCATTTAAGGTTGTTGATTTTCATGCCAAGATTAAAGTTAATTTATATACTGAATTCAGAGATACAATATTATGCTTACTTTAAATTGCACATACTAATTGTCACCGACGAAGAATTATTGGTACCTGTAAGTCTTTTGAAAATAGATGCTTTATTATCATTCTTGGCAACTTGGCCAATGGTTTGTTTTTATTAACGCATTTAGGGCTGATATTTGTTGTACTACAATTAAAGTTAAGGCTAATACTGAAGATAATGTAGACTTGTATAGAGCTATATAGTAATATGCTTGGATACCGCGTTTTCAGACTCTCAGGGTTAATATTTGCATACTAAATACAAATCATGGTTTATTGATTAAAACTAGCTTAAAGGTGAAGTAGTATTTATATAATCATAGCCAATTTAATACAGATAATATTACAAAATAGATAGGATATAATACAAACAAAGATTAGTTTATTACAATTCTTGGCAGCTGGCGGTCTGATTTACTTGACAATAGTTATGTTATTTGTTAATTATACTCAAATTATACAATATAGACTTATAGAGGATACATTATGCAATAGTACGTATATATAATTATATGCACATAGCTTCACTGGGGCACAAAAATGTACAAACAAAAAGGCCGAGGTAATAATGTCATTGTTGGCAACGAGCCCTGTGGTTTGTTTATAACATTTTGATGTTGTTAATGATCATAGTCAAATTGTATAATATGGGTGATGTCTTATGTTATATATAGTTATAGAAGGTCCTTCAAAAACACAGTTACAACAATAGATTAGCGCTCTCTCTCTCTCTCTCTATATATATATATACAGTATATACAGTATATATACATATATATATATTTATATATACTGTATATATACAGTATATGTGTGTGTGTGTGTGTGTGTGAATATCATATTATTTATTTATTGACGTTTATTATATTTTATATGTGTGTGTGGGGGGTGGGGGGGGGGGGGAGTCCGTTCCAACATAAGCCAACTGAAATCACAAGGTTAGCCACGTAAGTTCTGATGACATGTTCTCAAGACAGTTCCATTGTTTGTCTTGGCACCCCCTAGCTTCCTGTCGTTTACATAATATATATATACGTGTTTATAGGAGCATCATAAATTTGCTTAAGGGGGGTCACCGACTTTTTTTTTATCTCTCTCTCTCTCTCTCTTTCTCTCTTTCCCTGGCTTGTATCCATTCGGCCCCATTCAGCCAACTGTTTTAAGACGTTTATCCCCATCCAGGTGTCGATTTTAAGACGTTTATCCCCATCCACGTGTCGATTTTAAGACGTTTATCCCCATCCAGGTGTCATTTTTAAGACGTTTATCCCCATCCAGGTGTCGATTTTAAGACGTTTATCCCCATCCAGGTGTCGATTTCTTCCTGGCGAATATAAGTTGAATAAAATCGTCCAAATTTAGCCAGGAGACGATATATGTACCGTGATCGTATACTGAAGGGGCCGTCTGAATAAAATCTAAGTCAAATCGTCTAAAGTTAGCCATACTATGATATAAATAGCGCCATATACTGCAGGTGCTAAGGTGTATCTAGGTGTATAGCTGTGTAGTTAAGGGGAGACTGGCCGTTTGTTTGGTCTATTAATTCATTTATTCATATATTTTGTTAGTTTCCTCCCTAGACCTCCATCAAGCTTACAAAAACACACCCTAGACCCCCCTTCAAGATAATTTGTAAATTTTTCGGTAGAAAAATGTCCCGGCCGAAGGCCGATTCCTCTTAAAATTGCAGGCTCGCTATCGCTCGCCAGGAAATAATCGACACCTAAATGGCACGAAAGATCTTAAAATTGACAACGAAATGGGGCGAAAGGTGTTAAAATCGCCAAACTAATGGGCCGAACGTCTTATAATCTCAAAACTAGTCGGGCTAAACATGAGGGAGAAGGGGGTCCAGAAAAACGGTCTGCCTCCCCTTAAGTTTATATACGTGTGTTTACAGTCTCGGGGGCACTAGAGGGCTGCCAATGTAGGTCTTTAGTCTGTCTCGGGTATATCATATATTTAAAGGGAGAGAGAGAGAGAAAGAGAGAGAGAGAGAGAGAGAGAGAGAGGGGGAGAGAGAGAGAAAGAGAGAGAGAGAGACAGAGAGAGAAAGAGAGAGAGAGAGAAGAGAGAGAGAGAGAGAGGTATAGAGATAGAGGAGGGGGTGGGTATATTATTTTCTATTATATATCTATTATATATCTATTATATAATCTATTATATATATATTATATATCTATTATATATCTATTATATATCTATTATATATCTATTATATATCTACTTATATATCTATTATATATCTACTTATATATCTACTTATATATCTACTTATATATCTACTTATATATCTACTTATATATCTACTTATATATCTACTTATATATCTATTATATATCTATTATATATCTATCATATATATATTATATAATCTATTATATATCTATTATATATCTATTATATATCTATTATATATCTATTATATATCTATTATATATCTACTTTATATCTATTATATATCTATTATATATCTATTATATATCTATTATATATCTATTATATATCTATTATATATCTATTATATATCTATTATATATCTATCATATATATATTATATAATCTATTATATATCTATTATATAATCTATTATATATATATTATATATCTATTATATATCTATTATATATCTATTATATATCTATTATATATATATCTATTATATATCTATTATATATCTATTATATATCTATTATATATCTATTATATATCTATTATATATCTATTATATATCTATTATATATCTATTATATATCTATTATATATCTATCATATATATATTATATAATCTATTATATATCTATTATATATCTATTATATATCTATTATATATCTATTATATATCTATCATATATATATTATATAATCTATTATATATCTATTATATATCTATTATATATCTATATATCTATCATATATAATTATCTATCTATATATCTATTATATATCTATTATGTATCTATAATATATCTATTATATATCTATTATATATCTATATATATCTATTATATATCTATCTATATCTATATAATTATATATCTATTATGTATCTATAATATATCTATTATATATCTATTATATAATTATATATCTATTATATATCTATTATACATCTATTATATATATATATCTATTATATATCTATATATATCTATTATATATCTACTATATCTATTATATATCTATTATATATATCTATTATAATATATATCTATTATATAATTATATAGCAATCTATTATATAATTATATAGCAATCTATTATATATCTATTATCTATATCTATTTTTATATATCTATCTTTTATATATATATATACTGTATATCTATTATATATATTATATATCTATTATAATTATATCTATTATATATCTACTATATCTATTATATATCTATTATATATCTACTATATATATTATATATCTATTATATATCTACTATATATATCTATTATATCTATTATATATCTACTATATCTACTTATATATCTACTCTATATCTACTTATATATCTACTTATATATCTACTATATATCTATTGTATATCTACTTATATTATATATACTTATATATCTACTTTATATCTATTATATATCTACTTATATATCTACTTATATATCTACTATATATCTACTATATCTATTATATATCTATTATTATATATCTATTATTATATATCTATTATTATATATCTATTATTATATATCTATTATTATATATCTATTATTATATATATCTATTATTATATATTATATAATCTATTATATATCTATTATATATCTATTATATATATCTATTATATATCTATTATTATATATCTATTATTATATATCTATTATATATCTATTATATCTATTATATATCTACTATATCTATTATATATCTACTATATCTATTATATATCTACTATATCTATTATATATCTACTATATCTATTAGCTATCTATTATCTATCTACTATATATCTATTAAATATCTATCTATCTATTAGTTATCTACTATATCTATTATATATCTACTATATATATTATATATCTACTATATCTATTATATATCTACTATATCTATTATATATCTATTATATCTATTATATATCTACTATATATATTATATATCTACTATATCTATTATATATCTACTATATATATTATATATCTACTATATATATTATATATCTATTATATATCTACTATATCTATTATATATCTACTATATCTATTATATATCTACTATATCTATTATATATCTATTATATATCTACTATATCTATTATATATCTACTATATCTACTATATCTATTCTATATCTACTATATTCCATCAAGCTTATTAGAGATGTTTTTAGTTTGGTCTCTGTATATCCATCAAGCTTAAATTAGTTAACCCCCTTGAGCCCCTTTCAAGATAAATTTGTACATTTTTCGGTAGAAAAATGTCCCGGCTGAGAGCCGATTCCTCATAAATTACAGGCTCGCTATCGCTCGCCAGGATAAAATCTACACCTAAATTGCACGAAAGGTCGTAAAATTGACGGAAATGGAGCGAAAGTTCTTAAAATCGCCAAACTAATGGGGCGACTGTCTTAAAATCTCAAAAGCAATGGGGCTAAATATGAGGGAGAAAGGGGTTCAGAAAAAAATCCCTCAAGTCGATATCTCCCCTTAACAAGATACAAAGGAAAAGAATACCCCATTTCCATATAGATTTGTACATTTTACGGGCCTCGTTATCGCTCGTCACAAGAAAATCGCCACCTGAATGGCACAGTAGGTCTTAATTTAAAATCACCGAACTAATAGAGCGAACGTCTTAAAATCTCCAAACTAATGTGGCTAAACATCAGGGTGAAGGGGGTCCAGATAAATACCATACCTCCCCTTTAAGTCATGTTGGAGTAGGTTTGGATAGAGGCTGGTCGTTTGGGTCTGTGGCCGTTTTGGTTATGTGGCCGTTTTGGTTATGGCCATCTAGGAATGTGTCCTCCGCTTAGGCCTGAAATATCTGTCCCTATAACTAAGATAGAATCGACTTTATGCGTAACTATATGAAGGTCCCTTTAACAAAAACAAAACATTTGAGGGGGAGGGGGGGGACAGGGGCGAGGTTACCTAATACCCCCCCCCCCCCCTTCCGCCAATGACATCCCCCCACCCCCCACCGCCAATGACATCCCCCCCACCCCCCACCGCCAATGACATTCCCCCCCCCCCACCCCCCTACCGCCAATGACATCCCCCCCCACCCCCCACCGCCAATGACATCCCCCCCCCCCCCACCGCCAATGACATCCCCCCCGCTCACGAGATCCCTTACGTCACTAATGAGGAACCTTCGTGGGTGGCCATATTTAAAGCACCTGCGGATAAGTGAAATCTAATATTTATGTTTTGCTTATTATTATGTGTTCATTGCATCACATATTTCTTGACGACTTCACATATATATATATATATATATATATATATATATATATATATATATATATATATATATATATATATATATATATATATATTTTATATTCCAACTATGGGATACAGGTACAGTCATCAGCCATTATACCTGTAGACAATTATCTGGAAGGGGGGAGGGGGGGTGGTCCCTTTCAAGATAAATTTGTACATTTTTCGGTAGAAAAATTTCACGGCCGAAGGCCGGTTCCTCTTAAATTACAGGCTCGCTATCGCTCGCCAGGATAAAATCGATACCTGAATGCACGAAAAGTCTTAATATGGAGTGAAAGTTCTTAAAATCGCTAAACTAATGGGGCAAACGTTTTATAATATCAAAAGCAATGGGGCTAAACATGAGGGAGAAAGAGGTCCAGACAAAAATCCTCCAGGTGGAAATGTCCCCTTAAAGTTACGGAAGGATCGCTAAATCTCAGAGGCTTTGTATTTAACCCGTTCAGTACCGGTGACGTCCTTTTAACTTTATGCTGGCTACTATTAAACTATTGTATTCGGCTTAAAAAGGACATTACCAGGCTTCGAACTATCTTACTCCACACTTTTTACTACCACAGATCCTTCTTAAGTTGAATATAAACGTCTAAATATAGCTAGATAAATATTGAAAAGACGTCGCAGGTACAGAAGGGGTCAACACCATAATTCGGAGGCCCTTCGTAACCTAATCAAAATCGTCTGACGGTAGCTAGAACACCAGCAAAGAAAGTGAAAGTTGACTGAAGGGCTAACTTAGATAAATAACCCTAAGGGGGGGTGACCTGTTTTTGTTATTTCTGTCCTTTTCTCTCTTTCTCTGGCTTGTATCTATTCGGCCCCATTCAGCCAACTATTTTAAGACGTTTATCCCCATCTAGGTGTCGATTTCTTAATGGCGAGCGAGCCAGCATTATATGAAGAAATCCGGCTTCGCCGGAGACATTTTTCTATCGAAAAATTTACAAATTTAGCCTGCTGTCAAACAAAACTAAAAAATATGCTGGCTCGCTACCGCTCACCAGTAAAAAAATTACACCTGGATGGGGATAAACGTCTTAAAACAGTAGGCTGAATGGGGCCAAATGGATACAAGCCAGAGAAAGATAGAAAAGGACAGAACAAAAACAGGTCACCCCCCTTAAGTTCCATACACTTCCAGACACAGGCAAATAATAAATAATTACATCTAAGGCCAAATAAATACTATGTAATTATGGCGAGTATTGTGGCACCGTTCCTTCCGCTTTCTAGACCCCCTTCTCCTTCATCTTTAGCCCTATTAGTTTTGATATTTTTAAAGAAGCTTGCCCCTTTAGTTTGGCGATTGCAAGACCTTTCGCCTCATTTCTGTGTTAATATTAAGACTTCTTGTGCCATTTAGGTGTCGATTTTTTCCTGGCGAGCGATAGCGACCCTGCAATTTAGTTGGAATCGGACTTCGGTCGGGGCATTTTTCTACCGAAAAATGCACAAGTGTATTTCAGAAGGGGGTCTTGGGGGTATTTTATTTAGCTTGATGGAGGTCTAGGGAGGAAACTAAAAATAATAATAAATAAATTATTAAATAAACAAATGACCTCCCCTTAAAGAAACTGTAAAGCGAAACGTTTTCCCAATAAAGACCCATCATCACATAGTGCTTAGCTTACCATTTATATCATACAATGTTCTACTTTAAAATATACAAACTTACTTGTGAATATAAACACCATATGAGGATCGAGGAGCACTTTATTGACAACGTTTCGCAGATAACTTCTTCAGGTCACTGTTGTCACGTTGTCAATAAAGTGCTCCTCCTCATATGGTGTTTATAATAATTATGTCAACATTTCAAAATTATGTCAACAAACTTACTTGTCTGTAGAAGGGCTCTCGCAGAAGTAAAACAAGGACAACGAAAGGCTACCTCGCCGAAAGGATGTTGTTTATTTTGGTAGCCTCAGAAAACTTGGTAGCCCCGAATTTGGCAGCCCCGGAGACGCTGCTGCTGGTGGTGGTGGTTGGGATTGTGGTAGCTGTCTCGATGTTGGTAGTAGCTTCGATTTTGGTAGATATATTGACAGGGGGAGAGCCAATCAGGTATATACTCTCGCCCCTTCTCCTACCACGCACCCTCATCGAAGTGGTCGGGTGTGGTGGTTGGGGGAATTTCAACTTTTTTTAAACAGTCCAATCCGATTATTTTGCTTGAGGTAGTTTGGGGAATTTGTGGAGGATTTGTCAACGGCTCGACGTGATTTCTACGCTGGGGGTGTAGAGTTTGGGGCAGATTTTCCTTTTGGTTTTAATCTGGTAGCCACAAAAGATAATCACAATTAGTTAGACAACGCCAAATATTTACTTGGGTAACTACTTTACCTAATTCAGATTAATTATTATCTAAATCCCACGGAGAACATAATTATATAACCTGTGAAAATGTACAAAAGTTAACCCCTTCAGCTTAATGACGTAATATTCATCATATTCTGGTTACCATTCGACGATTTTCTTTAGCTTATAATCTACCTTCAGGACTCAAAGGGGTAAATACGATATCAACAAACCCTTTGAATACTATAGGTCCTTCTTAAACGGCATAAAATCGTCTAGCTTTAGCCAGAATTAATTAGAGGAAAAATGAGTCATCGTTCTGAAGGGGTTAAAACTATACTCTTTTTTTTTCCCAGCTGAGTGAAAATTTAATCCCTTAGTAGCTGATTTCTCGATACTTAGTGGAAATATATGAACCTACTATGACTGTGTGTCGTATTAATGCTAAGAGTTCATTATTAACATCATATTTCACTACAAAGTCTACCTTATAGCTGAGTAATAAAGATAGAAACATGACAATTTACCCTCAGCTGGAAAACAATAGACTATAGTTATGTGTATCATAGTATATAAATAACCCATGTATGCAGAAAGCAAAGCAAACTTCATTTCAACACATTTGATTATTAAAATTAACGATAACAAAATATAATCTTAGATTATAGCGAGTAAGACTACTTTATATTTTCTTCATTTGTTAGTTAGAAGTATTGATCATTGACGAAGGCAGTTCAATGCATTTTACTAGAGTTTAAAACTGTTAAGGTTATGACGCATTTTGACAGTTTATTTTGGCTATCATTAGACGATTTTCTACAGTTTAGGAAGGATCTGTGGGAATTATAAAGGTAAAGACTATCTCAATTAACCCTCTGACTTCCACATACCCTTCCTAATCTGAATAAAATCGTCCAATAATAGCCAGAAAACAGAACAGAAATGCGAAATCGGATCCTAAAAGGGTTAATACATTACGGTATAATGTTGAACACAATTGCAATATAGTGTGGAATACAGATACTTCCTGTGGTTACAATTTGAACATGACAATATTTCCAAGAACATTTGCGATCCCGGATAATAATTCCGTATATTTTTGCCGTTTCTGTCTGTCTCTTTTACTGTCTTACTTTTCATTCTGGGGGCCGAGGGATAGGAATCCTCCTCCCTTTGTAAAATTCACCTACTATACGAGACAGAGAAAGGGGCGAGGGAACGCAAAAGTGGCCCCGGACCCTAAGAATTGGAACTTTAAATATTGCTTCTGTTCGGGCTCTGTCTCGAGTCAGCCACCCCCAGCTATGGAGTATGTGCCTGAGTAGATACAAACATACATATTACCGTTAATATAATTGTATCCAATAGTTCTCAATAATTCACATATAAAAATTCTACTTCTACTAACTACATTTATGCAATTATTTAACTACTTAACATTTACTTAAATAATTTTAAAAATCTCAATGTTTAGATGAAAATCATATTTGGAGGGATTGCTAGATTTACTTGTAACTTGAATATGTACAATTTAGAAAACGAGATGTCGCATTCAGTTGTATCTCATGTTCCAATTTAAAATCGCATGGTTTACATAATGATATTGGCTTAAACAAATATCTGAATAGGCCTTGTAACTATATTATTTTGCACAAAAGTTTATTCTCAGCCGACAATATATATTTATTTTCACTTTTTCAGTTTATCAAAGTCAAAATACATCATGGGTTTATCTTTCAACACATATTTTTCAGAGTTTATCTTTCAACACAGATATTTTTCAATGTCACAGAATGTCAAGGGTTTTCATTTCCCCGCGGATATTTTTCAGGTCACACACTGGATAAGATTTATAATGTCACTACAGAACACATATGGTCATTGCACTTTTCACCATAGACTTCCATCAAACCTAATAAATTATCCTCAATATCCCCCTTTGAGATAAATCTGTACATCTATCGGTAGAAGTATGTTCTGGCCGAAGGCAGGTTCCTCCAAAAATTGCAGGCTCGCTATCGCACACCAGGAAGAAATCAACACCCAAATGGCACGAAAAGTCTTGATATTGATAAAGAAATGGGACGAAAGGTCTTAAGATTCGACACACTAATAGGGCGAAATCTCAAATCTGATGGGGCTAAACATGAGGGAGAAGGGGGTCCCTACTATGCTACTTCACTGGTCTGGTGACTGGCGCAAGTGTGGTGATGGTAGTGGTTCAAGAGGTGGGTGAAAGTGGTGATCGTGTAAGTGGTTGTGAGGGGAGTATCGGTGGTGTGGAATTGTGGATTTAGTGGTGTGGTGTCAATTTAGAGAGAAAAAGATTGGGATGGCTTACAGATGATGCAATACTGTAGTGGTGATTATAGTAGTGGTGATAGTGGTGTTGGTTAAGGAGGTGATGATCGTAGTGGTGCTGATGGAAGACTAAGGGTTGTATTTAAGATCGTGATGGTGGCAGTGGTGGTGGTGGAGATTATGGTGGTGGTGATGGTGGACGTGAGAGCGCCCTTTTCAGTGGTGGCGTTGTGGTGGTGACTGGGGCAGAGTTGGCACTAAACACCTGCAGGGGGATCGGTGCCAACAATATGCCCCCATCAGTCCCCCGCCCACCTTACCCCCTGCCAAGATATACCCTAGTGCCCTACCCCTGTTGTACCTATTCTTGTTTACCCCTTTCTTACTCTCCCTGTCCTACTCTCTCTCTCTTTCTCTCTACCCCTGCCAAACCCTACGCTACCTACATTGTTACCTATTCTACCCTCCCTATCCCTCCTACCCCCCTACCTACGCTCTCTCTCTCTGCCAAGCTAGACCCTATACTGCCCTACCCCCCTAATGTGTACAATACCTATCCTTACTTACCCCTTTCCCTAATCTCACCTACTCACCTCTGCTATACTCTCTCTCTCTCTCTCTACCCCCTGCCAAAACCCTACCCCCATTGTTACCTATTCTTCCCTACTCTACTCTCCCTATCTCTCTATTTATCAAAAAATATACAAATATAGCTTGAAGGGGGTTCTGGGTGAGCACTGTATTACCCATTAACTCTCTCCTAACTATTAACCCTAACCTGCCCATTAACCTTATTTTACCCATTAACCCTATCCAACCCATTAACTCAATGTTACCCATTAACCCTACCCTACCTATTAACCCTATCCTACCCATTAACCCTACCCCTTCCATTAACCCTACCTTACTCATTAACCTTATCCTACCCATTAACCAATTCGCCTTCTGCAATAGTTGTATTCCAAGCCTTCTTCTTGGCCACTCATGGTGTAATTAGTCTGTATATTACCTAGTGTACATGACAAAATTATGCAATAATATATAAATACAGGATAATAGACAATTCCGAACACCTGTCAGTAGAACTGAACAATACACGTAGCCTATATATTTTAAGCGTAAGACAACTGCACTGTTGGTGTAGAACCTACTTCTATTCCGTTACGAGCACTAATGAACTTTAATAGTACATGCCCTTGTGAGGTTCAAGATGCAATAAGGTCAAAATGCCAACATGTCATATGGTCCTAAACAGGGATAATTTCCAACTACTTCGGTACGGAGCAAATGAAGCCCTAAAACTATCAAGCACCTACCTCTACAATGACCTTTGCCCCTCAACTTTCTTTTCATAATTGCTGAGGGGCACAGGGTCTTGGGTGGGGCTTTGGCTTCCCGGGCGTTTCCACACCCTCCTTAGCTCCCCGCCTTGGAGTGGCTTCGGTCACCCAGGCTTTATTAGTGGTAAGCAGGGAGGGTTTTGTGGGGGCGCTCGTTGATGGCCTTGCTCGGGACCTTGGGGCTGTTCGGCCAGACAGCCTGAGGAACAGCAACAACAACAACGACCAGCTAATTGTAGATGAAGACCATGTAAAAGATCTGAGAGTCCAAATGAGCAGCGACGCAATTCCCTGCAGAGGAGGAGGGAGCGCTATATAGTTATATATGTGTGGAAGATCCTAGAGGTCAGAGTACCAAATGCAGGGATTACAGTTAACCCGGCCTCATCTAAGAAGAGGGAGGCTTTGATACATCAAAGGGTCCCTAGGCAGCATACAGCATGTGAAGACACAAATCCACAGCTCCTTCACTCGCAATGGACCTCGATTGTTCAACTGCCTACCTCGTGAACTCCGGAACCTCACTGGAACCAACCCATGGCAGTGAACTTCGAGGATCGGACAGGTGGCTGGGTGGATTCGTACCTGACCACCCACCAATACCAGGATGCCCCACCCGTTATGACAACACCCTGCCTGAAGTCATCCAGGATAGGGAAGCGAATGAAGGACAACCTGTTGTGAGCGGAAGTTGCGACTTCAGCTCCATCAGTAACGGGCGGAATAATCCAAAGTAACTCAAGTAAGGTATTTGATGGTTAACAGAAATACAATTATATATGAGATTGTGGTGTAGTAAATCAATTTTAATTCAGTTTAATATATTTCAGTGTATATTACAAATTTGATAATGTATTTTGTACTAAATATAGATATAAATTACTTGAAAGTCTTTGCAATGCGCCAGAGTTAAAATTAGTAACAGTCTACCCTAAAACATAGAAAACGTATAATTATTTGTTATGGGTAACTAAATTAAAAATATGCAAAACCCTTTAACTCCTTCAAGATTGTGAAGCATTTTAGCAATTTATTCTGGCTATCATTAGACGATTTTATACAGCTTAGGAAGGATCTGCATGAATTAAAGGCAAAGGGGTAATTAGCACTCAATTATACTTCTGACTTCCACATACTTTTCCTGATCTAAATAAAATCGTCTAAATAAGAGCAAGAAGGCAGATAAGATATACGTAATCGAATCTAAAAAGGGTTAAACTATCATTCCCCCCCCCCCCCTTCAGCTCGCTCTCGCTCTCTCCGGTGCTTGTGTAGTTTAGAGATGCACCATTGTCTACATTATTTTTATGAACAAACGTACATACGTAATTTAAACTGTTTATACCTGAATGTTTTTGTTTTGTGTTTACAGACAAGTTTTGCTTATTTTTTCTAGACCCCCTTGTCCTTTATGAGAGGTTATAAGACGTTCACCCCATTAGGTATATTGAAATACTGGATGAGAGGGGAATTTACTCCTCCCGAAAATCTTTGGGCCTGGCGCGGTTTCGAACACGGGCCAATAGGCATAGGGAGATCTTGTATTAAATGACCTGCCTGTCAGTGTTGATTTTGAGTGTAACGCTGGAATGTGTGAAAAAGTTCTGTTACCTGGGCGATACAGTTTCCGCTGGAGGTGGCGCTGAAGCTAGCTCCATTGCTATAATAATAATAATAATAATAATAGTTCTTAAAGCTAGCGCATGCTAAGCTAGCTAAGGATAGCTCAATAAGGCCGATTAGGCGTATTTCCATTGGGGTCCTGTACTACTACCCCATCCCTTTGCTCATGAGGGATGGTAACGACTCAGTGCTTGTGAAAAATCTTTAATGCGCCGAGCGTGGGCGCGAACCCGGGCCTTCTGGGTGGAAGTCCGAGACGCTAGTCACTACACCAAGCGAGCCGCTAGAGTCAGAAGTGGCTGGGGAAAGTTTAGAGAGCTTTTGCCACTCCTGACCATGAGAGGGCTCGCACCCCACCTTAAAGGGAAGATGTATACCTCGTGTGTTAGGAGCACGATGACCATGCCTCTGAGACGTGGCCGGTTAAAGCGGAGGATGTCAATAGAATGGAACGAAATGAGAAGAGAATGGTGAGATGGATGTGTGGGGTTAATCTTAGGGACAGGGTATCGAGCGAGGAATTGAGAAGGCATCTGGGCATTAGGAGTACCAGTGAAGTGATGCGCACGAGCCGACTTGGTTGGTTTGTACATGTGGAGAGAATGGATGATCAGAACTGGGTGAAGAAATGCCGGACAGTGAACTTGGGGGGAGCTGCGCGTAGGGGTGGACCTAGAATGACGTGGGCTCGGGTACTCTGGTCCGATCTCAAAATAAAGAACTTGACAACACAGGCGGCCCTTGACAGGACCGCCTGGAAAGCTGCCATTTAGCACGTGAAACTGTAACCACAGCTTCTGTGGACAAACGTTCTTAAACCCGGCGAGCCCCGGCTAGTTATTAATAAATGTACCACCAGAAACCAGACGGTTTTGAAAATAGTGGTTTTTTCCAGAAACAATAGCGAATGGGTTAGGAATGAAGGAAAAACCACGAAAAACCGATCAAAAAACTCAAAAAATGGTCCTACAGAGCCCCCGAAAACGGATTTTACAAGAGTAAAAAATTGAAGGCAATTTCCCCCAAAAAACATGTTTTTGTGCGCTCACGCGCACGCGGTTGAACTTTGAGAGTTTTCAACCATCGGCATGGGTGCGTGGGATACTTACACAGTTCCTATACAAATCTGAGCCCTCTAGGTAGAGCCACTCTGAGCCTTACGACTGAGCTAAAAGGGTGACTCGTCAGGCAAGTCGCTGGGCTTTGGCGTTACATACATAGGTGACTCGTCAGACGCGTCGCTGGGGCTGGCCGGGTTAAACTTGTATGTATGTATGTATGTATGTAATGTATTTAATTAACAGGTCTTAATGATTTCCTCTGTAAACACCCACTCAAATATGAACACAAACACAAATCACTTGAAATAAACACACACACACTTTCTTTGTGTTATTGTGTGTGTGTGTTTATGTGTCCACCTCTATGTGACCCTCCTGTCTATATATAAGTACACACAGTAAGTAATCATGTGCACATAAAAAAAAACATGTGTGCATAATTATACAGTACTCCCCTGTACGTGTGTGTGTATGGTATGTGTGTATTGTCCTTGGGGAGGGAAGGAGAGAGAGAGATAGAGAGAGAGAGAGAGAGAGCTAGGACATGCAACATTCTTGGCTGAGGGTTGTTTCTATAATTACACCATGGGGGTGAGAGTGGGTTAGTTAGATATTGTCCCACTGCGCTACACTGTATACCAACACAACAACATCTAATGAGGGGGGGGGGGGAGGGGGGGAATTATATTTTGTATTTGTATTCTTTTATTTTAGGGTGAACAAAAAAACTGACTTATTCACATGTAGATCATAGTAATAATAATAATAATAGTTCTTAAAGCTAGCGCATGCTAAGCTAGCTAAGGATAGCTCAATAAGGCCGATTAGGCGTATTTCCATTGGGGTCCTGTACTACTATCCCATCCCTTTGCTCATGAGGGATGGTAACGACTCAGTGCTTGTGAAAAATCTTTAATGCGCCGAGCGTGGGCGCGAACCCGGGCCTTCTGGGTGGAAGTCCGAGACGCTAGTCACTACACCAAGCGAGCCGCATACATCTTTAATGTATGTATGTATTGTTTCATAGACCTCTAAATAAACACCCATATTTGAGATAAATTTGTACATTTTTCGGTAGAAAAATTTTCCAGCCGAAGGCCACTTCCTCCTAAATTACAAGTTCGCTATTGCTTGCCAGGAAAAAAATTATGCCAAAATGGCACGAAAGATCTTAATATTGACAAAGAAATGAGGCAAAAGGTCTTATAATCGGCAAACTAATGGGGCGAATGTATTAAAAATATTAAAACGAATGGGGCTAAACATGAGGGAGAAGGAGGTCCAGAGAAAAACACCCCTTAAGTGAAGTCTCTCCTTAACCTAACAAGTGCGCATGGGGGTAATTGGAAACGTCCCCCTGTGCTGACGTATTTGAGGTGTTTCCGTCACTAAAATATTCATTGTACCATTAATAGCATTAATACTTATCCATATGCGCCTATTATGGGTTGATTATAAAGGTATTAACCTGAAACAACAATAAAACGAGTGAAAACAGCGTTTGGATGGTCAAAATCGGAGATATAGCCCGCGAGTTGTATAATGTATGGGTGAGGCAAGCTGTTTTCCCGCCAATTTCCCCCAAGGCCACTGAGACACAGTCGATCGATACTCTCTCTCTCTCTCTCTTGCATTCGCTTGCTATCAGTGATGACCACACCCTCCAACCGGATTTCTAATGTTAGCACGAAAATATACCTCAGAATAAGGGAATAACAGGGAAAATAGGTGATAACTGAAGGAGAGGAGGAAAGTGGGGAAGGAGGGGAGGTAGAGGACTGAGATTTTGCATGGCCCAGGGGCCCAAAAAAAAAAAAAATACAAAAAAAAAAATACAAAAAAAAAAAAAATAATTTGATGTCAAAAGTTGATTTTTTTTTTCACTCACTCTTAAGAGTCTCCCCGCAGTCCGCCGGGGGAACTCTTAAGAGTCTCCCAGCAGTTCCCGGGTTAAGGTGGTGTCACACGAGCGCAGTTTCCGGCAATTTTCAACGAGCAAGTATTTTCTTATTATTTTGAGGCTCTTTTGCATTGGAATCGGAAACTAGATTGAAGGTATGTTATGATAGTCTAATTCTTATGGAACCTAAATTTTCAAGCTGCCAGACAACAATTGCTCGTAAAAAATTACTGAAAAATAGCTCATGTGTATTTTTTGTATTTTTTCACCAACCAACTTTACTTCTAAACTCAATTAATAAAATCAACAACTACTTGTGGCACTCCATGGACTCGAACCTAGGATACTCACACTGAAATTCCGCGCATCTATGCATTACGCTATCAAAACTGCCTTCGTGGTGTAATGCATAAGGTGTTGATATTCGGTGTGAGCGTCCTGGGTTCGAATCCACGGACTGCCACATGTGTTTGTAATATTTCATTAATCGATTTTAGGAGTAGAGTTGGTTGTTGGATAGAACATAATAATTACTGTGGCTGGCTGCACATAAACAAATTGGTGTAAATATAGAACTAAGTCATTACTACAATTAAAAGGATATCAAAATTAAGCTTAATTTGAAAATATAGTATAATTAATTATAAAATATATACAGGTACAGTACTTTGCTTTCTTTGTACAAAGCATTATACTTATGATAAGACACATTGTAATTTTTTACAATTGAGTAAAATAATCTTCAAAATTAGCATTCTAAAGGCAGGTTCTTGGTTTCTCTGGCCCCCCTCTCTCTCATGTTTAGGCTCATTAGTTTTGAAATTTTTCAGACGTTAGCCCCTTTAGTTTGGCGATTTTAAAAACTTTTATGCCATTTAAGTGATGATGTTTTCCTGGCGAGTGATAGCAAGCCTCATCAAGCTTTAAAAAACACCTCCTTTGAGGTAAATATGTACATTTTTTTTTATAGAAAAATGTCTGGCGGAAGGCGGATTTCTTTTATGTTACAGGCTCACTATCGCTCACCCAGAAAAAATTGACACCTGAATGGGGTGAAGCGACAGATTACCGCCAAACTAAAGTGGTGAAACGTCTTAAAATCTCCACACTAATAGAGCGAAACAGGGGCGATCCAAATAATATTTTTTTTGGACCAAATAGGATTAAAAAACAGGCAAGTGGGTCTGCCCAGAACGCCATCTATAGAACATAAGACTGAAATGCCATCCAGTGTAGGCTTTTAAGCCCTTCAGAATGATGATGTCATTATGGTCATACTGTATTCTGGCTACCATTAGACAGTCTTCTTTAGCTTATAATCTACCTTCAGGACTCAATAAGGTAAAATGTATCTCAATACACAGTCTGCATAACATAGGTTCTTCATAAACTGCCTAAAATATTCTAATTTGACCAGAATAAAAGGTGAACAATTTGTAACCATGCTGAAAGGGTTAATATTATG
Source organism: Paralithodes platypus (assembly GCA_032716605.1). Lineage (NCBI taxonomy): Eukaryota > Metazoa > Arthropoda > Malacostraca > Decapoda > Lithodidae > Paralithodes > Paralithodes platypus. The sequence goes on along the minus strand of CM064493.1, from coordinate 33,717,507 downwards.
TATATACAGGTACAGTATATACAGAACCAGTGCATATAGCACCCTATTTCAAATAATTTTTCTTACTCAAAAGCAGACAAAAAAATTGTTAAACTACATAAATACACAGTCTATCTATCTATCTATCTACTGTATATAATCAGGCACATACAGTACCCCATAGCTGGGGGTGGCCGACTCGAGACAGAGCCCGAACAGGGAAAAAAAAAATAAAAAAAATAAAAATATATATATATAATATATACTGGTATATATAGTATATATATATATATATATATATATATATATATATATATATATATATATATACTGTATATATAATAAAAAAAAAAAAAAAAATAAAAAAAAAAAAATGCATATTCACACAGATCTAGGTCGTCCAGAAAACGACTCAGAGACCCAAGCCCATTTGGGGTCTTTCAGCAAAAGATTCTCAGGTCCCAGACCTCCCGGGAGAGATTCCGGTCTCAGCAGGCAGACACGCAGCGAAGCTCCACCACCACAATGCCCGCCCACGACACATCCAGGCAAGACCCTTCATATATACAGTACCGACTCCCAGTACATTAATTAAATAAATTAAAATTAGTAAAAAACTAATAAATCACAGTTAGGCTATCGTTTTTCGTTGAAACCATTTTGATTTAAGAATAATTATTTCATAAATGTTTATACATATTTTAATAATGCATCACTTAGCTCTACTCCCACTAGTTCTGTATATTTTGATAGAACTAAACTTAAAGATGCCCTTAAATTCCTCCTTTTCAATACTTATGTTAGATTCGGGCCTTACATTTTCAAACAAATATTAGGAATTCCTATGGGTGGAAATGCTAGCCCTTTAATTGCAGACTTATTCTTGCTTGCTTTAGAATTTAAATATATAAAAGACTTAGTTGACAGTAGCAAGAAAAATAAAATCCCAGAAAAATTAGCACTTGCTAAATTGTTAAGTAATAATAGTAGATATATTGATGATATTCTCGTTTGCAATTTGTTAAATTTTAATCAAGTTGCTAAACTTATTTACCCTAATTCTATTCCCCTCACACAATATAACGTAAATTATAAAGTTGAAAATTTTCTTGATATAAATATACAGATTGTTAATGAACAGTGCATACTTAAAGTATATCACAAAGTTGATGATTTTAATTTTAACGTAATAAACTTTCCTTTCCCTAGTAGTAATATCGATAGTAAAATCACTTATGATTGTTTTTATTCCCAGTTAATAAGATTTTGTAAAATCTGCACTAAAGTAGATGACTTTTGGGCTAGAGCTTGGTTACTATACAGACTCTTAGTAGACAGAGGTTTTGAGGCAAGTAAATTGTTCCATAAATTTAATCTTTTTAGGGTCAATTATTGTGACTGTATTCTAAAATTTGACATCAATAATTTTAATCAAGCATTTTTAACTTGAAGTTTCTTGTATAACCTCTGCTTACTTTTTGTCTGTATTTATTGTTTATCTTTTTCTTTTTCTATTATTAATATTAATATTGATGATTTTTTAAATTGATTGTTCTTGTTAAAAGAGTACTCTTTGTTTAAATCTGTTGTTACTTCATATTTTGCAATTATTTGTCTATATTATATGTATTCATTGTCGATAGTATCAATTGCTTGCTTTTGCGATTTCCTTAGTTTATTTGTGCGATAAATGTAGGTTATTTGTAGGGTAGTTATTGATAGGGGTCACTTGAGGCATGCTATGCTTACAGGTACCTACCCGATAGCACTATCGTTAGTGAGTGCTGTACTGTATTTTATATATTATTTTGTAATAGTATAGATATCTTATCAATATTTGTATTTTGTACTATTGTTAATGTCTTGTCATGTTGCAAATTTGATTTTAAATAATATTTTGACATTTAACATGTAGTTTCTTTATTCATGCAGAGTTTAGTCAAATTTACCAGAACGTCCCGGACTTCCCAAACTTGACTAATTCCTTTAACGTGACGATAGTGCGTTGTTATATGTGCGATTAGTTTGCTTGGGAAACAGATTAACTTGCTCATGTAGTAATGTACACCCTATGTGGTGGATTGTGTTCTTTTATTTAATAATTTTCATTTTAGTAAGCGTTGTTTCCACATAGCGATTTTGATAATTTAATTTGACTTTATATTGTCCTTGTCCCAATTTTGGTTTGTTTAGTTTGCAAGTTTTACATTTTAATTAAAATGTAAAACTTGCAAAACAAACAAACAATAACAGTAACTGCACAATAAAAGAGAAAAAGAACTTATCAGAATCACTATGTGGAAATAACGCAAAACAATACTATGAAATAAAAAACACAAAACTGTTCATCTGGCTCCAAATGTGTTCTAAAAGAATAATTTTTCTTTGAATGGACACACAGTCATAATTACAAGTCTAGTACATTACTAGTAGTGCTTGAGGGTTTCTGTTGTTAATATTTCATAATATTGTTTTACTAAATCTTCAATGTGTTATTTCCACATAGTGATTTTGATAAGTTCTTTTGTCTTTATATTGTGTCGCTCCTGTTTTGATTTGTTTATTTTGCAAGTTTTACATTATAATTAGTATTCATTGGAATAACAATGACAAGTAGTGCATTGTCAGTAGGTCCTATTAATTTTAGATGACGGTAAATTAAAAATTGTTTCATTTATGTTCTCAATTTTCAGGAATGTAACTACAACCTTAAATGAAGAATTACTGTAATTAGGAAAGTATAATCATACTCTGTCAATCAAGGGAGTGCACAGCATTAAAAACTGCATCTGCATCAATAGTCATTAATATTAATCTGGCTAACATTATACAAATTTATTCAGTTTAGAAAATATGTTTAAAAGTAGCATTTAACTTTCTGACTCTCATACATCCTTCCTAAACTGGAAAAATAAGGTAATTATAGCTAGTATACTGTAATATGAAGAAAGGCATCATCGTACTGAATGGGCAAAATATGTATAGTACAGTATATCAATTCATGCAACCAATACCGTAGTACCGGTATATGATTTAGGGAATCTCTTAGAATGATAATAGGCCTATACTAGTACTGTAGTCTAAAATATTATATTACACTATTTACAAAAAGGCTAGCTATGGTTACGGATTTACAGTACGTACTAGAGACTTTAAAGTAACACAGGTCGTTTCCGGGCGTTTCCGCACCCTCCTCAGCTCCCCGAGCAAACCAAAACCAAGGCTATTGAATACTTGAAAGCCTGAACAACTATCTAAATATTGCGGGCAGAGAGCAGCACAAGATGGTTATATTTGTTCAGATATTAAAGCTTCCAATATCCTTTGATTTGACTTCACTAAGCTCAAAGGTGGAAAGGAACTTTGTATATCCGACTGTACAGTCAAGGACATTAGCCGTCGATTTAAATTTTCAAAAGCTACCGTATCCCGAATGGAATCTAAGCTCCTCATTAATTCTTTACCTAGTAAAGTATATGCATTTTGTGGATTGGGCAAATTGAGGATTCAGAAAGGACCACGACTTATGTCCCTGAGTGCACATTACTTTGTGAAACATTAGAACCCATCAAGCCTTTTTTTCTTGGGTTTCTTATTCATCAGTCTTGGTCTTTTGGGTGTGGGCTGTAGGGATTGCGTAGCTGTGGGCTGGGATGATTGCGTAGCTGTGACCTGTGGCGATTGCATAGCTGGAAGCCGTGAAAATTGCGTAGCTGGGCGCTGCGAAGATTGCATAGCCGGGCGTTGTGGAGACTGTGTATCTTGACTTCGTTCAACAGAGTTTTGAAAAGAAACCTGTGAACTATCATGAAGACTGTCAATGTCAAGATCAGGAACTATATACTGGCTGTCGGAAATATTGAAGGCACTATTGTCCAGTTCCTCGGCGTTACTCACAGATTCAGCGCCAGTATCGTTCAGTCCGTTCTCTTGTGACTTTTTGGCATTTGTTTTATTTTTGGCACCAGGGTTTTCATTGTCGTGAGGAAGTAGCTCATCTGATTCTCTTATAACATCCTCCCAAGCTGATAGTAGTTTGGGAGCCAGACCGTCCTTGCAGTTCTGGAGATAATCAAATTCTATTACCCTTGCCATATCCACTGGAAGATACCTGTGGGCTATGAACGAACTCTTAGCTGGCTTAGAATCTGATTTTTCCTTTTCAGGGTAATTATCAATGAGGTTGTTGAGCCACTTTTGCTCTTTGGCTAGGAAGCCTTTTTTTACACTTTGTTTCTTCTTAAGATCCTGCACGGTTTTTGACACATCCCAAACTTGCCTAGGGTTCTCCTTTGTTACTTTTTCCTCTTCTTCAATCAGTTTAATTTTTGGGAGTTGTGTAAGGTGTGCCATTATGTAATCTTCTTTTTCTGCATGCATTTCTGGTTGACTGGCAAGTATTTCATTATCCCTTTTAAACAGTTCTGCATTGGAAATGAAACTTTTCTTAAAAGCTGTAGTGCCATCACAACATAATAAGTCTTTTTCCACCTGACGACCCATCCCGACTGTCGCTACTTTCTCTTCCCAGTGGCCAAGAATATCTTTGCCTGATTGTATAGACTTCAAAGGCAAATTATTTTCTCTCTCTCTATTTCCTTGGGATACCGGTAACTTAAAGTCTTGAGCAAAAATGTCACCGTTGGAATACAGCGAAAGGAAGGACACGTTACTCTTATTTGCCCGGTCAGGGACGGTTGTCATACCGGTCCAGGGAGTCGCGAGTCTGTCCGTGACCTGATGGCTAAACCAGAGTCCCTGTCTGTGTCCAAAGTCAGCAGTGTCCCGCTCTGTCTGGAAGTGTTTGGGCACGCTAATCCCTTGACACCGCATACTGCAACTTCCTTCACTTCTCACCCAGTCATTGGCTATAACAGATACTTTGTGGTTGGAGCTCTCGGCAACCATTATTAAGTCTAAGTTGTTGATTCTGTGTGTGGTGGTGAAACAAGGTGGTTTGGAAAGCATGTGGCGCCACTGCATCACCGGCATTTTGTCATGACGTGGATCCACTACATACACACAATCTCCCGTCACAACATACACATGACTTCGCTCATCTACTTGTTTAAACATGGAAATATCTTCGCAGTCAGGCAACTTTTTCTTCAAATCCTTGAGGCTAAATAAAGTTGGGATCCCAGATTTTTCATTCACTTTGAAATGGATACGAGTGTCACACATCCACACAAACGACTTATTTCCCAACAGCAATGACTGTGGATGGTTCCCAAAATCACAATAAAACTTTCTATTACTACTCTTCATATGGTCCTTCGAAAGATGAGCATGCCACATTGGTTTAGTTCTCACTGCATCGTACAAACGCACCAACCCGTTACAACATGCCAAAGACCACATGCCAGGAAAGACTTGGCTCAGAGCCGAATCACTTGTTGGAAACTGACTGTCTATAATGCTGTTAGTCCTCAACCCTTTATCACCCTCTGTCAGACTAAGTAATTGTGCTTTATTTAACGATCTACTCAAAATAAAACCAGTATTTAAAACCTGTTGACACGTTAGTTGCTCAATAGGTTCCGGGACTGGGAGGTAAGTCACTTGCTTAAGTTTTTGAAAGGGGCTTTTTTCAGAGCCCTTGACGTCAAAGCAACCACCCGGTGTTAATTTAGATACAGTGACTCTCCCACCCTGGCCACACTTCTCCACAGGATGAGCCACATGAACTATCCCACCGAGAACCATGGAGTCCAAACGGTTCCCGGAGGAGAGGAGGCTTGAATATTCTGTGGTTCCCATGTTTTCGCTTCTCCTGGGCCGCACCAGAGGGTATGAGAATGGAAGCGTCTTGTCCAGAGGGAACTTAGCTGCTATGTCCTTGCCCCGGGTGAAGTGGAATTTGGTGCCAGTCAGGGTGGACGTTCCAGGGTTGTCCACTTTCTCTGTAACTGAAGAGAAGTAGTTAAGCATCAGCAAAGTTCCATGTTAACTTAATTCAGTCGGTTAACTATCGAGCGTAAATGCAGCCTTGTAGGGGTACCCCGTTTTTCTTGCATCACGCTCACGGTTACGTTTGCATCTAAGTGTCCCATACCCAACAGCTGCATACGGGATACAATATAGGTTGAGGGCTCTCACTTCCCACAACTTATTATCGTCATATACTGTATGTTGTCAGCAGGGGGCAAATATCAGCTGGTCGTTGGATACTTAAGAGAAGAAAGTAACCGTAAGCGTAACCCTGCTAGGCCGCGTTCACGCTCGATAATTCAAATGTTCTATCTGGTAAAATATGCTCCTACGATCTGAATTTATGTACTTTATTGCATCGGTTCCCAATCTCATATCATACAATCTAGACTGTTTTTAAGGCAAAAACACTAACTTAACCCAAATTAAGTTATATTAGGTAATTAGGCTAAATACCAGAAATAGGGTAACACATTTGTTTAGTCTTAACTAGGCAGCCTAGGCTAGCCTGCTGACAACATAGATGATTTCAATAAGTCATGAATGATGAAAGGGGCAAAATGAACCCCCCCCCTCTGAGAGTCTGAGTCAACCCTTTGGTAAATTTCTATAATTGCACCTATTAGAGCTAAAATAATAATTATTGTAATTAACAGAAAGGTACGACGAGGTAATTGATCTATCTATCTATCTATCTATTGCCTGACGCCGCGATCCCCGAAGGGGTGGCCACGAACGAACCGCCCCCATGCACCTCTGTCCCCAGTCAGTCGACGCCCCTCCCCCCAACCAGCACCGCCTTCGTTCATGTAGTTCCTCACTCCATCCTTCCACCTCATATTCGGTCTACCTCTCCCCCTCTGTCCCTCCACCTCGCTCTCGTACACCCTCTTAGTCATTCTCTCGCTTTCCATACGTTCCATATGGCCGAACCATCTCAAGTTGTTCCTTTTTACACTTTCCAGCACATCTACCTCCACACCACACCTCCTTCTTACTTCCTCATTAGTCTGTCTATCCCTCCATGTAACTCCGCACGCACTCCTTAAGTAATTCATTTCCACTGCTCTCACTCTTGGTCTGAGTCTCTCAACCAACGTCCATGCTTCGCTTCCGTAAGTCAGTGTCGGGATTACCACAGTCATGCAATGATGCAAGGATTTCTTCACTTCCATACTGACCACCCTATTTCTTGTTACTGCTTTTAGCGTTCCTACAACCCTCTTCCCCTGTTGTACCCTCTCCCGCACCTCTTCATCCATAGTCCCATCTTTACTCAACACACTGCCCAGATACTTAAAAGAGTTGACGATCTCCATAGCCTGACCGTTCAGGTAATTGATTGATGTGGTATAGGCCTAGGTGGCAATATGCGGAAATGGATTAGAAGGGCATTCCGCCCCCTCTGACAAAACTCTATCAATCTAGAGGTGACACAGATTTTACAATGTTTCAGAGAGACATTAGCCCAACCTAACAACCTTACCTAACCTATCCTAGTATTATGGGTGGGGGCTACTGCCCCCACACCCCCGCTGGTTGGGTAAAACGGTAGAAATCCAGTTGGGGTGGAGCGAGTAACCGTACTACCGTAGATTTTCGTAAGGGGATCAGAGGGGGCGGAAATCCCGGAATGCCCTTGTAATCTATTTCCGCATATTGCCACCTATACCACATCACTTACCTCGTCCGATCGTCGTACCTTCTTGTTAAATACATTAATAATTTGTTTAGCTCGTATAGGAGTAGGCTATACAGTAGGTGCAATTATAGAATAATTTCAACCATTCTTGTATGATGTAGGCTTAGGCCTATCCCACGTTGGAATTAGGCTATGACTACTGACTAGGCTAGGCCTAAAACCATGAATTTCATGCAACACTAATTCTTCAAAATCTGGAGGATTAGGCCTAGCCTAGGCCCTAAAGGAAAGAGTTGTGTTATCGGGCGTACCATCCGTTATATTTACATAGGCCTAGTCGCACGCTCGCAGTTACATTTGCATCTAATTTGACTGCTGTTATTTGCCCCTGCTGGTATTATATAGGCTATGATGATAACAATAAGTCATGGGAGTGAGGCCGTGAGGGAGGCAACAAAACAACCTAGCCTTGGAATGATTGGGATTATCATATAGGCCTAATAATGAGTTTAGTCATCATAGCCTATAGGCCTAGCCTAGGACTAAATTAGGTCAATATACAGGAGGCGCTACAATATAGGTAGCAAAATTCTAATGGTAGTTTTGGGTTCCTATCATCATATGCTTAATTTCTATATACTTTTTATCCCCGGGAAAAAAACAACAAATCTTGGGTTTTTTATGTTTTTCTTTTATTTTATTTTTATTTTTTTTTATTAACCTAACCAAAAAACCTAACCTAACCTAACCTAAATGTATTTGGGGGCTATTAGGTTAGGTTAGGTTAGGTTTTTTGGTTAGGTTAATGACCAAAACAAAAAATCCCAAGAAAATAAATGAAAAATCCCAAGATTTTTTTTTTTTTTTTTTTTCCCCCTCCCCCCCCCCGGGGATAAAAAGTATATAGAAATGAAGCATATGATGATAGGAACCCAAAACTACCATTATAATTTTGCTACCTATATTGTAGCGCCTCCTGTATATTGACCCTAAATTACTAGCAGGGGCAAATAACAGCAAACGCGCAGGCTGCTAAAGTAAAATGGCACCGCAAAAAGTATATTAGCCTAGACACATGCTAAGTTCATGGTTACCAATTCCTGGGCCAACATTTTCCCAGTCAGGATAAGTTAGGTGAAATTGTGGCTTGAGTTTTTCTTGTGTCTTTCTACTTGTCCAAATAGGGCCAGGCCAGTAATATTTATCCATTTCGGTAGAATCAGTAGTCAACAAGGCCTTACATAGGCCTACATAAAATTGCCCCCAGCTGGACAGGGCGCGGGTTTTGGCAAAGGGTTTTTGTTTGGTGGTTTAAGCGATGTCAACATGTGAGACTTGTCCGATGCGTTACGTTACGTGTTCCGTAATGTCGTATGATATATATTTACATCAATGACCCAAACCCTACAAGCTTACAGAGATGAAGATACTCGCAGCGTTATTATACATAATTTATTAGGGAAAGTGAAGCTCTATGGAATCCTTATAATATACTCGCATAGATTCCGTTGTGGTAGAATAGTTTTGATAAGTTTTGTAACTCGATTTTGTCGATATAAATAGTCCCGCGCGTAAACAAACTCAGTACCGCAATCTTGAGAGCTCTGCTACGGACGTGTTCATGTTTACAAAAAGTGTTCGAAATGGAGTACACTCGCTACGGTAAAGCGTTATGTTCTACAAAGATGTTATTGTATGTCTAATATATGAACCCACAGTAGCTGGCATGCAACTTGCAAGGGCTAGTGTTGTATCCCACGTACTGGGTCTAGGGCACTCTAGGGTTAGGTTAGGTTAGGTTGTTTGGTTAGGTTAATATACTAGGTCTCGGAAACAAGATTCGTAGTTGCGGTAGTATTTACATCAAAATTATAGTTAACTATCAAAACTATTCTTCCACAGTGGAATCTATGTGAGTATATTATAAGGATTCCATAGAGCTTCACTTTCCCTAATAAATTATGTATAATAACGCTGCGAGTCTTTTCAAAAAAATTACCGAAGATATTTATTGCTGGCATCTCTTGAACTACAATTCCACCTTACCTTACCTTATGATGTGTTCGCCACTCTTCTAGCGACGCCAATTGATTTTACTGTTTAACCCTATAATTAAGCTCCAAATCCAAGGTGTGATGGAAAAGACTGCCAGTGTAGCTCATTCATTGCTATATGTTCTAGCGTTATTTACGTATTTTCATATAGCGATAATTATTAACTTAGGCTATACAGCACTAGATAGCTCTATTCTGGAAAATTTAACCCGTATCGAGCGATGTAATAGAGCTTGTGACGCTTTTGCTAGTAATATTCTGCATTTTTCACTATTATAACTAGCGTCATTCTAGCAGCTTTTGAGGATTAATCTAGCAGGAACTTTAGGAAAGCCTTCTTCTTCTTCTTCTTCTTCTTCTATCTATCGAACCCGCCCAATACTGTATATTCCTCTGTTATAATTCAGAACACTTATTATATCTTTACCTCTTATGGCCCAACACCTTTAGAGTATTATTGAGGGTTCAGAGATGGAGAACACAATTAAAAACCAGCAGAATTTCCTGTCTCCCGAGGTGCAGAAATTACTGGAGTCTGGCACGCCCCCAAAGAACTGTCATAATAATAATGTTTGGGTCACACCAGACTGGAGGATCAACTGGGACAAAGTTGAGGCGTCCCTATCAGGCAAGTAGGCCTATACACTGCTGATTACTATAATGACTAGCCTATACTGGCTATATGGGTGACTGGACGACTCGGCCCATTATTTGAGACAGCTACCATTAGGTTAGGTTAGGTTAGGTTAATTACGAGTTGTCTGTAATTAACACGGGGCCGAGCTGTCTCGTTTTTACTGGGCCGAGCTGTCCCGTGGGCCGAGTAGTCTAGCATTCGCTATATACTGTAGGCTATAGCCTATATAGGCTAGGCCTATATCTAGACATTATTTTAGTGATAGGCTATTATAGTTACAGTACAGTAAAGAACTAGGCTAGGCCTGCACTGTGCTTGTGAAAAGGCCAAATTTTTGAGCTAGGCTATAGGCTATGTACTCCGGCTACGGCCAGGCTTCAAGCTGTTATTTGCCCCCAACTGGCAACATGTACAAGAATGACAATAAGTCATGTGGAGGTAAGCTTTGCCCCCTCAACCTGTTATTGTATCCCGCGGCCAGTTGTTCGGTAAATTCATTTATAAGAGTTGTCTTATCATTTGTGGGATACAATAATAGGTTGAGGGGGGCATAACCCCCATGACTTAGGCCCTATTCTCATCATCAATTAATAATAATAATAATAATAATAATATTTATTCATTCATCATAGCCTTACCATGAAATCTTGAACCTATGCTAATGCTGCAAAGTGCAAACATTTTTTAAGGTATTGTTGAATATTTCCGACGAATCTGGCGATGATATTCTCCCCCCGGGCCCCACGACCTCTGAACTTCTGTTGTCGTTGAGAAGTCCTAGCCTATGTAGGTCTCTCAGGACATGAAACTACCGTACTGAAATTATACTTCAAATTGGCTTCCAACAGTGGATGGGAATCATCAGCCTTGGTCGGCAACCTATCTAGGGGAGAGTGCCATATAAAAATCCGGGTGGATGTGACTCGTCTGATCAGACTGATCTCGGCAACCTGTCTGTCTATTTTCCTGTACTGTACTACTTTTCCTTCTAGATGCTGACAATATCGCCCGATTTGATGGCACTGCAAGGTGGGCTGGGGGGGGGTGCAACCTATTTGCTGATAATACCCTCACCCGCTGCCCTCTCAGAGACAGATCTCATCTCACCCTAGCCCCTTTGGGTGCCCGAGCATCTGGATGGCTTCGGTCTACCAGACTCGGGACTTCTCATTATGTTCCATTCTTTTAATGTCATCCACTATAACCGGTCACTTTTCTTTGGTTCTGAAGCAAAAATCATTGCACGTTTGGTACGCGAAGCATAGTACACAATCAATAAATCTATATGGTGTGTGTGTTATCTTACCTCGTTATCTTACCTCGTGGGGCCGCGGTCTCCTGCTTGTGTCACATGACAATACTTACAGAGGGTCCGGGCCCTAGTACAGGTATACGGATACTCCAGCTAGATTGTGTGATGAGGTGTATGTACTGTAATATGTTTGTGTAACTGGTTGTTTGTATCTTCTTGGATATGCTTTGGGTGTTGGTCTATGACATGTGTGTTGTTCTACAAGATGATGGAATTTCTTTGTTATTTTGATATGGGTGTGAAGTGGGGAGTTGGGCATGTGAAATTTGTAGGGAGGAAGGTCTGTTTAGGCTATTGTATATAGCTTTGGAGGGTTTCTGGGAGAGTTTGGGCAAGGAGTCTCTTGAAGGCAGTGGTATTTGGGGCCATAGCAGTTTCTTCGGAGAGAGTGTGTCTGGCAGGGGGGGGGGGGGGGGGGAGAAAGAATTTTAGAGGAAGAAAGGGATATAGGAGGAAGCGTTTCTGTCGTGGCCATCCTAGTCTGAAGGAAGACTTATAAGATGATGATAATAATTGTACAGTGTACACTACCGTTGTGATTTGGACCTAGGCAGTGCGAGTATGGTACTTTAAAAGGCTACCTTACCCGAACAAAAACCTGCTGTACAATCAATATACCCGGTATTTTATTTTTGTATTGTTGTAGTAAAGATTGGATAATTGTATGCATAATACTTACACTACTGTACTATGTAATCTGTATTATATTATCATGTTGCTGTATATTACCTTTTGGTTGTTGTTCATTGGCCTCGGCATATTATAGGTTTACATTACTTATCTAACAAATGGTTAACTGTTTTCAGATCTGTCAGAGGAATGTGAGAGTGGGGAATGGTTCATGAGGAGTGTGAGTGTGTTATGTCCACTGGTGGGTGAATGTCTGGTGGCCCTCACACAACAACATCACCATCACTCACAACCTCTGACACTGCTCAACTGGACACATCAAGTTAGTTTACCAAATTAACAAGTATAGATTTTGCACATTATACAGTGCTGCCCTGTAGGTAAACAAGTATATTTCTGTGTATGATGGCTAGCACAAGCAGTTTCCAGTACCGTACCTGTAATAACTTAGATAATGATGGAAGGTTAACCATATTGCCAGGTTAAATGGGAATCTCCCGCTTAGCCATCAGCTTATCATTTCCTTGGATGTGGATCTTTACAAGCTTCAGTGCTAAAGCTGACACAAACCATTATGTTTTAATTGTATAAAACAATAGTTTCAGCTCTATCTTGAGCCCTCTTCAGGTATGATTAGGGCTCAAGATATGCTGAAACTATTGTGTCTTTACAATAACAACTGTTTCAATATGTTGGTTTACTTTTCCAATCTTCTGTTCACGGCACTGAATTATTCACCTCAATACCTTTAAATAACACTTTATCCATTTTGTCAGGAGGCTGTGTTGTCAACATGCATTCAACTGGTGGAAGATGGCCGCTGTGATAGTGACAACCTGTTGGCTCTATTGGTTGTCACAGCCGTCACTGAGAGAGCTCTGGGTGATGTATGTCCTTCAGCTTGTGTTTTTATTCACCAATACTTCACTGTAGAGAAGCGTTGTACAGCACTTGCCTGTAAACCGAGAGGTTGAGGGTTCCAGGTTCGGGCCAGCCAGTGTGTGTTAGACAGTCCTGTGGTGGATGGTGTGGTCTAGCAATCTGTGGCAACAGTCCACTTAAGTCCTTGAAACATCAGGGCACCCACCCTAGCCCAGCTATTGAGCAGGGACTGCATGGTGGTAAAAAAAATGCATCAAACCACATCAGATGCTATATAATGAAGATATCCAAACCACTTTTCTGCATGCTTACATTTTGAGCTTGTCACTACATGAAAGTTGATTTGCATAATGCTATTGAAACAATAAGTGTTAATACTGTAGTTGTACAGTATAGGCTATATATTCTAAATATATTTACTCCATCTGCTCTAGCTATGTTTATTGCATCTCATACTTCATACATAGAATCTGAAGTTGGTACAAGATGTGTTGATACTAATTTAGGTCATATAATTTTCTAACAGGTGATATGGAGTGAGGGTCAACAGGTGCCGTTCCTTCTGCGTGACCTGCTCTTGTCCTCTGACCTCCGCCGACTCTTGGGCTCTACCAGGGTATGGTCAATCATATTTGTGTCAATGAGTCTTGCATGACCTGATCTCTTATCTTTCTCAGTCTTCTTCTTCATGTGACTCCCTCTGCATTCATAGACCCAGTCATCCATCCTCTTCACATGGTCATACTTTCTAAATCTACTGTACTTGTAAAAATCTCCTCGCTTTTGTTTACTAATGCCATGGCAGGATAATTTACAGTACTGGTACCGGTAATACAGTGTATCAAATTTTGAAATACATTTTTTGAAAGCATATCTGTATGTAGTGTGATTACAGTTTACAAAAAGCTACTTAATTTATAGCTATCTCAGAACCCTAACTATCATGACTTATTACAAGTAACTACACTGTACCTGATTGTCCTGATCTAATATAAAACATAACCAAGAATCTGATCTGTCAGAAGTCAGAGTTATTATAACTAAAGAGGGTGTCTTTTTCAGATTCTGGTGCTGCGGATTTTGGTAGGTTCGGTGTTGGGCCTGAACCTGCGTAATTTGGCCTGGCATGGGTTCCTTACTCCTGCACAGGCACATCCAGGCTTTGCCTCGGCACTCATCCTCATTTTGGTCGACTGCGGACGCTTTTTGCAAAAGTCCCAAGCTTCTGAATCCTTTCGGGTGGCTGAGATCCCCGTCCGACCTATGATTTCATTTGAAGAAGTAAGTTAGAAGTGTTTCATCATACAGTATATGTATTTCTGGTACAATAGAGTCAGGCTCTGAAAGTTGTATCTTACACTCTTAATTTACACAGATTTCTGTCTCAATAAAAAATATAACAAATCAACAAAACTGAATACCGGTATTTATGTGTGGTACTGGTAATTACTTCTTAGTCATTTTACTATAGTGGTAGGTTAAGCAAAGTTGAATTACAGAATTAAAACACTGCCTTTTAGTTTGCGTCTGTTTAGCTATTATTCTATTTTTTTATTTTTTTATTCCAGAGCTTGTCTGTGTGTGGGGTGTTCAAGGATATGTGTGTGAGTAAGGATGTTATGGAGCAGTTGTTATCATCATCCCCTCTGGTGCCTTCAGTTATGGCACCGGCCTGGCTACTCGTCCTTCACCTCATAGAATCACACAGGTACGATCATTATACTTTTTATTCTTCTCCAGCTGACGGTAAGTTTCCTTGTCCCAATTTTCATCAAGCAACTACTGTGTATTGTAAAGATCATAGACTTTGAATGTGCAGTGTATAAGGGAGAACTTGTGATGAATGACCCGCCTGTTAGTATCAATTTCGGCACTGTAACGCTGGAGTGTGTGAATAGATTTTGCTACTTGGGGCAATACGGTTTCCGCCAGAGGTAGCGCTGAAGCTGGCTCTATTGCTAGAGTCAGAAGTGGCTAGGGGAAGGTTAGAGAGCTGTTGCTACTCTTGACCTTGAGAGGACTCTCACTTCACCTTAAAGGGAAGGTGTATACCTCGTGTGTTAGGAGTGCAATGACCTGATTATGATGTTACAGTGAGGTCCCCGCTTGGATCTTCTGATCACTGTCTGATACAGGCCACCTGTCTATCACCTACCACACCTTCCCACTTTGAACCTGTTTTGGTGACTAAATGGCATTACGATAGGGCAGACTGGGAGGGTCTTCAAGGTTTCTTTATTGATATTCCCTGGACCTCTTTCTTTTCTAATGATGCACACTCCACCTTGAGCCACATACAAGATTTTGTAAAAATTGGAATGGAAACTTTTATTCCTCATCAAAAGTACATTAAAAGATCTAGTTCACCTAAATGGTTTGACCATAATTGTGCTAGAGTAACTGAACAAAAAGCAATAGCCTACAATGCATACACAAGATCAAAAACACATGAAGCCTTTAATTACTTTAGAAACATCAGAAATCATGCCAAAACTGTATTAAACCTAACTAAATCAAACTTTCTCCACAAGCAGGCAAATAAACTTCTAAATAATCCAAATGATAACAAAATATTTTGGTCTACTCTTAACTCATTCAAATCCAACTTCACAACTGCTTCATCCATTCCACTATTAAAATCTCCGACTGGCAATCTTGTAAGTGACCCACGAGGTAAAGCTAACCTTCTTGCGGATATTTTCTCCTCCAACTCAACCTTAGATGAAATAAATCAAGATGTCCCTGTACTTAATTTTAATTCGCCTGAAATTCCCTCACTTAAGATCCACACCAGATATGTCAAAACTATTTTGCAGAATCTCTCAGTAGATAAGGCTCCTGGTCCAGATGAAATTCCTCCAATAGTACTTAAGAATTGCTCCTTGGTGCTCGCTCCTGTATTGGCAAAAATTTTCCGTCTATGTACTCATACCTCATGCTTCCCAGTACCCTGGAAAGAAGCAAACATCCATCCAGTTCCTAAAAAAGGTGCCTCTTCAGATCCATCAAACTACAGACCAATAGCTATAACTTCCACTCTTGGTAAAGTCTTTGAAATTATATTAAATAATCACATAATTAAGCATCTTGAGAATAATAAATTAATCAGTGATAGGCAATATGGTTTTAGACGATGTCGATCAACTACAGACATTCTTTGCCTTCTTACGCATCAAATCAACCAAGCTACAGACCAACATGGTGAAACACATACAATAGCACTGGATATATCAAAGGCATTTGATAGAGTCTGGCATCAATCCTTATTGTCGAAGATGTCACACTACGGCCTTGCATCATTAGTTCCACTAATTTCTTCTTATCTTCATAACAGAAAAATACGTGTAATGGTAGATGGCCTTTATTCTCAATTTCACTCAATAAATGCTGGTGTTCCCCAGGGATCAATTTTGGCCCCAACTCTGTTCCACATTCATATCAATGATCTCATATCTACCACTCATAATCCAATACATTCCTATGCAGATGACTCAACACTCCACAGTTCCTTCACATTTACCAATTCTTTCACCCAACCCGATCTTATAAATTCAAAAATAAGCACTGCAATTTCTCTGAACCAGGACCTTTCTAGAATTGAAGAATGGGGACAAAAGAATCTAGTTTCCTTTAATGCACAGAAAACCAAGTACAGTACATTCAATTTTCTAACCGACAGAATCTCACTGACTCCCATATATTTTTTAATTATGTAAATATTCCCACTTCCCCTAGTATTGACATTCTCGGTGTAACATTAACTACTAACTTGAGCTGGACACATTATGTTAGAAGCATTGCTAAGAATGCCTCTAAAAAACTGGGAATCCTGTACAGAGTTCGAGAATTCTTCACTGACGAGCAGTTGGCCGTAATATATAAAAGTCATGTGCGTTCTCAGATGGATTACTGTTCACCTCTGTGGAGTGGAAGTGGAGTGGTTGCATTGAGGCAGTTGGACAGAATTAAAAATAAAGCTATTAGATTAATCAATAACCCTGCTATCACACAGGACCTTCCTACATTATCCATACGAAGAAACGTTGCATCCCTTGCATTATTCTACAGATATTTTCAAAGCAATTGTTCCGAGGAACTTGCTTCAATTGTGCCGCCTCTCCACATCTTTCCCCGTAGAACTAGGGCAGCTGAGAGCGCCCATGAATTTACACTTTCTCCTCCACAATGCAGAACTTCTGCTTATCAAAATTCATTCATCCCTAGAACTACTACTCTTTGGAATTCACTTCCCTCGAATTGCTTTCCACAAACTTACAATCTACAAATGTTTAAATCCAGTTGTTACAAACATTTTATGAATGGAGGATGCCTTTAGGCACATGGACCTTTTTGTTTTATCTGTGTTTTTCCTTCCTCCGTGCATTGTCTCTTAAAAAAAAAAACAAAAAAAAAAACCTATGCTTCGGATACGTGGCCGGTTAAAGCGGAGGATATCAATAAAATGGAATGGAATTAGAAGAGCTTCATAAAAAAAATCAACATTAGCCAGAATGCACTTAAAATATTCTTAGAGGTACCGTACTTTCTAAACTATGGTATCCTAAGCTTTTATATTGAAAGAGCTTGTGTTTTCCAGGTATGGTCTAGGCCTATCACTACTCCTGCCCCTCCTGGAAGCCTCCCTACGGTGCCTCTTTACCCAGACCAATAACTGCCCCGGTCGCCTCCTCACTGCCCAGAGCTCCACCTTCTACACCACCCTCGACCAGATCCTGCATCCCCTCGTCCCACGACAAGATTGTGGGGAATTGGATCGTTCTCTGTGTGATGATAGAGAAAATATTGGCTCATCAATAAGCTGTTCAAATCTTACTTTGCCAGATTGTGCAAAGAATGGCTGCTCATCTGGTTCTGCTCATAATAACCACAATGTTACACATGATTGCAGCCCATCAGATAACAAGAAGGATACTGAGTTGTCAGATAATTTTAGTATTAAATCACAAAGTAATATTGAAAGTAGGGATTACAAAAATGACACCAAGGTGTCAGATGAAGCTAATAGTAAGGATGGAGCAAAGGAAAACTGTACCGAGTCATCAGTACCTAATCGAACCCTCCTAATCTTGGGCCGGAAAATAAATGAAGCCCTTCACGACCTCCTCAACTTCATCCAAGGGCCCCGAGTAAGAGATAGGGTCAGCCACGGGGAGGCCGATTTACAAGACGTACCCTCAGAATTGGTTCACCACGTCTTATGTCTCTCGCTCCTTATGCTTTCTCTTGAATTTTCTGCGTATTCTGACCATTCCCAAAACTGCACCACAGAAGAAATGGAATACAAGTTTAAAGATTCATCTGACAATTCCCATCTGACAACTCCCAAGAAATTTGTAGCAGAACTACAGAAATGTATTGATAATTATAAGGTTAGATTTCACCCTAGTGCTCAGCTACACACAAGGCTAATTGAGTGCATCTCATGTATTGATAAGTGGTTGTCATGGAAACGAGTAAACACCTCGGAGTTGGCTTACGATGCTTGGACAAGTAATGAGTCGACTGATCTGCCAAAAGTCTTAACTTTTAAAGACTTGGGGGCATCTCACAAAACTACTCAACTTGATGATATTTCCAAATTCTTGGCAAAAGTTAGTCAACTCGAATGGGAAGTTCTCTACAGACCAAAACTAGAACTTGAAATAATTTCCCTCCTGTTGAAGATCATCTCTAACATCCACTCTGCCTTGGGAAGCATGGAGGAAAATCTAGCCGTCAAGTATTCACAGTTTACAGAGAAGAAATTGCGATCGAGACAGAGAGAAACATATCGACGACAACTAAACTCCATACCAAGAATCATTGAGAGCTTGTTCATATCTTCCCAAGTGGTGTATCTCCTATTCAGCTGCATAGACAAAGTATCCCACACAAGTTCAAAGTGCACCGGTTTGATCCTGAAAGTTTTACGCAATATTTTGAAAGTGCAGGAGAATACCGTGTCCTATACCAGCTTGACTATGAATCGCTGGGATGAGGCTCTGCAGATAGCAAAGGATAACGTTGCAATAATAACAACAAATTTGGCAGTTGACTGTTAGGTTCGAAAGAAGAAGAATGCAAAAGATTGTCCACTCTTCAAGCACTGTAAGTATTACTGTAGCCTATATATACAGTACTGTACCGGTATATACAAAAACACCTATTATTTTTGTTTAAAATTACTATAACTGATTACAGTATGCTTAAAAATTGGCTCATGCACTAGAAGTACTGTATAGTCTATTGGAAACTGCAGTGGTGTTTTAGGCCATGTCATCAGTTTTTTTTAAATAATTTTGATTTAGTTTTGGGAACTGCAGAATGCCACTCACAAACTGATATGTTATTTTCAATTGACACCTTGCGAGTTTCAGGCTATAAGGAAGTTGGAGCCATAAGCATTGCGATTTATACAGAAATACAATAATAATGCAGGTTTCTGATGAATATAAACTATGGTAAATTGAGTTTTATGTGACCTAGATGTGTGTGAATTTTGTGTTTTGTCTGTGTTTGTTCGCTGTTTTGTCTTGTGTTTTATGTTTTCCTGTTCTTGCTCTGTCTTGAGTTGGCCACCCCCAAGACAAAAAATAAATAAATAAAATAGAGGAAAATAAAAATAAAAAATAGGAAAAGTGGGGATTGGGCCTGAGCATATACTGTAGATAGATAGATAGATAGATAGATAGATAGATAGATAGAGAGAGTTTTATGTACAGTATTTATAAATGTACTACAGCCATATTATAGCTGGTACTTCTGCTAAATATCGATGTTTACAGCTCCAACCTCCTTATAGAACAAAACTTGCAAGTGGTTAATTGGGGAGTGATGCCTTTTATACACACCGGTACTGTACTGTATATAATTTCATAGACCGAGTGTTCCATGTGCGGTTTAGCTTCAGTCTTGCAGCCCTGTTCAGAGCTGCCTTGTCAGGTTTATTTAATTGATATGAGAGCGTATGGTCTGATTCCGCCTTTTAGATCTGCCTTTCGGTGCAGCTCACTCCATGTTCACTGATCTGCATCTTTTTACTCAATTTAGTTCATCCATTCTCTCTATATGCCCAAACCATCCAAACCCTTTCCTATGTCTTTGGTCTTAATGCTTGCTTACTTGATTTGATATGTTTATTATACATCAAAGAAAGCATTGCACAGGTAAACAATAGGCCCAGGAACTATACCCTGTGCCAATTAAGTAGGCCAAAACTCTTGAACATTAATCTCTATAACTCGCAAACGACTTGAGTAGTAGAGTAAATATTTCTACCATTTGGGACGCGTCAGCCAGGGAATAGCCGAATAGGTTTGGCAATTTACAGGGTATAGTCCTTTTCTTCACATATATAATTGACATATTATAATGTAAAACTTGCAAAATAAACAAACCAAAACTGGGACAACACAATATAAAGTCAAAAGAACTTTTCAAAATTGCTGTGTGGAAATAACGCTTTAATCAAATAAAACACAACACAGGGTTTATTGTCAACTTGCAATAAAATTTAACCATTTATGAATTAAATCCCCGCCGTTGGGGAGCCACCTTGTCGTGGTGGCGGGGCTCGAAGCGGGGTCGCTGTCATCCACTCTTCGGAGCAGGGATTACAGCGGCGTCGTGGACGAAGTACCCCCCCGTCGTCTTTGGGATAAGCGGAACCTTCCGGTGCCGGCGTTTTTCTGGTTCCCGATTTTGTCCTCGCTTTGCGGAGGGTTTCCTCCTCCTTTTTCACTAAATTGTGCCGGCTAGGCTCAAGACGCCTTCCCTCGCTGAGTGGGGAGTTCTGACTCCTCCCCGTTTACAGGGGCAGTGGCAGCTAGCTCACTGCACGTGGGGGTTGGTACCGGGGGCGGCGGCACGGTCGCCCGTGCTGTCGCTCCATGGACCGCCCATCAGTGAGGCCCGGTCTCGGTTTCCGGGGGTCCGGTCTACCTTCCTGGTGGGTTTCCTGGCTTCTGTCCGGCTGCCCTCCATTACGTACAGATTGGGGATGTTTGCAATTCATTTTGCCCTCAGTCCCAGTATAGCGGTTTTGCCTAAGCTAGGCCTCTCTGTACGTAGTGGTGCTATCCCCCCTTGTCTAGGGGGGTAGGGTATGGGGATGAACCCCCTAGGACCTGCCCCTGTATGTGCCGTCGGTGTGGGGGTCGGAGCTTCCTGCCTCGCGACAGGGGGCTCTGTTAGCTCTTATGGTACGCTCTTTATTTTTGCTTTGTTTCTGATTTTTCTTTTCTTTTTCTTTCTTTTTCTTCCCCTTGGTTAGTTTTTCTTTCCTTTTTCGTTTTCCGACAAACCGAAATTAGAATAGTAAAAACAACTTGGGTCATCATGGTCCGTCCATACAACCCCACTACCCCGGACCAAGCTAAGGCGCACCCTGTCCCCGTCCCACGCGATCTCACGGACTCTCCACCTGACCTTTCTCAACTCTCTGGGGCTTCCGCCCTCGACGCATCCGTACCTACTAGTACCGTACCAGCTCAAACCTCTGACTCTCTCCTCATTGACCGCTCTCCGGCGCCTTCCTCAGCTTCGACTTTGGTAGGCTTGGAGTGTGTCACCTCTCTTTCTATCTATCTATCTATTGCCTGACGCCGTGATCCCCGAAGGGGTGGCCACGAACGAACCGCCCCCATGCACCTCTGTCCCCAGTCAGTCGACGCCCCTCCCCCCAACCAGCACCACCTTCGTTCATGTACTTCCTCACTCCATCCTTCCACCTCATATTCGGTCTACCTCTCCCCCTCTGTCCCTCCACCTCGCTCTCATACACCCTCTTAGTCATTCTCTCGCTTTCCATACGTTCCATATGGCCGAACCATCTCAAGTTGTTCCTTTTCACACTTTCCAGCACATCTACCTCCACACCACACCTCCTTCTTACTTCCTCATTAGTCTGTCTATCCCTCCATGTAACTCCGCACGCACTCCTTAAGTAATTCATTTCCACTGCTCTCACTCTTGGTCTGAGTCTCTCAACCAACGTCCATGCTTCGCTTCCGTAAGTCAGTGTCGGGATTACCACACTGTCATGCAAGGACTTCTTCACTTCCATACTGACCACCCTATTTCTTGTTACTGCTTTTAGCGTTCCTACAACCCTCTTCCCCTGTTGTACCCTCTCCCGCACCTCTTCATCCATAGTCCCATCTTTACTCAACACACTGCCCAGATACTTAAAAGAGTTGACGATCTCCATAGCCTGACCGTTCAGCTTCACCTCACACTCTGTGACTTCACCCCTTTCGAAGACCATAACCTTGCTCTTCCCCGTATTTACCTTCAAATTCCGTTTTTCGCACACTGTTCCAAACTCATTTACCAGACCCTGCAACTCCCATTCATTATCACTCATCAGAACTGTATCATCCGCAAACAGCAGTATAGGTAGCTTCCACTCAATTCCCTCCCTTTTCAGCGATACACCAACATCCACTGCTCTTGATAGTATTTCTTTCATAACTCCATCCATATATACAGTAAACAACCACGGGGACATCACACACCCCTGTTTCAAACCAACATTCAGGTCAAAGAACTCACTCTGCTCACTCTCCACACGTACTGCCGCCTTTGCACCCTCATACATGCTCTTCACTGCTTTCAGCAACTTGCCCTCTACTCCGTATATTCTAAGTACTTTCCACAAACCTTCTCTATCCACTCTGTCATAGGCCTTCTCCAAGTCCATAAAGGCAACATACACCTTTTGTTTCTTCTCCAGATACTTCTCCACAACACAATTCAGGGTAAAAATCTGATCTACACATCCTCTTCCCTTCCTAAAACCTCCCTGCTCGTCGCCTATCCATTTCTCCGTTCTCACTCTCACTCTCTCAATCACTACCCTACTGTATACCTTCCCTACTACGCTTAGAAGACATATTCCTCGGTGGTTACCACACACTCCTCTTTCCCCTTTGCCCTTATATAGGGGGACTATTATGCCAGTCTTCCAGTCATCGGGTGCACTCCCCTTCTCCCATGCTAGTTTGCACATTTTCCATACCCATTCTATCACTATCTCACCACCATACCTCAACATTTCCCCACACACTCCATCTGTTCCTGGTGCTTTCCCCAACTTCACTCAACTTACCACTCAAGAGGTAACAGAAAAAGACACAACCCCAACTTCACACCAGAAATTCAAAACCTCATCAGACAACGCGACATACTGAAACACTCCCCAGCACCCCACACACAAGACATCACACAACAAATTCAAGCACTCAACACCCAAACTAACAACAAAATACAAGAACAACAAAAACTAAATTGGAATAACTTCCTACAAACACTTGATCACAAAACAAACCCCAAAAAACTATACAAAACACTAAACAGCATCACACTTTCCAACAGCAACACAACACAATCACATGCTGCAATCACAACAACAGACTCTACTCCTTCATGTAAACAACAAGCAAACACTCTCATCAATCACTTCTCACATGTCAGCCACCTAAAACCTCACAAAGACGACCGACGTGTCATCCGACGTAAGAGACAATTCCCCACAGACCCTGACTATACACCCTTCACCAATCACCAGACAAAGCATATCATCAACAATCTCAAGCACTCACCCGCCTGTGGCCTAGACAACATAAGCAACATACACCTCAGACACCTGGGACCACAAGGCATACAAGCACTCACTAACATATCAAACTACAGCTATTCACACAACACAATACCAGACATTTGGAAGCATGGTATCATCATCACATTCCCCAAACCCAACAAAGACCCCACGCTACCCTCCTCGCACCGCCCCATCACACTCCTTTGCTCCCCCTCCAAAGTCATGGAACGCCTAGTATTACAACTAATTACACCTGACCTACCCCTAGCTCCAACACAACATGGCTTTAGGCCACTGCACTCCACAAACACTCTTCTCACAGACCTTACACAAAGAGCTTTCGACGGCATCAATTCAGCTAGACCACCACACAGATCACTATTAGCCACACTCGACATTAGTAAAGCCTTCGATGCCATCCCCCGCCACAACCTAACAAACAAAATCTACAACACAAACATGCACAACAACACAAAACGGTGGCTGGCCAACTTCCTAGCAGGCAGATGTGCACACGTATCTTTTGCCGGTCAGTCCTCTAAAATCAGAAACTTTCCAAACGGAGTCCCACAAGGATCCGTCCTATCGCCCGCACTCTTCAATCTGTACATGCACGATATAACTACACCCAATACGCCCCAAATAAACTTAGCCTCCTATGCAGATGACATAACACTCACATGCACACACCATTACCCAAAAAGAGCAACAGATCTCCTTCAACCCTATCTCAACACACTACATGGCTGGTGCACTACAAACAGACTTAATCTAGCCCCAGCCAAATCCACCGCAACCCTGCTCACAAGTTGGACAGGAGAACACGAATACATCCCTCAACTCACCATAAACAACACACCCCTAACACATACACACACACCCAAAATCCTAGGAGTAACATATGATACTCATATGACATTCAAACAGCACACCACAAACATTAAAAAGAAACTGACACCCAGACTTAACGCCCTCAGGTCACTTGCTCACACAAAATTTGGACACAACAAAGAAACTACCACCACAGTATATAAACAATACATAAGATCAGTGATGGAATACGCAAGCCCAGCCTGGGCTTCTAACCTAGCTGAAACACATCATAAGACCTTACAGACTATTCAAAACAAAGCCCTGAAGATCATTACAGGCTGCACAGCTACTGCACCCACAGATCACCTACATCAAGAAACCAAAATCCTCAAAGTCAAAGACCATCTGGACATGAGAGGCACTCAATTCCTGGCAGCAGCCTCCACGAACCAAGACCACCCACTAAACTACATGGCAACACACCCACAGACACCAAGAAATATCAAAACAACACCCAGCACACGGTATCACACACAATTATTGTCCTCTCTCCCTCCCTGCCCACCCCGAACCAACTTCCAGAAGCACATCCATACTCATATCTCTCACCGATCCATCCACTCACTCACAGACAACACGCAGCTGCATGCACGACCTCCCGAAATCCATCCTTCCGAATCCTCCCTTCCTCGCGAGGACAGAGTCCACCTGGCCAGGCTGAGATGCGGACACCATCCAGCTCTCCTGAGCTATCAGAAGAGACTGGATGACTCCGTTGTCGACACCTGCCCGGGATGTAACACAGCACCCCATACCATTAAACACATCATAGAAGACTGCATTTCACACAACTACTTACGCCAACAACACAATCTACACTCAATGAGAGCTCTGTGGGAAAGCCCGATCGTGGCCATGGCCTTTCTCAGGGATTCGGGGCTGTTCGGCCAGGCAGCTTAGGGAACAACAACAACAACAACAACAACTTCACTCTTTTCATGGCTTCCCACACTTCTGACCTCCTGATCCCCACCTCCTCCTCCACTACTTCTCTTCTTCTCCCTCCCATACCATATCCAGCTATGTTTGCTGACTCTTCATTCCTTTCATTTAGCAACTCACTGAAGTACTCCCTCCATCTTTCGACTCTCTCTTGCTTCTCGGCTAGCATTCTCCCATTCTTATCTTTCACACCCTTACTGTTTCCCTTGCTACCTTCCCTAACTTTCTTGACTTCTTTCCAGAACAGTTTCTTACTCTCCCTCCATTTTACACTCAGATTCCTTCCAAATTCCTCATCTACTCTTCTCTTACTTTCCTTCACTATTCTCTTCACCACCCTCTTACTCTCCACGTACCTCGCTCGTTTCTGTCTCTCGGAATCTTCATTCCCTCTGCTACCCAACCACTCTCTATATGCTTTCTTCTTTTCTTCCACAGCTATTCGTACCTCTTCTGTCCACCATGCTGTACCTTTCACTCCCCTCCCTCTTCTCCTCACTCCACACACCTCCTCACATGCTGCACAGATCTCATCCTTAAACACCTTGCTCATCTCCTCCACTTCCTCCATAACTTCCAGGTCGAACCCTCCTAGTCGTCTTTCCGATTCTTCATTAGTTCAGCCTGCTCTTTCTTCTACAGCTTCCTCTTCCTTATCCCTCCCCGCTCCGCCAGTTCAGCCCTCTTCTCTTCCGTCGTTTGCTATCCCTTCTACTGCATCTGCCACTCTTCCTTCCTCCATTGCTTCCTCATCTCACATCGTCACTTTCGAACCATATTCTCCTTCTTTTTCTTCTCCTTCAGTTCCTTCGCCTTCGGTTCCATCTACTTCAGTTTCTTCTGCTCGCCCTCGTTCTTCTATTCTTCCTCTCTCCGATCTCTTTGCCCCTGCCGATTTTGTTAAATTCTTTTCTATCCCCGCCTCAGCCCCTCTTGCCGGGGATGACCTCAGTCTCCTTCAGAGGGTGGGCAAGGATGTCACTTTCCACTCTCGTCATGATCATTCCCGTCTAGTTACAGTGCAAAACGAGAGTCAGGCTGCTGCTATGGCGGCCTTTGCAGATCCCAACGGTACTCCCATCCCTGCTTTTAAAGACCAAAGAATGAACTCGTGCACAGGTACTGTCCTGATCCCTTCTTATATCCAACTCGGTGATCGGGACTTCAAAGATTGTGCCGACCTTATTGGGAAGGCCGTTGTTGCACAAGACCATGTTGTAATTAATATTGTCTGTTACACCATCCAACCTCGCCACAATCGCCGCTATCCCTCTAATATCGCTAAAATAACGTTCGATGGTAATATTCTCCCTTCTCACGTTATTGTCGGTGGTACTCGCATCGACGTCTTAGAATCCCTTCCCCGCCCTCAGCAGTGCAGGGGTTGCTGGCATTTTGGCCATCCCGTGAAATACTGTCGCTCTCTCAACCCCGACTATCCTACATGCCCGTACTGTGCGCAACCTGGCCATATTGCTGATGAATGCCCGTCTACGACCCCCTGCTGCCTCAACTGTAAAGCCTCCCATCCTGCCTATTCCCATGATTGCCCCGTTTACAAATTTGAATCTGAAGTTACAATTCTTAAAGCAAAACAAGGCCTTACTCACTCTGCTGCCCGTAAGGAAGCTCTTCGCCTGGGCTTCTCTCCTCGTCCGATTTCTGCACTTATCTCTCACCCTCCCGTCTCTTCTTCCACTCCCTCCGTTCCGCTTCCCTTGTCCTCGTCCTCCTCTTCCTCTTCCTCTGTTCCGCTCTCTGTCCCTTCTTCCCTTACTTCTACGCCTTCGGTTTCTTCTGTCTCCACTCCTCCTATTACTGTCTCTTCGTCTTCTATCCCTTTGTCTAACTCTTTCTCTGTGCTTGACTCTTCTACTCCTACTTCCGTTTCTTCTCTCCTTCCACTTCCTCTCCTCGCCCTCGCCCCTCTTCTTCTGGTTTGGCTCAACGCCCCACCCGCCAGCGGTCCCATCCCAAGCCTTCCTCTAGTTCTCCTCCTCCCTCGTCTCGTGGTTCCCTTTCCTTCCGGTCTCCTGTCTCTACCAAACGTATTTCCAAAATTCCTTCCCGTACCTCCCGTTCTCCCTCTCCCCACTCCTCTTCTAAACGCAGGGACTTCCACCGTAATGTCCGGAGTCCGAGTCCCGGTGAGAAGAAGAAAAGAGGTTGCCTCCTTCCTCCACCCCTCCTTCCTCCTCCTCTCCATCTCTTTCTTCTTCTTCCTGCTTTCGCCCTCCCTCTGACTTAAACATGTCCTTTGAGTCCATTCCCAAGATTCGAGCCTTTCTCGATTCTTCTCGTCTCCCGCCTCTTACCGTTTCTGCTGACATTCATCCCGTCCCCTCTACACTGCCCCTTACCCCTCAACCGCCTCCTCCTTCCCCTGTCCCCCCCTCTTCCGTCTCTACCCCTTCCCAACCTTCTTCTCTTCCTTCTGTCTCTCTTTCGTCCTCTGCCCTTCCCTCCTCTCATTCTGGCCCTCCTCTTTCTTCTTCTCTTTCGCTGTCAAGCCTCCCTATGCCCCCCGGTTTTCGGTCCTCCCCTCTGCCTCCTTCTCTTCTGTCTCCCCGTTAACCCATCCACCTCTTCATTGTTGTACATAAGTGTGTATTTTTTCCCTTTATCATTATTTGTATTTATCTGTCTCCCCGTTCGCCCATCCGCCTCTTCATTGTTGTGTGCATAAGTGTGTATTCTTCCCTTTCTTTTTTTTTTTTGGCTTTTGCCTCCTTTTAATTCTCCACGTTATCCTCATTCACCTTTTCTTAGTTGTACATAAGTGTGTGTGTTTTACCTTTATTGTTATTTGTGTATATTTCTTTCCTTCTCTGTGTGTCCTTCCTCTTTTTCTGTGCGTTCTTATTTTCGGTGGCTTTTGCCTCCTTTTCTGGTTTTCTTTTGTCTGTTTTCGTTGTTTTTTCGTCCTTTAGTCTCCTCTTAGTTTCTTTTTTCTTTTTCTTTTATTATGTCCATTTTGCAGTGGAATCTTCGTAGTCTTAATGCTCAAAGGATTGACTTACGTTTTCTTCTTTCTCTTCACTCCCCTAAGGTCGTTTGTCTTCAGGAGACTCGTCTTTTCTCTCCTCCTGTTCCCTTTCCTCATTACTCTTTTTATAGTTCTCCCCACTCTCTCCATGATACTTGTCTTCTTATTCATCGTTCTGTCCCTTTTGAAGAGCTGTCCTTTTCTACTCATTTCCCTTGCACCTTTGCTAGAGTCTATCTTGACCGCTGGTTAACAGTGGTTTCTGTGTATTTGTCGCCTTCTCTTCCCATCGATTTTCCCGAATTCTCTGAGATTTTATCTAAGTTGCCCACTCCATTCTTAGTCCTTGGTGATTTTAATGGTCGGCACACCTTGTGGGGTGACAATGTTATTTCACCCCGGGGTCGTCGGCTTGAACCTTTTCTCTCGGACCGTCATCTTTTTCTCCTTAATTCTGGTGCTCCTACTCATTTTGATGCTCGGACTCGTACGTTTTCCTGTATCGATCTTTCCCTGTGTTCCCCTTCAGTTTCCCTTGATTTTCATTGGTCAGTTCTCGAGAATTCTCACAATTCCGACCATTTTCCCATTCTCCTTTCTCTGACTACCTACTCTCCTACTCCTAACTCCCCTCGTTGGTGCTTCCAGCGGGCGGACTGGTCTTCTTTCGCTTCCCTTACTGTTCCTTCTTTGCTTCCTCCTCCTTTCTCATCGGTCCGTGTCATGCTCTCGTTTTTTCTGGATCTGGTTTTCGGTGCTGCTTTGACGTCCATTCCCCGGACGTCTCGCCCTTTCTCGTCTAAATGCGTCCCTTGGTGGTCTCCTGAGTGTTCCAGGGCCCTCCGGGTTAAACGGGCGGCTTGGAAAAGCTTTCGCCGTAAGCGTCTCACCCCTGCTTCTCAGGAGTTGTTTTTTCTCTTTCGCCGTGCATCTGCTCTTTTCCGTCGTACTACCAAAGCCGCTAAACGCCGGAGTTGGGAGTCCTATGTTTCTTCTATTACGTCTCGCACTCCTGTCGCTTCGGTTTGGAAACGTATTCGTAAGATCTCTGGTAAACATCTTCCCTTCCGTGCTCCAGTCCTCCGCATTGATGGTGTTTCTGTGGCAGACTCCGAAACAATTGCTAATCGATTGGGCTCGTACTTTAGCTCAGTTAGCAGTGGTTCTCACCTCTCTGCTGAGTTTCACTCGCTTAAAGTCGTTGCGGAAAGTACTCCAATTACTTTTAGTCTTTCCTCTGACGAATCCTATAATGCTCCTTTTTCCTCGACTGAGTTACACACCGCTCTCCGTGCCTGTAAGAACACTTCTGAGGGTCCTGATGGTATCCATTATCTCATGCTCAAACATCTTTCCTCGCAAGCTCTGGTCTTCTTGTTAGCTCTCTATAACACGATTTGGTCTTCTGGTGTTTTCCCTCCCTCTTGGGGTACTGCCCTGACCATACCTTTTCTTAAACCTGGCAAGTCTGGGTTCTCGCCACAGGACTATCGCCCTATTGTCCTTACCAGTTGCCTGTGTAAACTCTTTGAACGTATGATTAACGCTCGTCTCATGTGGATTCTTGAGTCGCGCCATTTGTTGTCTTCTTCCCAGTTCGGGTTCAGACGTGCTCGTAGTACGCTTGACCCCCTCATTCGCTTGGAATCTTATATCAGGACGGCTTTTGCTCGTCGTCAAACTGTCATTGCTGTTTTTTCGATCTCGAAAAAGCCTATGATTCTACCTGGAAGTACCACATTTTGCGTCAGCTCCGTTCTTGTGGCATTTACGGTAATCTAGGGATCTTTATTCAGAATTTTCTTTCTTCTCGGTCCTTTCGTGTCAGAGTCGCTTCCCACTTATCTCGTCTTTACCCTCAGTTGGAAGGTGTCCCTCAGGGTTGTGTCCTGAGTACCGTCCTTTTTCTCATTGCTATCAACGGTATCGTGTCTTCTCTTCCTGTCGGGGTTCGGTCTTCCTTGTATGTCGACGACTTTGCGATTTACGCAGCCGACTCAGATATTGCCGCTTTACATCTTCTTATCCAATCCGCTATTCTGGCTGTTTCTTCATGGGCAACCCGCCACGGGTTCCGTTTTTCCACCTCCAAATCCTGCGCGATGTCCTTTACTCGTTGCCATTCTATTCCTCATCCTCCTCTTACTCTTTATAGTACTGCCCTCCCTTATCGTTCCTCTACTACTCTTTTGGGTCTTACTTTTGATTCTCGTCTTAATTGGTCCGCTCATGTTTCTTCTCTCAAGGTTGCTGCCTTAGTCCGCCTCCGCCTTCTTCAGTCCTTGTCCCACCTCACTTGGGGTGCTGATCGAGCGCTTCTTCTTCGGCTTCATACGGTTCTTGTCCTCTCTAAGTTGGATTATGGCTGTCAAGTTTACTCTTCAGCCTCTGATTCTGTTCTCCATGCTCTTGATTCTGTTCATCACTCTGGTCTTCGTCTTGCCCTTGGTGCTTTTTGTTCCTCTCCTGTTGAAAGCCTCTATGCTGAGTCTGGTTTCCCTTCTCTTTATCGCCGTCGGGCTCTCCTGTCCCTTCGTTCTTACGCTCGCCTTCAACAATTCCCATCTTCCCATCTTTCCCTTCCCCCTTCGGTCGTTGCTACTTTTTCGTCTCACCCCCGTCTTGGTTCTCCGTTTTCTGTCCGCATGCTCTCGCTGCTCGCATCGTGCTCTTTCCCTGTTTCTAACGTCCTCCCTTTCCGCTTTTGC
Source organism: Paralithodes platypus (assembly GCA_032716605.1). Classification (NCBI taxonomy): domain Eukaryota; kingdom Metazoa; phylum Arthropoda; class Malacostraca; order Decapoda; family Lithodidae; genus Paralithodes; species Paralithodes platypus. Next base: position 33,686,331 of record CM064493.1, on the reverse strand, counting down.
TCTTTTCCCCCCTGGCTTTTCCCTCGTCCTTCGGTTTGCCCTTCCATCCTCCCTTGTTCCAAGTCCTCTACTTCTCCCCTCGTTCTTCGGTCTCGTTTCTTAGATCACCTCTCTCTTCACGCTACAACCACTCCCGTGTTTACTGATGGCTCCAAGACGTCGGTGGGCGTGGGGTTTGCCGTCCTTTTTCCCACTTGCTCGTATCAATATTCTTTGCCTCCCGTTGCCAGTATTTTAACTGCTGAACTTTATGCTATTTTTATTGCCCTCCGTTTTATGTGTTCCTTCCCCTCCTCGTCCTTTACTTTGTTCTCTGATTCTCTCAGTGCTCTACTTATCTTACAGTCCTCCCCTGCTCTACACCCTTTAGTTCTTTCCATTCAGGAATGGCTTTTCCGCCTTTCCGTCCGCAAAAAGCTTGTACATTTTTGCTGGGTTCCCAGTCACGTTGGCGTTTGCGGTAATGAGCGGGTTGATTGCCTTGCTCGTTCTGCTGCCGTGCGGGGTACCCGCTCCTCACTTGCTGTCCCGGCCTCTGATTTCTTCCCTGCCTTGTCCAGGTTTCTTTGGTCGAGGTGGCAGACTCAGTGGTCCACTATCTCCGTTAATAAACTTCGTTCTGTCAAACCGTCCGTTTCTGGGTGGTCTGATCCCTCCCACCGTAATCGCCGTTGGGAGACGGCTTTGGCCCGTCTCCGCATTGGCCACACCAGACTTACCCATTCGTTTTTAATGTCCCGTTCTCCTCCGACTCTTTTCTCGCACTGTACCGTTCAGCTTTCTGTCTCCCATCTTTTCCTCGATTGCCCCTTATTTTCCGTTGCCCGCACGCGTTTCTTCCCTTTTCTAGCTCTCCTCCGCCAGCCGCCATGTCTTGCAGATTTTCTTTCTGAATCTCCCTCGTTTTCTATCTCCCGTATTATGTCCTTCCTTCATCATGTTCGAGTTCTCGATGATATTTAGTTAACTTCCTTCCCGTCTTTCCATATTTCGTGCCATATGGCCTTTGTCGCCTGGTGCGTTGACTTCATTAATGTAATGTAATGTAATGTATGAATTAAATGAGAATTACACAATCATATTCATAGAGTTGACGAAGACAATTTTAGTGGAAATATTTCAGCAATCATTGTTGAATGTGACTGATAATAAAGACAGACAAAAGATTAATCAGTACAGTCAGAATTCTGTGACTATATTTTATCAGCTCATGTGATGTTGAGCCAGAATTACACAGAGATAAGAATTCCCCAGAAGCTTGGGCTATAAAAACTAAAGATTGGATTTTAAACTGCATGCATGTTGGAGATCATGTGCTTTACTGTTCTAGATTGGCAGTATTACAAGTACCTGTACATCATCATTTGAGTTTAATTTGTTTTATATATAGATATATATATATATATATATATGCCAGACCTATGAGAGTTCCGTATGGAGCTCAGTGGTCTGGTTAATCTGCTCTACATAACTAACTAACTAACTATATATATATATATATATATATATATATATATATATATATATATATATATATATATATATATATACCGGTATATATATATATATATATATATATTTGTGTTTTCCCTGTTTTGGCTCTGTCTTGAGTCGGCCACCCCCAATAAAATGAAAACAACAAAATAATGAAATAAAATAAAATAGAAAATAAAACTAAAAAAATAGGAAAATTGGGGATTGGGCCTGAGCATATACATACATACATATATATATATATATATATATATATATATATATATATATATATATATATATATATATATATATACGGTATATATATATATATATGTACTGTATATATATATATATATCTCAGTTACAGTAATTTCTCGTTGCTGCCTTTTTGTAGCACCTCGGTGTGGTGCAAGTACTGCAAGGGGACTTTGTTAAGTCTTGCTGAGGCACTGTTATCACTATACCAAAGTCAGCCACAGTGATGACATGATAGGGCAGTGTTGTGGCTAGACTTTATTGTAATGAACTACTCTACAGTTTAAGGACTGAAACAACACTCTGTGGATGAATCGTCTTTAATTAAACTTGTCTGTATGTATGTATTTTATATTATTTAAAGACTTTTCAACTGTATCACATAATATATATTTTCATTGGCCATACATGTATATCCTCTTCTTGAATACAGTACCGTTACCGTATAAGGAAAACCATGGCAATTGAGATTATTGTGCAAGGTGTGAGTGGGATCATGTGATATAGCTTCCTTAGCTCATGTGACCACTGCTTGTCTCCAACCTCTTAAAAACAGCTAGAGCAATCAAGCTAAATGTCTATAATTTAGGAAGGGTTAGCCAGGAAATAGGTGTGGAAATTTACAGCCCAATTACTCTAGCCCTTTTTGAGTTAAGAGAGGTTATGGCTGACAATTCCTGGCCTACCCTTAATGAATGAACTGGTCACAAGAAAACCGGGTCATTGTGTTATCAGTAAAGCACCCATCGTAGTTGTTATCAGTTTTGTCACTTGTGGGGATAGGGTCTATTTTTTGGTCTATATATTTAATTATTAATTATTTTTTTTGTTTCCTCGCTAGACCTCCATCAAGCTTAAAAAAAAAACTCATTTATGCATTTTTTGGTAGAAAAATTTCTCGGCCGATAGCCGGTTCCTCCTAAAATTACAGGCTCGCTATTGCTCGCCAGGAAAAAATCGACACCTAAATGGTCTGAAAGGTCCTAATATTGACAAAGAAATGGCTCATTAGTTTGGCGATTTTAAGAACTTTCGCTCTTTTTCTTTGTCAATATTAAGACTTTTTGTGTCATTTAGGTGTTGAATTTTTCCTGGCGAGCAATAGCGAGCCTTTGATTCAGTAGGGATCGGCCTTCGACCGGGATATTTTTCTACCAAAAAATGTACAAATATATTTTGAAGATTGATTTTGGATATGTTTTTCAAGTTTGATGAAGGTCTTGGGAGGAAACTAATAAAAAAGATAATAAACAAATGAAAAAATCGACCTTAAATGGTTGTTGGTCTATAAATTTGTGGGTGTTAATTCTTTTATTATACCGTACCCCCATATCAGCGTTTTACTGCCGTAGTGCGAGAGTGACTGAGGAAATAACTGGAGACTCGTAATCCTTCAGAATACAGTAGGCCTATACCGGTACCCATTGGACAACTCTTCACTAGTACGACATTTTGGGGTCGTTCAGCTATTTTTAGATATGGTACTACAAAATTAGTGCAGTACTGTCACCATGCATCATATCATTCTTATTGATTGATTTATTATACTGTACAGTACATACCGGTAACTGTCTTGGTAGCGTAATGCATAAGTGCGCGGAATTTCGATGCGAGTATCCTAGGTTCGAGTCCTTGGAGTGCCACATGTATTTGTTGATTTCATTAATTGAGTTTAGAGGTGAAGTTGGTTGGTGGAAAAAACATAATAATACAATACATACATACAAGTGGGCGGGTGCCCAACCTCGAAAGGGGTTGAAATAGGGGAGCTATCCCCCCGGGGGCCAAAGGTGGCTTTCTAGGGCCTTTCCTAGCTGTTGCTGAGAGGATTGGGTTCTAGTCATGTGGTGATGGGCTGGTCTATCAGAGTGAGAACTGAGCAATCTCTGCCATACCCATATCTTCCTCTGACTGTTCCTTTTACTTATATATTTTCTAGTTCTCAAGTGACGGCGTCTCTTCCGTGGATTGACATCCCAATCTACCAAGATTGGAAGCCAAAGCATCACATTTTTCCTTTGCCCCTCAACTTTCTCTTCATAATTGCTGAGGGGCACAGGGCCCTGGGTGGGGCTTTGGTTTCCCGGGCGTTTCCTCACCCTCCTCAGCTTCCCGCCATGGAGTGGCTTTGGTCACCCAGGCTTTATTGTGGTCGGCAGGGAGGGTTTTGTGGGGGTGCTCGGTTCTGGCCTTGGCCTTGCTCGGGGCCTTGGGGCTGTTCGGCCAGGCAGCTTGGGGAACAGTAACAACAACAACAACATACATACATACATACATACAAGTTTAAAGACCGTTTTGCCCACAGGGAATGTAGTTACAGTCTCACGTCTTAAATGGCGGCTTTCCAGGCGGCCCTGTCAAGGGCTGCCTTTCTTGTGAAATATTAAGGGGAGGTTTTTAGTATACTCCCCAGACCTCCATCAAGTATGAAAATAATACCCCCAAGTCCCTCCTTCCAGATAAACTTTTACATTTTTCGGTAGAAATACTGTATGTCCTTGCCAAAGGTCAGTTCCTTCTAAATTGCAAGCTCGCTATCGCTCACCAGGAAAAAATTGACACCTTAATGCCACGAAAGGTCTTAATACTGATAAAGAAATAGGTCAAAAGGTCTTAAAATCGCCAAACTAAGGAGGTGAATGTCTTAAAATTTAATAACTAATGGGCTAAACATGAGGGAGAAGGGAGTCTAGAAAAAAACCCTCCCCTTAATAAATTAACCAAAAATAGGTGAAGAGATGCAAGCCTGTGAATGTAGAGGGAGCTGTGTAAAGGGGTAGACCTAGAAAGATGTGGGATCAGGTTTTATGATCTGATTTCAAATGTTAAAACTCAATAAGTGAGGCAGCCCAGAACAAAGCTTCCTAGAATGCTGCCATTAAGGTATGAAACTGTACCTATTATTATGGTGATGGGCTGGTCTATCAGAGTGAGAGCTGAGCAATCTCTGCCATACCCATAGCTTACTCTGACTGTTCCTTTAACTTATATATTTTCCAGATCTCAAGTAACTGCGTCTCTTCCGTGGATTGACCTCCCAATCTACCAAGATTGGAAGCCAAAGCGTCACATTTTCCCCTTGCCCCTCAACTTTCTCTTCATAATTGCTAAGGGGCACAGGGCCCTGGGTGGGGCTTTGGTTTCCCGGGCGTTTCCGCACCCTCCTCAGCTCCCCGCCATGGAGTGGCTTCGGTCACCCAGGCTTTATTGTGGTCGGCGGGGAGGGTTCTGTGGGGGCACTCGGTTATGGCCTTGGAATTGCTCGGGGCCTTTGGGCTGTTCGGCCAGGCAGCTTGGGGAACAACAACAACAACAACAACAACAACAACTGTACCTATTATGGATAATTAGTAGTGTATGTAAAATGTACATTGTGTATGTATGTATGACCCAAAACTCTATCTTATCTATCTACTCCGGCACATTTCCCATTTTTTTTTTTTTTTTTTTTTTTTCTCGAGACAGGGCCCGAGCAGGGACAACACAACACAAAAAAGATAATAATGAACACACAAACAAAAGACAAATTCAAAATGCCAACAGTTATCCATGTCCCCTCCATGTATAGCTGGTTATCAGTACAAGAGACTATAGACTGGTGTTATCTGGTCCTTGGGTGGGGTGGTGGGATAAGATTGTGGAAAGATAACACGTTGAACTGACAGTGGAGGCTACACCGGCACTATTACAGTTTATACCTTGTCATCAGCTCAGGCTGTTTAATTCACTGGTTTGTTTGTTCTCTGGAACAGTGATAAGCTGACTGAACATTACTGTGTGCATAAATAATAGTACCGGTAGTGCTTATTTGCTGGTGGGCTGGATCTGTCAGAGTGAGGGTTGGTGTCCTCTACTTCTCATAGCCGGTTCTGACTTTATCTTTTTCATCATTCTTATTTCTAACTTTTTTAATGAAAGTGGTGAAGGCAATGGGGCCATAATAGTGTGCCCAATGGTTCCCTAGTTTCTTACTCTCACAGCCCACTGACACAAGTTGGCCTTTTTCTCCCTGGCGTAGGGATGCGGCGACCCCACCGCCCGCCACTTTGGTGGTGCAATCAGCTTCTGGAGCAGTGGACTACTGGTTCCTATCTTCAGAAAATTCCTGTGCTTGGTATGCTTCCAGCCAGGGCCCCACTGGGGTAAATAAAATGTCAAAACAGTAGTGGAACTGCCATCCAGGTGAGGGACTGCTCTGGGTCTGCTACTTCAGTGCTAAGTGTCATAATCCACTTAGTGGAAATGGCACTGTGGAGTGGGTCAGTGGAGGCATGTCTGGGAGTCTGGAGGCAGTTTCTGCCATGGCCATCCCTTTTGGGGCGCTTCCTCTGGAAGCGGGGCGTCAGATTGATGATAATGATTATTTGCTGAGCTGTTTAGGTTATGTATTTGTACAGCAGTTAGGAATTGTGACGACGGTTTATGATATATCAACTGTCATTCTTCCCTCCCCTCGGTAAACCAAGGAAGGCCTGGGACAAGATCCTGAGGGAAGGATCTTGGGGTTAGAGGACTTAACAGGGACGAGGCTAGGAACTATAACCTAGCTATAACTTACTCTAACCTTAGCTTGAAAAGATATATTACAAATTTTATCTTTAGAAGATTTAAAGTAAATTAATTGTTCTATTAATAATAATAATAATGATAATAATAATAATATTCTGGTCTCTTGTTTCTCAAAAGTGCCAGCTCTACCGGGGAAATTCACTCGCATTTGGAACACGTTACACCGCAAATAATTAGAGGGCACCAAGTAGAGATGTTGTTCTGCACCTATGGTGCTTGTGAAATGAGACAAACATAATAATACCATTAAATACCTCACCACTTTATTAAATATCTTTGTTCTGTACCGAGTACAGTATTATTATTTACAGATTCCAAGAGACTGACCTACTCATGTGTAGATCATAGTCTTTAATGTATGTACAGTAGAACCTCGCTCTTTCGGACTAATTGGGGGAGACCCCTGTCCGAAAGTGTCAAAAGTCCGAAAGGGCCGAGTCCGAACTCGCACTTCAGCCTTTCAGACAAATCCGAAAGGCTGAAATATGTCAGAAGTTTATAAGTCCGAAACTCGGCTCTTCGGTCCGAATGCGAAATAATTTTTCTCAGCCTTTCAGACAAATCCGAAAGGCTGAAGCATGAGTCCGAAGTTTATAAGTCCGAATACACATTCACCTAACCAGACAAGTCCGAAACTCGGCTCTTTGGTCCGAATGCGATTTAATTTTTCTCAGCCTTTCAGACAAATCCGAAAGGCTGAAGCATGAGTCCGAAGTTAAATGTAGTCCGAAAAGGATGGAGGTATTTTCTCAGCCTTTCAGACAAATCCGAAAGGCTGAACCATGAGTCCGAATTGAAATGCTAGTCCGAAAGTCTGAGAATTCCGAAAGAGCGAGGTTCTACTGTATGTTTTTATGTATGTATTCCACCCATTATATTTATCCTAGTCTTAATAATGAGCAGACCAATCTAATAACATTATGTTTATATATTTCAGGTATCACCAGACAATATTGTGTAATAAAACGGAGGAGTAAATAACAACAACAAGATGGCAATGATGGAATACCTCACCAGTATCAGGGGCATCCTCAAGGTGGCACAGATGGTGAGTGAGCGATAATTTGTTAAAGGTGGGGGATTTATACTTCAGGGAGTTTTTTCTGGATCCCTTTCTCCCTCATGTTTAGCCCCATAGCCCCATCTGAATTCTAATAAAAATCTCATGTAGAACCTCTGTCTTGAGTCCCCCCTCCCCCCCTTTCTGTACCGGTGACGTCTTTTTCACTTTATTCTAGCTATATTTAGACGATCTGTGGTGGTAAAATGGATTAATAGAGATTGTTTGAAGCCCGTTTATGACTGGAGGCCATTTCTAAGCTGAATAAAATTGTTTAATAGTATAGTTTGAAGCCTGTTCATTACTGGAGGCCCTTTCTAAGCTGAATAAAATTGTCTAACAGTAGCCATAATAAGGTTAAAAGGACGGCACCGGTAATGAAAGGGTAATAATAATAATAATAATAATAATAATAATAATAATAATAATACTACTGTAATAGTAATAATAATAACAAGCTCTCAAACTCCCTGGACGTTATCAGTATTGTATGTACTCAGGCCCACCCGGAGCCTTTCACCAGCAAGCTAAGGGGGGATGGCCCGATTTATTTGCTCATTCTTGTATCTTTTTACTATATGGATGTTTCACCCCATGATGATGGCACAAAAGAGAGAGAGGTTCTGGAAGTGTTAGTGAATGCCAAACTGGATGTATGTGGAATGACAGAGACCAAATGGAAAGGTTCAGATGTGAGAGAGTGGGAGTGTGGAATGGGTGTGTGTGCTGGAGTGAGTGATATCTGATTGGGGATATGAATGGTAAGGTGGGTGATAGGAAAGTTGAGGGAGTGGTGGGAGGGTGGGGGGTACCATCAGAGGTGAATGGGAATGGTAGTGCACTTGTGGACGTATGTGTGGGGAGGAGGCTGTGGATAGCCAACACCTGCCGACACAGAATGATCCACAGGTACACGTGGAAACGGATGTTGACGATGAAGGATAAGACAGTGGTGGAACGAAAGTCATTGATTGATTATGTATGTGTGGATGAACGAATGAAGAAATCTGTGATGGATGCTAGGGTGTATAGGGGTATTGGGGGGGTCTGTCTGATCATTATGTAGTGGTAGCTAAGGTTAGGATACAAAAGAAGTGGGTGAGGAGAGCTGGAGGGAGGCGAGAGGAGGGTGGAATGGTGAGGAGGGTGGAGAGGTTGCAGGAGGAGGAAGTCAGGGAGGAGTACAGGAGAGCAGTGGAAAGACGACTAGGTGGGTTCGACCTGGAAGTTATGGAGGAACTGGAGGAGATGAGCAAGGTGTTTAAGGATGAGATCTGTGCAGCATGTGAGGAGGTGTGTGGAGTGAGGAGAAGAGGGAGGGGAGTGAAAGGTACAGCATGGTGGACAGAAGAGGTAAGAATAGCTGTGTAAGAAAAGAAGAAAGCATATAGAGAGTGGTTGGGTAGTAGAGGGAATGAAGATTTCGAGAGACAGAAACGAGCAAGGTACGTGGAGAGTAAGAGGGTGGTGAAGAGAGTAGTGAAGGAAAGTAAGAGAAGAGTAGACGAGGAATTTGGAAGGAATCTGAGTGTAAAATGGAGGGAGAGTAAGAAACTGTTCTGGAAAGAAGTCAAGAAAGTTAGGGAAGGTAGCAAGGGAAACAGTAAGGGTGTGAAAGATAAGAATGGGTGAATGCTAGCCGAGAAGCAAGAGAGAGTCGAAAGATGGAGGGAGTACTTCAATGAGTTGCTAAATGTAAGGAATGAAGAGCCAGCAAACATAGCTGGATAGGGTATGGGAGGGAGAAGAAGAGAAGTAGTGGAGGAGGAGGTGGGGATCAGGAGGTCAGAAGTGTGGGAAGCCATGAAAAGAGTGAAGTTGGGGAAAGCACCAGGAACAGATGGAGTGTGTGGGGAAATGTTGAGGTATGGTGGTGAGATAGTGATAGAATGGGTATGGAAAATGTGCAAACTAGCATGGGAGAAGGGGAGTGCACCCGATGACTGGAAGACTGGCATAATAGTCCCCCTATATAAGGGCAAAGGGGAAAGAAGAGTGTGTGGTAACCACCGAGGAATATGTCTTCTAAGCGTAGTAGGGAAGGTATACAGTAGGGTAGTGATTGAGAGAGTGAGAACGGAGAAATGGATAGGCGACGAGCAGGGAGGTTTTAGGAAGGGAAGAGGATGTGTAGATCAGATTTTTACCCTGAATTGTGTTGTGGAGAAATATCTGGAGAAGAAACAAAAGGTGTATGTTGCCTTTATGGACTTGGAGAAGGCCTATGACAGAGTGGATAGAGAAGGTTTGTGGAAAGTACTTAGAATATACGGAGTAGAGGGCAAGTTGCTGAAAGCAGTGAAGAGCATGTATGAGGGTGCAAAGGCGGCAGTACGTGTGGAGAGTGAGCAGAGCGAGTTCTTTGACCTGAATGTTGGTTTGAAACAGGGGTGTGTGATGTCCCCGTGGTTGTTTACTGTATATATGGATGGAGTCATGAAAGAAATACTATCAAGAGCAGTGGATGTTGGTGTATCGCTGAAAAGGGAGGGAATTGAGTGGAAGCTACCTATACTGCTGTTTGCGGATGATACAGTTCTGATGAGTGATAATGAATGGGAGTTGCAGGGTCTGGTAAATGAGTTTGGAACAGTGTGCGAAAAACGGAATTTGAAGGTAAATGCGGGGAAAAGCAAGGTTATGGTCTTCGAAAGGGGTGAAGTCACAGAGTGTGAGGTGAAGCTGAACGGTCAGGCTATGGAGATCATCAACTCTTTTAAGTATCTGGGCAGTGTGTTGAGTAAAGATGGGACTATGGATGAAGAAGTGCGGGAGAGGGTACAACAGGGGAAGAGGGTTGTAGGAACGCTAAAAGCAGTAACAAGAAATAGGGTGGTCAGTATGGAAGTGAAGAAGTCCTTGCATGACAGTGTGGTAATCCCGACACTGACTTACGGAAGCGAAGCATGGACGTTGGTTGAGAGACTCAGACCAAGAGTGAGAGCAGTGGAAATGAATTACTTAAGGAGTGCGTGCGGAGTTACATGGAGGGATAGACAGACTAATGAGGAAGTAAGAAGGAGGTGTGGTGTGGAGGTAGATGTGCTGGAAAGTGTGAAAAGGAACAACTTGAGATGGTTCGGCCATAATTTATGGAACGTGTGGAAAGCGAGAGAATGACTAAGAGGGTGTACGAGAGCGAGGTGGAGGGACAGAGAGGGAGAGGTAGACCGAATGAGAGGTGGAAGGATGGAGTGAGGAAGTACATGAACGAAGGCGGTGCTGGTTGGGGGGACAATTTTCTGTCAAAAAATGTACAGATTTAGCTTGAAGGGGGTCTGGGTTTGCATATTTGAGTTTGAAGGAAGTCTGGGAAGGTATGTTTGTTAGCCTAAGGGACAAACTAAAACAACTTCCTCGAAAATGACCAAAGGCAAGCAAAATCTTCAATAATAATTAAGCAAAATATCATAATAACCCACCAGGCGTCGGACCAGATAGTTTAATACTACTACTACAGTACTACTAATACTACTTAACAATAATCTTGACCCCTCAACTTCTTTTATGACTCGAAATGAATGAAAGGAATCGGGCTGTCGTTTCTATCATTTGGGAATAGTCCACCAGGAAATAGGTGTGGATATTTACAGCCAGTTTGCTCTAGGCCCTATTGAGTTACAGAGAGGTCAGGGATTAAGATTATTGTCAAAGTTCGTTGGCGCTACCTATAATAATATTAATGATAATGATAATACCCAGTACAGTATCAGTTTTAGTGATTAATGTATGGTAATAATGTAGTGGCTGATAATAGGGGTCCAAGTTCCACTGTGCACTTTTATACTTGTGACTTCCACTGATAAATATGATACTGTTGTCTCCATACATGATTACCGGTAGTTACCATACTGATAAACACACTTGTTGGCTAAATAGAAATGTTGTGTTATTAGATTACGAGTCTCGACTGATAATTGTTCAATATAGTCACCATTAAAACCGGTGCTCTGTCTTTACAACTTCAACTTTGTTAATCCCTCTTGATCAGTTGAAATAATTTTTTTCACAAACATTTAATACTGTACTACTCATTAAATATTTAAGGAAAAGAACAGGACTTAGCGTTTTGTATATATTTTTTGTTTTAACATCATGGTAAATCAATGTTAAAGTTAACAAGTTAACTCTCGTTTGAAGAGGCAAGGGTCTTTCTTTATTGCAATACTGTACATAGTTACTTCCAGTTTTGTTTTGATGTAGTCTTGTTGCCTCATGTTTTATTAAGTGATCTATCTATATCTCACAGGCCTACAAAATACCCATCCAGTTAATTTAATTTTCCTTTTCTATCCCATTCTCTTTTCAGCTCCTGGTGATAATCACATTGGGGACCTGGTTTGGCGTAGACACCGACAGGCGAGATTTTACCACTGGCACAGTATTCTTGGCTTTCTTCTCAGCACTGGCTATATTTACTCAAAACATGCTCCTTGCTCCCAGTCGTGTTCTTGTAAGTATATTTTAACTTTACGGCTTCTGTCATTCTATCTTCCACTAAATGTGTAGACCCCCTAACTCACAGGGTCCATAATAAAGTGGAAATGCTAGCCCTTTAATTGCAGACTTATTCTTGCTTGCTTTAGAATTTAAATATATAAAAGACTTAGTTGACAGTAGCAAGAAAAATAAAATTCCAGAAAAATTAGCACTTGCTAAACTGTTAAGTAATAATAGTAGATATATTGATGATATTCTTGTTTGCAATTTGTTAAATTTTAATCAAGTTGCTAAACTTATTTACCCTAATTCTATTCCCCTCACACAATGTAACGTAAATTATAAAGTTGAAAATTTTCTTGATATAAATATAGAGATTGTTAATGAACAGTGCATACTTAAAGTATATCACAAAGTTGATGATTTTAATTTTAACGTAATAAACTTTCCTTTCCCTAGTAGTAATATCGATAGTAAAATAACTTATAATTGTTTTTATTCCCAATTAATAAGATTTTGTAAAATCTGCACTAAAGTAGATGACTTTTGGGCTAGAGCTAGGTTACTATACAGACTCTTAGTGGACAGAGGTTTTGAGGCAAGTAAATTGTTCCATAAATTTAATCTTTTTAGGGTCAATTATTGTGACTGTATTCTAAAATTTGACATCAATAATTTTAATCAAGCATTTTTAACTTGAAGTTTCTTGTATAACCTCTGCTTACTTTTTGTCTGTATTTATTGTTTATCTTTTTCTTTTTCTATTATTATTATTATTATTATTAATATTAATATTGATGATTTTTTAAATTTATTGTTCTTGTTAAAAGAGTACTCTTTGTTTAAATCTGTTGTTACTTCATATTTTGCAATTATTTGTCTTTATATTATATGTATTCATTGTCGATAGTATCAATTGCTTACTTTTGCGATTTCCTTAGTTTATTTGTGCTATAAATGTAGGTTATTTGTAGGGTAGTTATTGATAGGGGTCACTTGAGGCATGCTATGCTTACAGGTACCTACCCGATAGCACTATCGTTAGTGAGTGCTGTACTATATTTTATATATTATTTTGTAATAGTATAGATATCTTATCAATATTTGTATTTTGTACTATTGTTAATGTCTTGTCATGTTGCAAATTTGATTTTAAATAATATTTTGACATTTAACATGTAGTTTCTTTATTCATGCAGAGTTTAGTAAAATTTGCCAGAACGTCCCGGACTTCCCAAACTTGACTACTTCCTTTAACGTGACGATAGTGCGTTGTTATATGTGCGATTAGTTTGCTTGGGAAACAGATTAACTTGCTCATGTAGTAATGTACACCCTATGTGGTGGATTATGTTCTTTTATTTAATAATTTTCATTTTAGTAAGCGTTGTTTCCACATAGCGATTTTGATAATTTAATTTGACTTTATATTGTCCTTGTCCCAATTTTGGTTTGTTTAGTTTGCAAGTTTTACATTTTAATCTATCTATCTATCTATTCTATTGCCGGACACCATGATCCCCGAAGGGGTGGCCATCAACGAATCACCCCATGTACCTTGTCCCCAGTCAGTTGACGGGGCGTCCAGCACCGCTGTAACGCATGTACTTCTTAACTCCATCCTTCCACCTCGCTCTTGGTTTACCTCTCCCTCTTTGTCCTTCCACCTAACTCTCGTACACTCTCTTAGTCATTCTCTCACTTTTCATACGTTCCACATTGTCAAACCATCTCAAGGTGTTCCTTTTAACACTTTCCAGCACATCCACACCACACCGCTCTCATACTTCCTCATTCGTCTGTCTATCCCTCCATGTAGCTCCGCACACACTTCTCAAGCACAGTAGCTCATTTCCAACTCTTGGTTTGTGTCTCTCCAACAATGTCCCTGCTTCATTCCCGTATGTCAATTGCAGCCTCATACATGCTCTTCACTGCTTTCAGCAACTTGCCATCTACTCAGTATATTCTCAGTACCAGTACTTTCCACATACCTTCTCTATCAATTTTGTCATAGGCCTTCTCCAAGTCCATAAAGGCAACATACAACTTTTGTCCCTTCTCCAGATATTTCTCCACAACACTTTTCAAGGCAAAAATCTGGTCTACACATCCTCTTCACTTCCTAAACCCGCCCTGCTCGTCACCTACCCATTTCTCCGTTCTCGTTCTCGCTCTCACTCTCTCGATCACTACCCTACTGTACATCTTCCCTACTACGCTTAGAAGACATATTCCCCGGTGATTACCACACACTCCCTCCCTCACTCACATAGAAAAAACAAAAAAATTAACTTTCCCCTTTACCCTTATACAGGGGGACTATGATGCCTGTCTTCCAGTCATCAGGCGCACAGTCGCGCACTTCCCTTCTTCCATGCTAGTTTACACATTTTCCATACCCATTTGATCACTATCTCACCACCATACCTCAGCATTTCCCCACACACTCCATCTATTAGCTATTAATAGGGTATCCACATAGCGATTTTGAAAAGTTCTTTTGCCTTTATATTGTTTCGTCCCCGTTTTTGGTTTGTTAATTTTTCAAGTTTTACATTATAATTTATATACTGTATATGTCAGTGTTCCTATCATTACTAGTGTTATACATGCACAGTGTTATGAATTTATCTATTACAGTAATTTGCTTATTTGCCAACATCCACTTCTTTCTTTCCCAGGAGATCTTAATGAGTGCAGTCCTTGCTCTATTCTTTTTCATCTCCGGGATCATCGTACTAGTGGAGTATCCTAGTGATGCACTGGCCGAGACTTGTGGATCCTTCTGCCTCATCTGTGTGACAGCCTATGCTGCCGATGTTTTCTTCGCATTCCAGATCGAGACCGAGTGAGATCAAGGAAGGGGTATCGAATTGGGTTTACACGCTGCAATCTGATAATTATTTTCTTTTATAAAATCTTTCTTTCAGTTTACACTTGCGATTCAATGACAGTTTCTTTTCTTTTATATTAAATCTTTCAATCAAATGCAGTACATAGATATATATTTTTAAAGACTTGAGTGTTCCACATGAGATGCAGTTTGAGTTTCATTTCCTCATGGCTGCGTTCCAGAGCTGCCTCACTTGTCAGGTTTTTATATTTGAGATCAGAGTGCATAGTCTGATCCCACGTCATTCTAGGCCTACCACTTAGTGCAGCTCCCTCCACGTTCACGGACTTCCATTTTTTTCACCCAGTTTTGTTCACCAGTTATGTTATCCATCCACTCTACAAGCCCAAACCATCCAAGCCTGCATCTCATCACTGATACACTTGATACCTAATCGTCTCCTCAGCTCCTTACTTATCTTGCAGTTTGGCCCCACACATCCATCTCACCATTTTCATCTCGTTACGTTCCATTCTCTTTATATCATCCGCTTTAACAGGCCACATTTCTGAAACATAGGTAATTGTGCTTGTAATACATGAAGTTTACACTAGGGGTGCACCGCATAGTAGATTTTGCTATCCGGCCAGATACCGGATATGCCGGATATCAACAAAATTATCCGGCCGGATACCGGATAATTAAAAAAAAATTGTTTAGACAAAAAAATAACTGTCTACATACCAAGGATAGCATAGTTTTAAACTTCTGTAGCTTATCAGAACTTTGCAGTAATATAGCTTGCATAAACTCCATATAACCTTGTTATTAACCTGTTGATTTTGAATACTGAACATTTGTCTGAAACATACGAGTATATATTTTATGCCCATTTGCAAATCAACTAACTTAAGGAATTTACATTTCATAATTTAACCCTTGTCTAGCGGGGTGTTTTGGGCTCATTTGGGCATATTCAGGCCCTCCTGAATGATCAATCAAGTATCTGCATGAAAAGAAATTTATTCAGCAAAAAACTAGGCGCTAAAAGCTTCAAAATGAGACCAGAACGAGCTACGTAGCACTTGTGGTTCTCTTGCAGTGGTGCCACGAACATGGGAGTTTAGCGTATAGCGGTATATTTTTCCCAGCTATGCTCACTACTGGCTACACTGCCGGCCTCTCGAGAACACAGGGAACATGAGTTAATGGGCGGCGGTAAGCCCTGGGAGTCGGCTGTCTGGCCCGCTGCGCTCCCGGCCATTTGCACTCGATTTTAACCCTTTAAAAGCCTTAATAATGCTCCTAACTTGCTGCAAATTGGTGCACGACTTAAGTCGAGCGCCGCCAATAAGTGGTTAAGGCTACCAATGAAGAAAACCATTATGATATCAGCTCCGGGTAGTCAGTAGTCAGTACTGTATGTTACGTATAATGAGTTGCCCTCGCCCACTGTTATCATTTCTGTATTCTCACCTCCATAGAGGAAATACTGTATAACCTCCCTCCCCCTTTTTTATGTGTATTAAGGAGACAAAGGCAATGCTGTCTGTAACAAGAGTCGCTTCCAATATGGAAACAGTGATAGGAAGCCAAATTCAAGGTATGTTAGAGTCAAAATATCTGGACACATGGAGCTTGAATTAGTCTAAGTTATAGGAGGAGGGAAAGATAGATTGAGGGAGAGCGTTCCAGAGTTTACTTGTTAAGTAGAAGAAAGACAGGGAAAATCGGTTCACTCTTGGGTTAGAGAGTTGGACAGAATAGGGGTGGCAATGTGTTTAAAGGTGAGTGCCCTCCACTCTGTAAGGGAGGAGGTATACACTGATAGAGCTCTGAAGAACACTGATTATTGTAATAGCGGTAGAAGAGTGAGAGAGATGCAACATTGCGGCGTGTGAGTTGATAAGACGAAATGCTTTTGACTATACCCTTTCGAAAAGTGCTGTATGGGTGGAACCTCCCCACACTTGCGAACAGTACCAGTATTCGATACATGGGTGCACTGTGCTCCTGTGTGGGAGTAAAGAGAGCCCACCCAACTTCTGGAGTGGTGATATGGACTTTCCAAGAAAGACCAGAAGAAAAAGAGACACCAAGAATATTGAGAGAAGACGAAGGGTTGATTTGTGTGTTGTTGACGAGTAAAGGATTGTCGTGTGGAAGATTGTAATGGGTAAATACATAGATGGAGAAATAGGGTTTTGGAAGCAATGAAAGTATCTAAATTTTCTCGGCCCCAATCGGAAATAATTGACAGATCAGAAGATAAGCGTGCTATGGCCTCATCAGGTAAGTTTTGGAGTGATTGCATTGTGGAACGTTTTAGAAAACTAGTCGAATAGTGTTGGGTAGTCGTCAGCATATGAATAGATAGGACTGGAGGTACAGGTGAGTAGATCATTAATGAATATTATAAATATAACTGGAGATAGGATAAAGCTCTGAGGAACACCAGAGTTGATAGGTTAAGTAAGTGAGCAACCGCAGCTATGGAACGGCCAGTAACAAATTTATAAATAACTAAAGGCACAGACAGGAATAGAAGCCAAAGGAGGGTAGTTTGGAAATACATAATTTGTGACAGACTCTATCGTAAGCTTTTGATATGTCTAGCGCAATAGAAAAGGTCTCACCGAACGGAAAGCGGATGGCCAAGATTTAGTAAGATAAGAAAGAAGATCACCAGTAGAGCGTTGTTTAAGGATAATACTGGCGATCTGAAAGAAGATTATGGACTTACATACATACATACATACTTAAATTTAAAGACCAAGTGCTTCCCACGAAGTGCGGTTCCGGTCTCACGTCCTATGCTCACAAATGCTTAAGAAATTTTAATTAAGAGTAGATTTTTAAAACTTTAGAGATGCAAGAAATGAGAGCAACTGGACGATAGATGGAGAGTTGAGCGCGGTTCCCCTTCTGTCGGACAGGTTGAATAAAGGCAAACTTCCAGCAAGAAGGGGAGATGTTAGATTAGAGGAAAGCAGAGACAAAATAGTTTACCTAGGCAGGGAATCAGCATGGAAGCAATTTTTTTGTTTTACAACAGGACTAACACCGTTTGGTCCATACTGTCAAGTATGTTAGAAATATATACGAGTGTAACAGTACTAACATGTAAGGTAATTATTAAACAAAGTTGAGTAAATAATCTAACTCCCCAAGTATGGTTTCGGTGCAGCAAAGTTTCAAATTGAATCAGTTCACTTCAGGTTCAATAAAGGAAACCGTTTGCACCACTTGGGCTGTTGTATCATCTGCCAGTTGAGTCATAACAGTAATCAGAGCAGTTGTGCTAACTGGTGGTCAGACATTCAAGGTTGTGTCAGCTAAATCAGACATAATTACTCAGATTTATATGTAGCACAAGTTTCATTGAAGTGATTTGTTCCTATTGCTATTATCTGTCCGGATACCGAATACCGGATAATTGCAATATCCGGCCGGATATGTTATCCGGTGCACTCCTAGTTTACACCTTTACCTTCATGCGGAGTGGGATTATTCTCATGGTTAGAATTGGCAGCAGTTCTCTGAACTTTACCCATCCACTTCTAATTATGGCGATAGTGGCGGCCCTGGCACTACCATTTGCAGAGAAGGTATCTCCCAAGTAGCAAAGCTTGTCCACCAGCTCTAGCTAAAGTTCACACTCTTAAGCCAGTCATTTGAACACGAGTTCCCCTTTGTATGTACTCTACATACAAATTTCTCCACTCCGGACTTCTTCCTCGGCAGAGGTCCTTTTATCTTAGTCCAGCGCTTCTTTCCACGGTGTACCCAGCAACGACAGACACTACACTGAATTCAGTTTGTGCCCACCCCTTTTCTGCATACTGCACCTGGATATGCATTTTTTTTTTACTACATTTCCATACCCTAATCCACTGTGCATAACCTTGTGTTTTTTGTGTGGATGAAGCAGTTCTTAAAATTATATGTATGATAGATTGCCATGCCCTCCCTTCATCTTTTGAATTTATCTGCAATAAAAACTACAGTAGTTCATCTGTGTATAGTAGTTCCCAAGGGAGCCAGTTCTAAAATCTCTAGATAGTGCCTCCATAACTATAAAAAAGAAGAGGTGGCTTAACACAGAGCTCTGGTGGACTCCAACACTAACTGTAAACTACTCAGTGAGTACATCTTTCACCCTCACTGCTGTTTGTGAGTCCTCGTACATCTTCATTATCACACGCACCAGCCACACTCCTCTACACCAAGTTTTCTCATAGCCCACCACACAACATCACTGGGTACCCTATCAAAGGCCTTCTCCAGGCCTATAAACTTAAGCTATAGATCCCTATCTTTATATAAATATCTATACTGCAGCTGCCTGACTGAAGATAACATCTGTGTGAACAGTTATAATACAGTACTGTACATCCACAGAAGACTGCAAAACGAGAGACTTTTCTCACCCATTCCGAAATATAAGTTCCATGTTTTTAGTAATTAATATTAAAGTATGCTAAGTTAAAGCTATGCTCTGTAGTGTCCTTTATACCCCTGGAAGTTATTAAATGGCCAAAGTAATACTTCATTATTATTTTCCTGACCTTGCAAATAGTGTTCAGTAACATGCTGTCTTAGGGCAAGTTAAATTAATTTGGCCAATTTTATTTTTATTTGTCTATCATGTTTAAAGGTTGTGTGATACAGGGGAAGTGTACTATACCCTGTTCTAAATAAGTAGGCAAAAACTCTTGAACATTAACCTGTATAGCTCACAAACAACTAGAGTAATCAAGCTAATTAATATTTCTACCATTTTAGAAGGGTCTGCAAGGGAATAGGAGTGGAAATTTACAGCCCATTTGGTCAAGCCGTTTTTGAGTTACAGAGGTTTGAAGTCAATTTTTTTGGCCTACTTAAAATGAATGGACTATGTTGTTGTTTTTGTTGTTGTTCCCCAAGCTGCCTGGCCGAACAGCCCCAAGGCCCCGAGCACGGCCAAGGCCATAACCGAGCGCCCCCACAGAACCCTCCCTGCCGACCACAATAAAGCCTGGGTGACCGAAGCCACTCCATGGCGGGGAGCTGAGGAGGGTGCGGAAACGCCCGGGAAACCAAAGCCCCACCCAGGGCCCTGTGCCCCTCAGCAATTATGAAGAGAAAGTTGAGGGGCAAGGGAAAAATATGACGCTTTGACGCTTGAATGGACTATAGCACGTTATGCTTACCATAATGCCCAGTGACCCCATTGTTAGTACATGTACAGTATATGTATTTGGTTGTTACTTTACTTTATGTATTTGTTCACTGTATTTTATGTATCTATTCAATAATTTTTTTTATCTTGTATTGTTGATAATTGTAGTACAGTACTTGTACAGTAATTTTGCTTTGCAATTAGGTTAATGTATTTGTATGTTTGTTTCAATAAATCCTTGCTCTTAAGTAGAAAGTGCCTCTCTCTGATCCACACATCTGAAAGTAATGAATACATGTGGTACTCCAAGGACTCGAACCTAGGATACTCACAACGAACTGCGATAAGTCTACCAGAAAGCACGCTATTTAAACGTGTAAAAAATAAAAATTCAAATACCGTTCTAGTGCCGGGAAATGTCTCAAGTATTGTTCTATCTATCTATCTATGTACTCTGGATATACAGTACCCCTAGTTTTTTTCTTTTTTTTTCTTACCTATGACTTTACTAGAGCCTTAAGCCCCGTCTATACGATCGAGCAGTGTCTGGCGGGTTGTGCCCCTTTACCGGGCAAAGTCTGTTAAACACGCTTGCGGTGCTGTCCACACGGCAGCCGGTCAGTGATTGGCCAGTCAAAGTCTGCCAGTGGTCAGAGTAGGAGCTCGGCAGGGCTGGGTCAGTGGGTCTGGTATGATCACCATGGTCCCCAACAACAATAATCACAGGACAGTTATATAACCTATACAGTATATCCAAGCAGATGCCAATAAGAGGGAGTGTATATCGGCAGAAGCTCGACTGGAGGCAACACCTCATGTTTGTTTCAAATGGATGCAGCTACACTTATTTGCGGTATACTAAAAGATTATCCAAGCATAGTTTGTCTCGCATTATTCCTGAAACTTGTCGAGCAATAAACGAAGTACTCAATCAAGAGTGCTTGCAGGTGAGCTTTATAGTGAGACGATCCAACCTAAGTTTACATAAAATTAATTAAATAATGCAATTGCGGATGGTATACTTGAAATCATTTCGTCGTTGCGATTCCAACAGTATATACATATTTTAATTTTGACCAATTTTTAGGCTCAATAGGCCTATTTTAAAGTTAAAATATAGGTTTGACTCCTGCAAGGAGATAAAGAAAACCTAATATTTAGTAGTGGCCCCGTAATCATTGACGATTATGCCTATTACATAAGGCTACCTCTTCAAACGCTCATACGCGTAGTTTGAATCTACCGCCGCAGAGCTCAGAGGAACCTTCATCATAAGCACACGCAAAATCACTCATGGTTCGTCTTTATGATTGGGTTCTCACTACGAAAAAACTTCGTAACAAATACAAAATAAAATAAAATAAGAATAACTATTCATAAGCTTTCCATATTCTGTGGATGTACTTCTGTGGATTCTTGGACCAGACGCTGACTAGCGCATCCTTCCGCCTTCACTGACATATCAAGTATAACCAAAATCCTTAATACATCAACGAATGGGAAGGGGATGGTCGGGAGGGCCCCAGTCGTCAATGATTACGGGGCCGCTACTAAATATTAGGTTTTCTTTATCTCCTTGCAGGAGTCAAACCTATAATTTATTAGTGGCCCCTCCATCATTGACGATTATGCCTGATATCTAAGACTGGAGGGGGACATTCGTAATCATATCATAACCATTACAAATAGAATAGGCAGATAATCAAACAACCACATAGTATTCTTACTTTGTAAAAATTATATATTTATGTATAAACTTTATACAACATATAAAAGGGGTACAAGCAGGGGCGTGCTTAAAGAAGGAATGCTAGACTACTCGGCCCACGGGACAGCTCGGCCCACGGCGAGACAGCTCGGCCCAGTAAAAACGAGACAGCTCGGCCCCGTGTTAATTACGAGACAACTCTTAATTAACCTAACCTAACCTAACCTAACCTAACCTAACCTACACATTATGAATCGAGAGAACTAGCCTATGAAATAATTATACAATAAACGAACATTTCGCCCACATTACACACACGCCATAAACGGGAGGCCATGTATGCAGCAGCAAATCCTGCAAATCCTGTCCTCTGCGCATGCGTGAGAATCTTAGGCCCCTTGGCACGATTTGTTTTCCTTTATACTATTATATTATCTTAACCTAACCTAACCTAACTTAAATTAACCTAACAGTTGAGCCTAAATAACATAATAAAAATATTAGGGAAAAGGTCGCGCATACGCAGAGGACAGGATTTGGTGCTGCATACATGGCCTCACCCATAAACCCTACACTTAGCTCTCCCCATCCTAATCCTGATTGGTCTCGTCAAATTGCCCCATAGCAAAACATGGGGCCGAGCTGTCTCAAATAATGGGCCGAGTTGTCTCGCCGTCGTGGCCGAGTTGTCCAAAAGTGGGCCGAGATGTCCGAGCCGAGTTGTCCCATGGGCCGAGTCGTCCAGCCACCTTAAAGAAGCCTGCTTGAGGAAAAAAGGGTAACTATGAGAATCTGTTCCCAGATCTGAAAGTTAAAGGCACCCCACTTAAATTAAGTGGTGAAAAATAAAACTTTATGTTTACATGTGCACATATAAACCCCATTATTCTAATGTGTATATTCCTTAAAATTAGACACAAAAATAGAATAATTTCTTGTACTATCGCAGATTGTACTTACTAAAATGCTACTCGGAGTTGCAACTACCGAGAACTCTTAAAATTAAATTGCTTCAACAGTGTATCCCACTGAAAGAAACCGTTGTTGTACTACATCCAGTGTACTTTAACAACATTTCCCGTAGGCATTACTACAGAGAAATTTTAATCACAACACTTATACATTGTATCACAGCTCGCATAGCTGAAAGAAACCATTGTCGTACTACATCCATTGTACAGTACTTCAACCACATTTCCCGTAGGCATTACTACAGAGAAATTTTAAACACAACACTTATACATTGTATCACAGCTCGTATACTCTGTACATATCCTCCGGCGGGGTCTAGGGTGTCTTATGTTACACTGACTGCACCCCCCCCCCCCCCCTCTTTCTTAACCTAAACAATAAGTGACTTAGAGACCCCTCTAGACCCTTTGCCGTAACGCTATACACGGCATTGATGGTTTGTCTAGTGCTACCGACAGGTATCAGTTAAAAACGTATGATTTGAAGCCCATAGTTGAGTAGTAGCTATGTCTTCAATAGAATTTTTTTTTAGAAAACGTAAAGATGCTGCCCATTTGCGTAAATCGTGGGCCCTACCCACTACGCCGGGATTACTCTCTTTAATGACTTCGACTAGCAGAGAAGCCATTTTTCGTTTCATTAACCTTTTACCTGTACTCGATACCCATAAAGCACCTTGTCGGTTAAGAGGTGCCACTCTCATATATTTGGTTAAAACTTGTACAGGACACAAATTATGGTGCACTTTACCCCGTTTCAACGCCGGCACCGTGAACTCTGAGAAAACATTTTCACTATGTTCATTCTTGGCGATGAACCCTGGGGAAGGTGCAATATGAATGCAATCATTGAGTCTACCAAACCTTATGCAATTAGGGGTGTTGCTCATCGGCGCCAGCTCAGACACCCTGCTACCTGTTGCCAGAGCCATAAGGAACACAGCCTTTTTTAATAGTAATTCAAAATCTGCCGTATTCTGATACAGACGGGAATGAAGCAAAGATAACGCCTTATCAAGAGACCAGGTAGGCATGAGCTGACGGGGAGGTGGGCGGAGTTTGAAGCATGCTCTCATTAAACCTGTTTCTTCCGCCTGTGGTATGGTTAGACCTGTAAGGTCAAAGAATGGCACCCTGATAGCTGTTAAGTGATTTTTTAGAGTCACTACAGATAGACGTTTCTGTTCAAACAAATAGTTTAAATAATGAAAAACTAATGCCACCGAAGGTACTGTCTGTTCTGTTCTAACTATCCAAGAAGTAAAGGACTGCCAATGAGATTGATATTGCCTTTTGGTAGATTGTGTGTACTGATTCATAAATTTATCTGTCACATTTCTACCAACCGGTGTTAGCCACTTGGCCTCCTGAATGTCCACAATGCAAAAGTCAGCGAGGTCTTTAGGTTGCCAATCGTGTCTAAGTGGAAATACCCGACCGGGAGCGACACCAGGTTCGGGCACCACATTCTCAATTGCTGGTACCACAACTGCGCCGGCCACAGGGGCGCGATTAACGAGACTACGCCTCAATAATCCTGTAGTTTGTTGACTACGTGGCACATTAGAGAAGCGTCTGATGGCGGAAACAGATAAATGGAACTCCACCTGTTCCAATCCGTCACCAATGCGTCGGGCCCCCCCGCCGGCGTTAATGTCCGGCGTGTGAGGTACCGAGGGAGTTTGTGATTCTCCTCTGATGCAAACAGATCCACTTGTGGACGGTAAGGCTCTGCAATCATTTGATCGAAAATGTTTTGCTTGAGTGCCCACTCTACTGTTGTGCTCTGTCTCCGAGACAGCGCGTCTGCCCAGACGTTTGCTACGCCTGGGAGATATGATTCATGAAGATGAATGTTCAGCTTGTTGGCTAGCACAAAAATCTTTTCTGACACGTCTAGCAACTTCCGAGACCTCGTTGACCCTTGTTTCTGAATGCAGTGAACTGCATTGAGATTGTCCATCCTGAAGGCCACCGACTTTTCCCGTAAAGTAGAGCCGTGAACCTGAAGGAAATACAAGGGGACTAGTAACTCTTTGACATTTATGTGAGAGGTTTCTGAAGGGGACCAAAGCCCTTGACCCTGATGCCCGAGGTTTGACTGAAAGCCCCAACCTATCATCCCTGATGCATCCGTGTCCACCCATACCGTCGGCGGAGGAGAGGTCCATGACATGACTGAGTGCAACATTTCCCTCTTCACCCAGACCGCTAGTAAGCTGTGTATTAATGCTGGGATAGGCCATAATTTTCCCGCCGGTAAGAGTGGGAAATATTTGTTGCCCTCCAAGATTAAACGTTTGACTTTCAACCGGCCCAACTTCACAGTTAGTT
Organism: Paralithodes platypus; assembly: GCA_032716605.1. NCBI lineage: Eukaryota > Metazoa > Arthropoda > Malacostraca > Decapoda > Lithodidae > Paralithodes > Paralithodes platypus. The sequence goes on along the minus strand of CM064493.1, from coordinate 33,661,521 downwards.
GAACCCAGTTGAGAGAACCGACTAGAGGTTCCCAGAGTCTCCGTGTCGTAGTCCGACTGTGGAGAAACATAAACATTTTTTTGCGAAACCTGTTTCGATTGTCCACACTCTGACTCAGAGTGAGAGACGCTGTGTCCCAGACCAGCCCTATCCACTGAATTACTTGTGAGGGAACAAGGTTTGACTTTACCAAGTTGACCTTGAATCCTAGAGATTTGACATGGTTTAACGTAATGTTGACATGAGTGTTGCATAACTCTTCTGTCTCTGCCACCACCAGCCAGTCGTCCAGATACCACAAGATCCTGATTCCTTGTTCTAAAATGGGCATCAGGGCTTGCCGGACTAATTTTGTGAAAATGCGTGGCGCTAGGTTTAATCCAAACGGCATCCTTTGAAAGACATAAGTCTGATGCATCATTCTTAAAGCCAGATTTTTTTTAAATCTCTTGTTGACCGGGACGTGCCAATACGCGTCTGTCAGGTCTAATGAACACATCCACCCTTCCGGCGGAAGTGTTAGCCTGATTTGATTCACTGTCAGCATCCTGAAGAACACGTTGTGAATGTGGAGATTCAGATAAGACAGGTCTACGACCGGCCTCATCTGAATACTGTCCCTTTTTGGTACTAGAAAGAGTTTGGATGTAAACACCGGGTAAGTCGGGGGGACTGGGATAATGACACTCTTGGTAATCATCTCCTGAACTAGTGACTCCACCTCTAAAGAAACATGAGTGGCCTCTGTCGGCTGACGTAAGCGAGGTCGCCGGAGCCACTGCCAAGTGATGCCTTTGCGTACCACAGTCCTCGCCCATGATCTTAATGGCCATGCCTGATGACACGCCCGGAATGACCCAGTTAGCAGACTGGGGTTCGCCGGCTGGACTACTATCTGTTCCAACACGCCTTTGACTGGCCCCGGGAGTGAGAGAGACCTTAGTTTTTTGCTGGTGGTGGTGTACTCTTGGATGACTGGCTGGGTTTGGCTGGAGGCGGGCCCTGACCTGGTCGTTGGTGAAACCTGTGGCTTTTACCCGAGAATTTACCCTGTTTATACCTGACGTGAGCCTGACCCTGGGTGGAAGAGGACTTAGGCTGATGAAAAGGCTTCGACCCACTAGCTTGAGCTTTCGAAACTGGTTTGGGTTTAGGGAAAGTAAAGGTAGGCTTCTTAGGTTGAGAGGGACTTTGTTTGAATGCTTGTGCCATATTGAAAACAGTCTTCCAAACTGCTGGAGAAATCAAAGAAGGGGTTAGAACTGGAGACAGAATTACTTGGCTTGCAATACGGTCAGGAAGTTTCTTTACTAAGAACATCCTCAGATCCTGCCTTGCTCGAACCGCCTCTAATAAGGCCGTCCGAATATCTCCTAAAGACTGAATGGAAGTTTGGAGAAGCAAGCGCCGGGAAAGTTCAATGGCCTTCCTGACTTCCGCAGTTTCGATTGCCTGAGAAGAGCGTAACAGAGACTTTGTTACTTGCTGAGTAACAATATATTGTGAAAACAGTCTAAACTCTTTACCTCTTAACCTAAACTCGCGGTCTAGGTGAGTTGGGGAAGGCGTGCTAAATGAATCTTTTAATTCGCACAAATTGATTTTAGGGGCAGCCAAGAAATCAAACAAAGCAGAGGGGACTCCTCCGGCACTAAAAACCAGAAGAGAGAACCAAGAATGGTGCTCTTGAGGGATTTGGTGAGAAGACTTTGTAGTGAAAGTAGTGGCAACATTTTGAGCCTCTGTTTCCCAGTCCACCAAGGTCCCGTACCCAACTGCCCCACCTGCAAGACTGGATTAGAGGCTGAGTCTGTGATCGGAAACATATCCAATTCCGGCGTCAAAGCAGAAAGTGCCTTGACGTCGTTAAGCCATCATTCTTAGTCCAGTCAGAAAAAAGCTTTGAAGCTGAGGCAGGGGGTAGGGCTGGCGTTGATGCATACACAAAAAAGTCATGGTTATAATAACTGGGAATGGCCTTAATATGAACATCTAAAACATCGCCTTGACTATCCAATGCTCTGAGTTTTCTAGGCTTATTGCCTTGGATTACCCACTCATGTGGTACAGGGAGCTCCCCCAAAATAGTAGCTTGTGCTGCCTCTGGCTTAGTTGGTAACATTGCTACCCATGACTCATCAGGCCCGTATAAAAGAGGCATAGCTCCTTTTCTGACTGGTGCCTTGTCTAAAGGGGGGGGGGGGAGTTATGTCTGATATGACCCGCACATTGGACGTAGTGAGAGCTGCTGTGCCTGGCACAGAGGAAATTGAATCTGACACAAGAGGGTTAGGTATTTTAGCTAAAGCAATGGATGTAGCCAGAGGTCGCACATTCGTTGACGTTGCGGGAGCTTCCATACCAACTGTAGGAGTTTCCGGCGTAGGGCCAAAGGACTTATTAAGTGCATTTAATAGTAACCCATCAATTTCTTCTGTAGTTACATACCTAGCAGATGACGAACTCCGTGGAGATTCGACAGTACCCTGAGAGTCTTCTAGGTGGTGACCTGACTCTTCAACTTCCATCTCTGAGACCAGAGAACGCTGTTCTTCATCCCTTAAGTCTGGCCTTTCATGGGAAGATCCCGCCGAAGCCGGGACCTCCACATACCGCCATGTAAGATCTGGGTTAGAAGATGGGACATCGGCATCCCGGTGGACGTCAGCCACTACTTGCGTTACAAAAGGATGTGTGCCGTCCTGCCAGGGCTGTGAGTATCGCCATACACCTTGGCTGTGGCTGTTACTCGCTTGCGAGCCTGGAATACTCCCCAATTGGGAGCCCTCACCCGAGCACCCTAGCAGTTTATAGTTTCAGTAAGATACTTCTAAATCTGAGGCTGACACACGTGACCTGGTAGAGAAAGCATGAATATCAGGTGATGAAATGTCCGCCGGGGCATCCTCCACCACATTCTCTGACTCCACCCCCGACCTGTCAGATTGGACGTTAGACTTGGAGGGGGTAGATGCAGAGAGCGGGGTACCAGGCTCCGGCGACAGCCGTGAGTCCGTTCGCGCCGGAGGATCCCTTTTGGATGATTTATGACTTCTACTAGACATATGTTTAGTTCTACTAATGTCTTTAGGTCCCCTACTCTCTTCCTTTGTCCTCTTCCGTGGAGGTGAAGAAGAGTGGCCCGAAGCTTTCACCTGCTCCCTCAAGGGTGACCTTGACTTGGACCTCGTCGCCGATGCCGAAGGTGACGGCGAGCGATGCCTCTTAGATTTGCCAGGGGAGGGTGTGGGAGCCTGTCCCCGCCCAGTCTCGGAGGCCTTACGTGTACGGATCTTACTCTTAGGGGGGGCATGTTTAATAATTAACAGTTCCCAAAGCTCAAGGTTGTCACATTGCAATGCTTTATGAGCTACATTTGTTGAATAAGTAGCGAGAAGTTGTTTTACTTCCTGCAAGGCCACCGCCGCAGTATTATCTTTGTGAATCAACAGTTTAACACTTAAGAGGGTACAAATAGTGCAATGCTTTGTCACCCATATCCTCCGTGACCGATCTAGGCATTTAACACATTTAATGCACAGCTTGTGCGCAAAAATAGGGATACCGGAGCATAACGGCGTTGAACATAAAGCAATGAGAGGTTCTATGGCCGACATGACCGAGACTGGCGGAAATCTACCCACCCCCGGGATCTACCTGGTCAGCTGGCGCCACGCCGGTACTCCGCCCTGGAAAGAGAAAATTCCCAGGAATTAATGCTCATAAGGTTACCCCAAAATGTTACAAAAACATGTCATAAAACTGCTGGTCAACGAACCGTAGTCCTCAACCACTACTTTTCGCTGTCCAGCAGTTTCAAATTAAAGATTTCAGCATATCTTTACCTGTCCAAAAGATTTAAGCATATCTTCTGAGTCTTCATAAAGATGAAGCATATCTTTAATAAAGATGAAGTCCTTCAAGTATCCCTTTACACTTGAAACACTAGTAAGATTCAGGCATCTTCTTATCCCATAAAAAGTCTAAGCCTATCTTAATCTCTAATCCGACTTCTACCAGAAGCCCTCATAGATCGCCGTCTTGAAGGCCGTGATACCTTATAGTATCAACCAATTGTTTGGCAAACCATAGCGAATTGCAAATCCGGTAATATAACCACCCGAAGGTACCACCGCCGGGTTTCATATAAAATGTCAAACCAATTGTACCTGCCCCAGACCTCTTTGCAAAAAAGGTCGCCGGGAGGGAAAGACCAGACAAACAAACAGCATTGTTTCAATGGCTTTGAAAAGCCGAGAAAACCTTATCCAACAGGTGTCAGCAAGATCACCTTGATAAATGTGTGGAGCCCACCTCGCCGGGAATAACACAGGAAGCCTGATCACAGGCTCGACCACAGAAAACGCAGTTTCTGATGAGCCCTCAAGCTACCAAACTTGCCGGGGTAACTTACCTATTTTAGCCATCCTGACTAAAACTCGGTAAACCAAAACGGCTTTCTCGGAGCAATCGAGAAAAACCGCCGGAAAGGCAACCCACAACAAACAGAACGCAGTCTGATAAACATAAACAGACGCAGTCCGAAGCTCCTGGATCAGCCAATCACAACTAATCCAGGACACACATGACACATGAGTAAATTTTTATAATAATAAACAATGAAAACACTTGCATATGTGAAAAACTACGAGTGGCTGGCTAGGCCTAGTGAAAACGGAAAACACTTAATGACGTCGAAACACAATCGAAAAGCACTTCATCCCACCAAAACTGGAACAGCAGCCACATCAACATCGTAGAAAAAACCTGGTAAGGGTAACACTGACTCGGGACCCAGAAAGAACTCCACTACGTGAAGAAAAAACACCAGGAACGTCAGTAAAAAACAAACAAGGCTACTCCATCTGAAAGATAGCTAGAAGCCCGACATCGCGTAGTTAAAGCCGCCTAACAAGCTAGGACTAAAGATGGCTAAACACGAAAAATGTTTCAGAGCGTCCTCAACCCGGCCACGAGGGTCCGTCCGAAATAGACGCCCCAATAAAACGACCCAAAATACACTTGTCCTGCGAGAAAACCACCCATGACACCCCTGCTACGCTAATCCTAACCTTACTCAAGACATCCCAGAGTAAACAAATGAGAAAAAACTCACTAGCGACGCAAGAATGCGGAATCAAAGCGGAGCACTGTGGGGGACACATCCGGGTGGGGTGAACGCAGAGCAAGGAAGGCGGAAGGATGCGCTAGTCAGCGTCTGGTCCAAGAATCCACAGAAGTACATCCACAGAATATGGAAAGCTTATGAATAGTTATTCTTATTTTATTTTTATTTTTTATTTGTTACAAAGTTTTTTCGTAGTGAGAACCCAATCATAAAGACGAACCATGAGTGATTTTGCGTGTGCTTATGATGAAGGTTCCTCTGAGCTCTGCGGCGGTAGATTCAAACTACGCGTATGAGCCTTTGAAGAGGTAGCCTTATGTAATAGGCATAATCGTCAATGATGGAGGGGCCACTAATTAATAACTCTGTAGACAAGTTATCTATTGATGGAGTTTGTTCAATTTGTTACCATCAGTTCACTTTGACACGCTGAATCGAATGGCGCAAACAGAATTGAAATCGGACTATTAATTTAGGATTTCGATTTTGACTTGGCCTTCCTGGAGGGCCCAGGGGACCGTTTTTTGGACTTTAAAAGTCCTCTGTAGTCCAAACTATAAGTCCTAGAGAATTCTACTTGGTGCCATTCGATTTTTCTCGACGAGCTGCTTCCATACATGGTCGTAGATTTAATTTTTCGACCAGCCATTCTCCCATAATCGAAAAAATTTGTTCAAAAATGCCTGGGTTTAGTTAAGCCCGGGCAAATCGATGATTTTGGTCTGATTTTGACTATTCAAGATTGTGGTATATTTGGAATCGTCTCGTCGCTGCGATTCCAACGTTTTTTTTTTAAGATAAATATAATTAATCATACTTATAGGAGTAATCTTAACCCTCCAGCCCCGGCTACGCATTACATAAATATTCCCCGAGACCCGGGTGTTTTGGCCGAAAAACGTCTAGGCTAGGCTACCGTATCTTTGTTATTCTGACTTCTTCCCGCATTCCCGCGCATCCCCAAGCGTAGCTGTGTTATTTACCTGTAGAATGGCGTTAAGTAGAGCTCTCCAAGTCAACTGGTTCAGTTGTGATGATGATTTCATTGGAGATAACTTACGGCAACAACAGCCACTTTACACTACTTTTCGATACTTAACAACAACATACAGGCACACACGAACAAGCGACGCTCTCCTTCTTGTGGCCGGAGATGCGGGGCGTCGGTCCAGCCGGCTGTTGTTTACATGCGTCGGACCGACGCCTCACACACCAAGGTCACAGGCTTTCAACCACTTGTACAATGTTGTACCACCCGGGTTCCTCGGGTCAAAACAAAATGGTACACACGTGTACCAGCCGGGTTTGAAGGGTTAATAAAATACAGTAAACCCTCGCTCTTTCGGACTAATTGGGGGAGACCCCTGTCCGAAAGAGTCAAAAGTCCGAAAGGGCCGAGTCCGAACTCACACTTCAGCCATTCGGACTTGTCCGAATGTCTGAAATAATGTCCGAAGTTTATAAGGCCGAAACTCGGCTCTTCGATCCGAATGCGAAATAATTTTTCTCAGCCTTTCAGACAAATCCGAAAGGCTGAAATAATGTCCGAAGTTTATAAGTCCGAATACACATTCACCTAACCAGACAAGTCCGAAACTCGGCTCTTTGGTCCGAATGCGATTTAATTTTTCTCAGTCTTTCGGACAAATCCGAAAGGCTGAAGCATGAGTCCGTTAAATGTAGTCCGAAAAGGACGGAGGTATTTTCTCAGCCTTTCGGACAAATCCGAAAGGCTGAACCATGAGTTCGAATTGAAATGCTTGTCCGAAAGCCTTGGAATTCCGAAAGAGTGAAGTACGAAAGAGCGAGGGTTTACTGTATTCATAATATTGCTAATAATAACTTATCAATATAAATGGGGACACTCCCCATACTTTATTCTGAAACTAACATTAAAGTCATACCATCAGTGACATTTAATACGTATAAGTGATTGCACACATTGCATCCCGTTTACCTTCCACCAAATTTTCCTGATTGATACCCGTATAATAGAAGGATAAAATATATATATATATTTATTAACCCCTTCTGTACCGGCGAAGTATTTTTGTATTTGTTTTGAGCTACATTTAGACGATTGCATTAAGATTAAAAGGGTATATGATAGCTAAAGGGATTAATTGAGATCGTCTGTAGTCTTTTAATTGGTAGACGTCCTTCCTAAGCCGTGTAAAGACTTATTATAATTGCCAGAATATAATAAAATGGATGTAACCGGTATTGAATGGGTTAAAGATCAAGCTACACATTTATTTCCCTCCTTCCACGGGCCCCTTTATCCCCATTCCCCCCGGCAAATTGCCGGGCAGTTCAACTTGGCCTTCCTGGAGGGCCCAAATGACCAAATGACCGCCGGCAAACTGCCGGACAGTGCCTGGTGATTTCGCTCAACTGCGTGCACGGGCATATCCCTGGTTTGCCCGCTGAATTTGTCCCATATCGAACATTTTTCATGTGCCCGACGGGCAGTGCTCGTTCGTGTGGACGGGGCTTTAGGATCATATCTGCCATAGGAGCGAGTGTTGAGAGGTTTTCACTCAAAGGTTTTATTTTTTTCTGGACCTCCATCTCCCTCATGTTTAGCCCCATTAGTTTTGAGATTTTAATTGTAATTGGGGCTAAACATGAGGGAGAAGGTCCAGAAAAAAAACATTCCCCCTTAGCCCATACAGTACCAGGGACGTACTTTTCATCGTATTCTGGCAACTATTAGACTATTTTATACAGCTTAGGAAGGACCTCAGGCAATAATATGGCTTCAAACTATCTCAACCATCCCTTTTAACTACCACAGATCCCTCCTTAGCTGCATAATATCGTCTAAACATGAATATAATATAACGCACGTCGCTGGTACAAGGGTTAACACAATTACTGCGGTGCCTGTCACCTGACAGACACCGAAATCCGCCTATTATGTAGCCCGGGAGCGAGGCAAGCGAGAGCAGGCAGCGCAGGTGGGTTTCATCCAGTGCCCACCAAGTCTGAGGCCGAATGAATACAAGCCAAAGAGAGAGGGAGAGAAAGAGAAAAAAAGCGAGGTGGGCTCCCTTAAGGTGTCGTCATCCCACACACCCTAAAATATACACACCAGTGACACCACTAACAAGAGAGGGAGAGAGAGCGCGTTCTGGTGTGCGAGACAGCCTTCTCTCGCACCATCGCAGCGTTACACATAGTGAAAACTGCTAATTTTTAGCGATTTTGGCCGACATAATTATGCAAGATCATTGAAAGACAACCAGGCGTCGTACAGAGATGATTCAGGTGTCCTTGGAAAGCTCTAGTACTGTACTTTCACATATATATTATTGTATTACGTTTTGGCACTTGCTTATGTATGAAAATATGCAGGGAATGAAGGTCAATTTAGGCCAATATGCACGCTTCTATGGGGTTAAAGAAAAGGGAGAATGATTAAATAAAGTCTTTTATTGATTTATTTGTTACTGGAGATTCAATAGTATAAAACATTCATATATAAAATAATAGAACTTTTAGAAAGGAAACTTGATCGGCATTTACAAACAATACTGAGTCACACAACACTTAAGGGGACATGGGCCGGTTTTCTGGACCACTTTCTCTCTCATGTTTAGCCCCATTAGTTTTCAGATGTTAAGATGTTTGCCCCATTAGTTAGTCGATTTTAAGACCTTTCGTCCCATTTCGTCGTCAATATTTAGACCTTTCGTGATATTTAGGTGTCGATTTTTTCCCTGGCAAACGATAGTGAGCCTGTAATGTTGGAAGAACCGGCCTTCGGCCGGAAATTTTTCTACCGAAAAGTGTACAAATTAATCTAGAACGGGGATCTAATGGATATTTTTTTTAATTTGATGGAGGTCTACGGAGGAAACTAGAAAAATAATGTATACATGCAAAAAATGCCCAAAAAGTGAACCATACCCCCTTAACCATTATTTCCTTTTCATCACCAAACTTCACATCTAATAATGCTTAACCTGCAGGATATTAGCAATAACATTCAAACTTCAAACTAAAAAAAAATTCCACCCAGACCCTTTTCAAGATAAATTTGTAAAATGTCCCAGTCAAAAGCAGATTTCATTTAAGTTACAGGCTCGCCATTGCTCACCCAGAAAAATATTGACACACGAATGGGGTGAAACATCTTGAAATATCCAAACTAATGGAGCAAAACAGAGGATGTCAAAAAAAAATCCCCAACAGATCAAATAGGCTAAATACAGTATTTTCATCCCACCACCAATTCAAATAAACAAATATATGATTTCCTGAACTCTCCTGCACTTTCACATTTGACAAAGTAGTTTCAGTAAAATGTGCACACACACAAACACACACACACAAAATCCATCTTACGTCACCAGTGTGTATAGTACAAATCACCTACATAATTTGCTGTAAAAATAAATATATCTTCTTGTTTATCTTCTGTTATTATTGCACTATTTATGGAAGGTATTAAGGAAGATGATTACTGTACGGTACTGTTGGCCTGTAGCTTTAACCCTTTCAATATGGGCAATGTTATTTTTAATTCCATTCTGTCCATCATTAGACAATTTTACTATATTTATGAAGGATCCTTTATGGTTTAAGAGTTACTGTACTGGAAATATGTTATACCTTTTTAATTAGTAGATGTCTTTCTTAAGCTGCATAACATCATTGAATGATACCAGAATATTAAGAAAGAATGGTGTAACACATGGTGAAGTGGTTGAAAACATCATCTGATTATGTTTTGATACCTCTGTAATACTTGTGGATTTAGGAACTGTGTTAGGTCTTCGGTATCAACCCTTTGAATATCACTGATGCTATTTTACAGAACAGTATATTCTGGTTATCATTAGGCAATTGTATACACTTTAGGAAAGTTCGCTAGGAATCAAAAGGGTAAACAATATCTTGATTACCTCCCACAACTTCTAAAACTGACTAAAAATATTTAATGATAACCAAATAAAATGAAGAATGCATAATTGTATCCTGAGAGGGTTAAAATACTGACTAGAGATGCTGTTAGAGTTAGTGAAGCTTAAATATATATGAAGACAGCAAGTGAACACATGGTACAATTTTATGAAGGCGGCCATGAAAAAATGTACCAAGATGTATAATCAACCTAGAATTCTTGCTCTAATGAGATAACACATTTTGCAGTTTAACCCATTCTGTACCGCCGTCTTTAAACAATATTCTGGCTACTATTAGACAATTTAATTCAGATTAAAAGGGGCCTCCAGCATTTAACAGGCTTCGAACCACCTCACTTAACCCATTTTACTATCACAGATCCTTAAACTGCACAAAATCATCTAAATGTAGCTAGAATTAAATTAAAAAGAAGTCGCCGGTACAGAAGGGGTTAAACGTTGGTATAGAGCAGTTGATTTATACCTATCACAGAATTCATAATCGCTCCAAATCTTTAAATTCTACCAGGTCTTTCATGCTGTATTGTCCACACTTCTTGCAGCTGCTGATGTCAGTTTCCAAAGGTACTCCGTTTGTCTCGTGATACACTTTGTTTACATCATGATGGGTTAGCCAAAAGCTCTCGGATGGTGAATATGCACCGCAAAACATTTGAGCATTCCAGAGTGACACTTTATGTTTATGCTTTGATGTTAATTTTAGGTCCAGAATTCGATCGATTTCACCAAGATTGCAGCCATAGTTCTTAATGTCTGTTAGTGCGTTGGATTCTGCCTTCATCCTCGCATCCACATCAAAGGCTACTGTTACAAAGAGTGCCTGCCCCAGGTGCATTATGGGTACAGTGTGGTAGAGGAGATTGCCGACTATGGTCAATATATCGGTCAGGAGCGATACAGTCGGACATTTCTGGATGGTGCAACCACTCAGAATCACATTTCCGGTCATTCTGATAGGCAGGTTTATGACACTCTTCTCTATGACGAACTGTGTTGAATCATTGGGTACAGTAATTTCCAAAGCTTCAGTGGCAATTTCTGTTTGTATGAGTGTGCCTAGCTTGCCAACCTTCAACTGAGAGTTATTTTTCTCACACTTAACAATAACGTTTTTTATATTACTGGTGTTTCTTATGATACCTAACTCATGACAGAAGTTCCCTAAGATGTTGAAATGTGCCAGGTACTCCTCCATCGTACCCAAGTGATAGAACTCAGAGTCCGGGAGTAGGATAACCTTGAACTCCCGGCTCTGGAAAATGGGCAGCATCTCGGCGCGGTAGTCCGAAAAATCCGATGGCTTGGCTTGAGAGTTGCGCGAACCCAGGCAGGGAAGGAAGTGAGTATAGGCGTCGAGTTCGGCAGCCAGGGGTCGGTGCTTTATGAACCATTGCAGGAGCTCACAGCAGATGTTCCTCCCCAACCAGAAGACACTGTCGCTCCAAACACTCTCTCTCTTGCTTCCTCCACACTCTGTCGAAAAGGAGATATGTGACACCCAGAGTAACAAAATTAAAAGTGAAGAGAAATTCTCACTGCTGTGAATACTTGAATGGAGAAATATTACGGAAAAATATTTTATTGTGATGACACAACAGTTTCCTGAAGACACCAGAGAGAGTCAAAACTCCTGTCATCAAAATATAATGTATTTCCATTATGTGGGTATAATTTCTAAAAATAAAAAGTGGTATTACCTGTTCATTAATATCTTTCCTCATATCAAGCAATGAAAATATAGTTGTAGTAACAACGATAAAATAACTTTTGAATGTGATGGTACAATTGCCAGTTCAGTTCTAACCTATCATGTTCTGTGTCCCTGTATGATGTATGAGATCAGGTAAGTAGTACTGGAACTATTTTTTATTCATTGGCTAGCTCATTCGAACACAAAAATGTCACCCAAAGTTATGGAATAAAGTAAGTTTAATTAACTTGACAGCTGCATTAGATCTGTTTCTGACAGGTCTGACAGTGCGAAAGATTTAGCTCAATTCGGACAAAATATTTTATCTTTACCATATAAAGCAATATTATAACACCATATGCGCATATTTTACTTTGTACATGTGAATATCGAAGAACCAGAAAATAGATGTAATAGATATCCAGTGAAAAACAATTTTTTGTGACAGGAGGGTAATGAGTACATATTATGAGGTAGAGCGATATAGGTGGGCTCTCTCTTGAGACACTGACTGATCCAGCTGTTGTCTCGCGCATGAATGAGGGGGGGGGGTAGAGGAGGGTGACTGAATGTATTTGAGGCGGGAGAGAAAAAGTATAGGGAGTGGGGGAGGGAAAAAGTAGAGAAGGGAAGTTGAGGGAGAAAATTGGGGGGGGGACACATGTAAGGGGAAAAGAGGAGGTGGTGGTAAGGAGCCATACCACATAATCACAAATTGCTTCTATTTCACTTGGAATGGTGCATTTTTTGTTATTGTTTTTAAGGGACATCTTCCAGAGTGAACGTCACATTCGCCCAGTAAAACATTCAGGAAGGAACGTTGCAGTCCTTGAGTTAAGGGGGGTCACCTGATTTTTTGTCCTTTCTCTGGCTTGTATCTATTCGACCCCATTCAGCCAACTGTTTTAAGACGTTTATCCCCATCCAGGTGTTGATTTCTTCTTGGCAAGCGATAGCGAGCCAGCATTGTATGGAGAAATCCGGCTTTGCCGGAGAAATTTTTCTATCGAAAAATGTACAAATTTAGCTTGCTGTAAAAAAAAATATATATATACAGTATATATGCTGGCTCGCTGCCGCTAGCCAGAAAAATATTGACACCTGGATGGGGGTAAACGTCTTAAAACAGTAGGCTGAATGGGGCCAATTGGATACAAGCCAAAGAGAGAGGGAGAGAAAGAGAGAACAAAACGAGACATTTGTTAATGGAAGGTGAGCAAAGCTTATTCGGATGCAATAAGCCAGTAGATTTTCTTTCCCCAAACTTACCATCGACCCAAACTGCTCCCGCTTCCTTCATATCATCCTGCGTTGGTTTCTGTAGGACTTGAACACAGTCACGAACGCAGGACTGAGCCGTGTCTGTTGCATCGTTTATAACATAAACGCCGTGACCCTCGCCGGTGGTAAGGCTGGAGGGATGGGCCAGGGCCACCACCTCAGCTGATTTTAACGACTCTTGATCTGAAATTGAGTAAAGAAAATACCTTTATTTATCATAGTAAAATTAATTCATAATTAGAGTTTGTGATACATTATAATACCAACAAAACAAACATTTTATCAACAAAGTTTAAACATAGTACAGTAAATCTATACATATTTATCTTTCCATATATCTCTTGCTAGGCTCCTCAGTTCCCAAGATGGTGATCATGGTATATACAGTACAGTACAGTATGATCCTAAAGTCGGACACCATGGCATCTCATTTATACTATTCCATTGCACTCAGGCACTAATAAATTATTCGACTGACCGACCCAGACTGTTTAGTTCCAGGCAGTAGGTCTCAATGTCGTCGGCACAGGTGACAAAGACCCCAGGACCCAGCATGTGGCAGAAGGGGAGGTAAAGGGCCAACTTCAAATCCAACATCTGTGGAACTTCAGACTCCACCATCAATCCTGGAAATGGGAGTCAGAAGTAATGGGTGTGGGTGATAAGGTTAGTAGGCTATAGATGTTTTCCTTCCTTTAAATTCAATGTTTTTACTAATCTAATTTCTGGAGATCATTCCAAAGTTAAATAAAACTGTCTTAACATTAGCCAGAGTAAAACTAAAATGATGAACTTGATTAAATCTGTTAAATCTAAAGTGTATTTGGTATACCCTATTTCAAGTAAGTATGCCCAAACTCTTGAACATTAACCTCTATAACTCACGAACGACAAGAGTAATCAAGCAAATATTTCTACCATTTGGGAAGGGTCAGGTAGGGAATAGGTGTGGAAATTTACAGCCCATTTGTCTAGACCGTTTCGAACTGCAGAGGTCAGGGTTCACAATTTCTGGACTACCTATTTCGAACAGGGTATAGTAAAGAAGAGAGAGCATTTACCTTTGACCGGAACTGGGGAGAAGATCTTGCCTATGGTGCTGTAACTGGGAAGGCGCTGACTGCTGCCACCTGTAATAATATTCAAAGTTAGTTAGCCAAATTACGTTACATTCTGTCTACTTCTAGGTGATTTTACTCAACTTCATAAAGACCTGCAGAGTTAGAGGGTTATTTTAGATAGGCTTATAAACTTTGATGCCTACAGGTCCTTTTTAAGATCAATCAAATCAACTGGCAGTAACATTAAACAAGGTAAGAAATGGTTGTCTGATTGAAGGGTTATATCAGCTCGCAACTCTCTCAATTTTTTGGAGAGTATAATCATAACATATTTGCAGAAGGATTTACTTAACTATTGGTACTTAAAATAACGAAAGCAAAAGATATTTGTTTTTATATTCACCAAAACCATTAGATATTTATTTGTATATTGATGAGTTAAACATGGCACCCTAATATATACATTCACAGATGTGATAAATCACTTGAAATTAGGCACAGGTGCTTATTGAGCCTATTCAAAAGATTAAATTTTCTCAATGCAGTCATCCAAAATCAACAAGTAAAAACAGAAAGAACTTCAAATTACATTGATAGGCCCTGGCAAAATTTTTGATGGTCAGTATGGCCGATAAATAACCAACAACATATCAGATTTAAAAGGTCAGACGTGTGCCTTCTGTACGCACACTTACTGTATGTGCTTTCTAAGACCTATCCTGAAAGCACCAGATTGAAAAACTGGCCGTATATACCAGAATGTATGAGAAGTATCCTCTTCTCATATAGTGACTCGGAGAATTCACTATGAAGCTGCGCCAACACATGGAGAGTCGAGCCACCAACACCAAGTTTTTGCCCTGGAGGATCGGCAATCACATACACTGGAACCTGTTAAGACATAAAGAGATAAAGTAATGCAAATCATATTGAGTTAAAACAAGTCAAAGTTACATGGAACATTGTACTGTACAGTACTTAGTTACTGTAACATAGTATAGAGTAGTACCCGTATATTATGATATATTATGATATATTGTATATATACTGTATATATATATCCAATATATATTATAAATTTTGGTAAAATTCCATTATTACACCGGGGACGATTTTTACAAGTACAGTACAGTACTGTATTCTAAATATATATATTTTTTTAGGTGTTATTTTATGAACCCTGTCGAAAATTGTAAAAAAAAATACATTTGCCATCAATCTTATGACGCCAAAGCAACAAAAGATATTAGCACGTTCGTAATCACGTTCCCGGCTATTTTGACTGCTGTGGGATACAATAATAGATCACCCCCCCCCCATGACTTACTGTCATCATCATATATATTGCCAGCAGGGGGCAAATAAAAAAAAAATAAAAAAACAAAACCGTGAGCGTACGACCGATGTAAACATGACGACCGTACGCCCGGATACTACTTCCTTCCCGATTTTTTGTTAGTAATTTAGGGAGTACAGTATATTGTAATGATTTACCGACGATTTGGACATATATGCCAATGAAGTAGCCTACATGATATAACTAATAGGCTATATAAACCTAAATAATAAATCGTAACTTCGACCCGGTGTAAAACTAGAATACCTTATAATTCCATATACAATATTATAATAGTTCTTCATATAGGCTATTAAGGTATGTCGTACCTCCGGCAGTTGTCCAGATTTTCTTTTATTCTCCACCTGACGTTGGAAACACACTTTCTGAGCTTCATCAAAAGTTGTGAGGACAACGACATCCCAGAATAACTGCTTCACAGCACTCTTATCCTTGTTATCTGTAAAGACAGTATAATAATTAGCACAAACACTCCCAATGATTATCCATAAGTATGGTCATTGGAAGTATCTTTAGACTGTATGCTCATATACTTTTGGCTATATAGCCTAGGCTATATCTGAAATTATTTAAATTAATTGATAATTCAACAATATATAATGTCAGCTACTATATTTATTCTAAAAAAGTAAGTGTTTTCAAGCTGAATCAATATTATAAGATTACACTACAGTACATACTAGAGTGAAGGGTTCTCACCAGTGTGACTCTTTTCCGATATAGCCCTACAGGCATTCCGTCTGAGGGAGTCATATTGCTTGAATACCTCTTGCATTGAGTCTCTTATCCTATTACACCTTTCATTATCCAAAGAGTCTTCCATATTAACTGTCAAACGTGAAGATACACATAAAATTACAGTACTACTGAAATAAGGGGAGGATTTATCAGTGCAGACGTGGACAAGACCGGTGGAATCTATTCATTCCAGATGATTTTGTGTTTCTTCACTTATATAATTTACGTCAAATAATATTTATATATTTTTATTAATACATATTGCAAATAGTCATATCATAAAAATATTATTTTTCTAAAAAATGGAACATTGCTTGATCTGTAATATTATCACAATGTTTGCAACAAAGTTTCATATGATAAAATAGCCTATAACCTTTTTAATGTCAATGTTTCTTGAATGAATTGATGACTGGATACATTTTTACCAAATAATTACAAAAAACATTCATGCATTTTTAATAATATTTTGACAGCCAGCCCACGCATTTTTGGTTTCTAAGCGACCGTCAACAAAGCCAGGCTGCGGTGACGTGAGCCTGCTCGCTCTCACTTTTATACCTTATTTTGTACTTTAGAGGAAGCGACGCGTGCTGAAATGAAGGCGTTAGTGAGTTGGGGCCTTCTGGTGTTGGTAATAAACGCTGGGGTGGCCAGGGGTACAGGCAGTGGTGACAGAAACCCTCCCCAAACTCCAGCGGAAAAGGTGCGTCCTACGTTCTTCGTCGGAATGGGCGGATGATTTTGGGATTAGCGATTAGCCTACTGTTTACTAGGTCACTATGAGGTGTATTTGTATATACCGAGACATAATGGCGTCGCACCAAGTAGAAGCTTTAGAGACCTTCTCACAAAATTCCCTTTCTCTGGTTTCTCATGACACTAACATTAACCTGACTAACCAGACTGACTCAGACATAAACCCAGGTAACAGCGAGACGGATGTATGGCTTGATAACAGTCGTCACTCCCAGTATCAACAGAAGAAGGGGGAAATTTCGTCAGCAGCGTGATAACCCAAACAACTACACCAAAGACCCCCGAGTACCGGTAGGCCAAAACAACCCTCAGTCGGCCCTGAGTAAGTACCCAAATGAAACCACTAGGGCCTACAACATTAATCATTAAATTCAAAGAGTTTAGGAAATTCTATACAAAATGCAACAAATTCAAAGAGTTTAGCAAGAACTTAGAAGACATCCTACAAATTAAGGTAACAGACATAAGAATAAATGGTTATACTGATGTTTTGGACCGACAGTTAGCCCATCGGCCTAATAGGTCCGGTAGAGCATATACATCATTGCTATATATGGCATTAAGAGTGGAAATGTATTACAAGGGAGAAAAAAAAAAAATCTAAAATACATGTATAGGCCTAGGCTAGCCTACTGTAAAACAATAAGTTTTTCAGCCAGTACCCAACCAGTGGGGGCGGCAGCCCCCACCCATATACTAGGTTAGGTTAGGTAAGGTTGTTAAGTTAGGCTAATGGCACTAAAAAATAAAAAAAAGTAACCTAATCAGCGGGGGTGTGGGGGCGGCAGCCCCCACCCATATACTAGGTTAGGTTAGGTAAGGTTGTTAGGTTAGGCTAATAGCCTAGAACATTAAACAAAAAATAAAAAAATAGTCTAGGCTAATAGACGCGTGTTTTTAGATTGTTGGATAATGGGTAAATACTCATTTCCGCTCCTCTTCAGTATAAAACAACACTATATCTGAAGGAAAAAATACAAAAAACAAAATAAAACTTACTGAAATCGCTGTCGGTCCAAAAAGTCAGGTTTACTGAATAAATGAAGGAAAAGGATTCGTAATTGTTTAGTTTATGTCCTCTTTTTCTAGTTATTAAAAACGTATTCTATGGTGTATTATATGATATATAGTAGCCATAGAACTGTTCAAATGACCTGGGAAGTGTATATTAAACCAAATACAAAACTTTGAGTAGTGCGCGGTATTAGAGTAAGTCCACGGATGTGTTGTTTACATTTTGGGTTTGGAGCGACCTGTTGCCTACTCTAAGGTTAGGTTAGGTTAGGTTAGGTACCATCTATGTAATTAGTGTATTTTTGGTTTAGTCTGTGCTCAAAAATCCATTTTCTTTAATACTCCATTTTTTTATTTTCAGTCTCGATTACGAAAACATGTAAATTCATAGGGTCTCAAAAATTACAAAAAAGGATTTTTTAAGCATTTCCCTTTTCTTAAACTGCATAACAACAACAGGGGGTTGTAGGGGGTTGGTGGGAGGAGGGTGGGGGGAAGGGGGGAGAGGAGGACATAAACTAAACAATTATGGGAACAATTTCCCATGATACCCCTCTTCCACAAGTGTGGGCAATGTTCAGAAAAATTATAGGACGACCCTCTTTCCCCTCCTATCCTTTCACCATAGATGGACAGCTGTGCATACTACCAAAAGATCGAGCTGACACAATAACCAACTCCATACAAGCAAGACAAAATATCTTCCCCCTAGCAGATGCAGATCTAAACAGAATCATAAGAACATAAGAACATAAGAAAATGGGAGTCTGCAGAAAGCCGATTGGCCTAAGCAAGGCAGATCCCTGTCCCACACAACCCCAATTACAAAGCCCAATTATAGGCTCAACACTCTAATACCCTGAGGATCATCTTACCAAACCGGTTAGAGATTAACGCAGGATTACGGGGGTCTGCAGAGCGCTGATTGGCCCAACCCGGCTGATCCCCCTTCACACCCAACCCTTCTCGTCCATATGCTTATCCAATTTTTTCTTAAAGCTCCCTATCGTTCTTGATCCCACTATATCACTTGGTAGCCTATTCCACCCATCTACAACTCTGTTACCAAACCAATATTTGCCTATATCTTTTCTGAAACGAAATTTATCTAATTTGAAACCATTGGTACGAGTTCTTTCGCTATCACTGAGCTTTAGTACATTTGTCATGTCCCCTTTGTTAATCCCACTAACCCACTTGAACACCTCTATCATATCCCCTCTAACTCTGCGTCTCTCTAACGAATGTAAACCTAATTTCTTCAACCTTTCTTCATACGGAAAATTTCTAATATTATGGATAATTTTTGTCATTCTACGCTGAATTCTCTCCAATGAATCTATGTCCATTCTGTAGTAAGGACACCAAAATTGGACAGCATAATCCATATGGGGTCTCACTAATGACAAGTAAAGTTTTAAGATAACATCAGCAGTTCTGTTATTCACACTCCTAGAGATGAACCCGAGAATCCTGTTTGCCTTATTACGAACGCTTATACACTGTTTTCTAGGCTTCAAATCATTGCTAACAAACACACCTAGATCTTTCTCGCAGTCTGAATTTTCTAATTCTAAATCAATGCAACCATCACAGCTGCCACGACACAACCCTCTCAAATGGACAAGTCGTTCACACTGCCCGAACTAGAAACGGCATTAAACGGCCTTCCAATAAGGAAAGCAGCAGGAATTGACCACATCCCATATGAATTCATTAAATACTTACCATCAACATTCCATCCATTCTTGCTAGACTTAATTAATACAACATGGACTCAACGAAACCTACCCGACAACTGGCATAATGGAATCATCCTCCCCTTCATTAAGCCAGGGAAAGACCCCTCACTTTCAACATCATACAGACCCATAACCCTCCTACCCAGCATAAACAAAATAGCCGAAAAATGGTACAAGCAAGACTGACATGGTTCCTGGAACACAACAACATTATCCCACCAACACAGGCAGGTTTCAGACCCACTTGCACAACAGTAGACCAGGTACTAAATCTAGAGCAGGCTATCCTCTCTTCGCTTGCCAACAAAAAAAACTGCATAGTTGTATATTTAGACCTCTCAGCTGCATTCGACACAGTTCCCCATAAACTACTATTATCAAAACTAGCCTCTATAGGAGTAAAGGGGAATATGCTCACATGGCTTCAATCACATCTTTCCAACAGGACAAGCCAAGTCTACCTTCAAGGCCAAATGTCAAAAATAATCAACAATAAGAGAGGACTACCCCAATAAATACAGCGGCTCTCAGACTCAGAATTGGCCACTCAAGACTGACAGCACACATGTTCAAGATGAAAATAGCAGACAACGAAAACTGCCAATTTTGTCAGACCCCAGAAACAGTGGAGCACTTCCTACTCTACTGTCACCGCCACTACAGCGCCCGCATGACTCTTCGAGAAGAAATTGCTCGAAGAGGAGGAATATTTAACTTAGAAAACATACTGGGTGGAGGCAACCTACCCCCAGCAGACAAAAAATCAATAGCCAATGCTTTGGGGACATATATACGCATAACCAACAGACTCTCCGACATATGAATAACAGTACAGTACAGTACGTACACAAAAATAAATACAGTACCAATCTACAAACCCACTGTTATTATCATCCAACCAAGACAATGCTTAACTTAACTTATGAGACAACTCGACATTAATGACAAACAAGAATACAATTGACTACCATTGCTATACCAATAATAATCGCAACCAATATTGACCTACCCCTTGCTATACCAATACTAATCCCAACCAATATTTTCATACCCCCTTTCAGCTAACACATCTATCATCTATTTACTTCCAGACAAGACATAAAGGACTTACAATGCTGTACTATCTTACTTTAACTAACCCAACTAACACATAAAAAGCTGTCCAATGCCAATAAAGCCTGTGCAAATATCTGGAGATTCCTACTCCGTGTACATTGCACATCACAACCCTAAGAAGAAGAAGAGGTGTACTTGGCTGTAAATCCGCAGAAGAGAGTCATTACCTCGTCTTGGGAGTTAGGATAGGATGGAATAGTTTAATTAGGTTAAGGAATAGCAGCATCCTATTCTAAGGTTAGGCTGCAGTAGATCGGTCTAACTAAACTTAATCTATCCATTTCTAGGTACGATTTTAGTTACTGGACACCTATTTGACAGGTACCGCCAACGATTTAATACATATTTTTTTTTGGTTTCCACGCATCCAACACCAAGCTACACCCTTTTCTGGTGTACGAAACACTAAAAAAGCAATGGGGACACTTTAATAATGATAATAGGCCTATGAGACGAAATATAAAGACAACTCGGTTGCGTTCGTGAAAGTAACGTCGCTTTGTTTACTTTAGCCTACGCTCGGAGTGACTTCCCGGTACCGCCTTGGCGGTCGACTTCGAATGGCTAAGCTTATATAACCAGTTGTTGGGTCCATTTTTTGATAAAGACTTGCGTTATAGGCCGTGGGATACAGGACAGGGTTGAGAGGGGGCTCTGCCCCCCCCCCCCCCATGAATTATAATAATCGTCATATATGTGGCCAGCAGGGGGCAAGTAATTTAAGTAAAACAGCTGGCCGTAGTAACCTTGAGCGTCCTGGGTAAACAAACCGCGACGACGGACTCCCGCCGCCGATTTTCGGCATAAACGCGCCGTTTTATTCTCGTCGAAAACCACATTTAAAATGTTATTATATCGTTTTCTATACTATTACCGGACCAAAAAAAGGTGTAGCTTGGTGTTGGATGCGTGGAAACCGAAAACAAATATGTATTAAATCCTCGGTGGTACCTGTCAAATAGGTGTCCAGTAACTAAAATTGTACCCATTTCTATTAGTAGGCCTAATAATTTTTATTTTCAGGAGACAGGTGCAGTGTAAACCATTGTAGGCCTATATGGGTAATTCTGCAAAATAACTTCTATTCTATTTTTTATTTTTTTATTTTTATAGGCCTATTGTAGGCTAGCCTAGGCCTAATGGTTTGTAAGTGTGTAGGCCTATTTTATTGTTAGAAATTGCAGAAAACACTTTATATTAGCATTTGCATTGTTAATTGTAATTCCGATAATCCAATCTAATCTAGGGACTTTGAAAAGACATTAGCCTTAGTGGTGGAAATACTAGCAGTACACATCATAAAATGATCAACTGTTCTTGTAAATATATATCGCCCCCCAAACTGCAGCAAAGAAAAATTTACCGAGGTCACAGAAAAATTGAAAGCCTGCCTGATATCACTGCCCCCACCACTCCCAGAGCTGATCATCACTGGTGACTTCAATCTACCAATAATTAAGTGGCCAAGGGCTCAAGTACAAAGGAAATCAAGCAACAAGAGGTCTAGTGACCCTTCTAGGCTGCTTGTCCTCCAAAACACTGAGGATCAAGTGTCCAAACAGTGGTTTAGAGTGGGTAAGGGAACATTGGAAAGGGAACTACTGCCCTGGAACTAATTTCCGTGGCAGGACTAGGAAGTTAGTAGGGGACAGATGGGTTAGTAACTGAGGGGAGGATCAAATAAAGTTATTCATTTACAAACGCAGTCAGTCGCGGGTTTGATGCGAGATATTTGTCGAGGCGGAGTTTAAATGAATCAACGGTGCTGCAGTCTATAACGTCTCGGGGAAGCCCATTCCACAAGTTGACAACTCGATTGAAGAAGAATTTCTTAGATTCGTGTGAGTTAAAAGATTTACCAATATTTTTGCAACCGTTTCCCCGTGTGTAATTAGATTGGTCGATAGTGAAGTACTTACTACAGTTCATATTGTCGATGCCTTTGATGATTTTGAACACTTGAATTAAGTCACCTCTTAATCTGCGCTGGGTTAAAGGAAATACAGTCAGGACCCCCAATACACGATTCCACAATGCGCGAAAACCCTAATACACGAGTTACCCCTCATTAATTAATTAATTAAACATTAATTACGCGAGGTGGTACCACAATACACGAATCGAGAGCTAAGAAGGGGCCAAATCCGTTATTCCTGCTTGATACGCGAGCACGTCTACGTTTCGCGAGGCCCAGGAGTAGCTCCGAAAAAAGAAGAAGACGGGCATACGCCTGCCTTCCCTCCCGCTTACCCTCCCTCCCTCCCTCCCACAGTCCCGCTCAAGCGCTCATAGCCGTGCGGAGTGACCAAACGTTTGTAGTGCCTGCCACTTTTTTCGCCATGCCACGCCAATATAAGAAGATAACACACAAAATGAAGGTGGAAGTGTTGGATCGCAAGAAAAAAGGAGAAGGAAACTGTGCAATAGGCTTGTCAGAGTAAACTGTTCGTACGATTTGGTCAGGGAGGGAGAAGTTGGAGAAAATCGTGAAGTCCTACGGTCCTAGTCCTAGCCTATCTACTACTAATTTTAAGGTAAGGTTTCATATTTTTATTCATTGTTCTTCTTATATATAAGATATAGACTGTACTGTAGAGCCAAAAATGTCGAAAATAGGCCATAATTGAGAGATGTCACCTAATCTAATTATTCCCATTTAAAGTTAGTTCCACAATACACGAATTCACAATACGCGATGCCTCCTGTCACCCCTATTCTCGCGAATTGGGGGTCCTGACTGTAGATTTAATTCTCTAATACGCTCTTCGTATGGTTTGTTCTTTAGGCTAGGTATCATTTTGGTAACTCTACGTTGAACTCGTTCTAGCTTGTTTATGTCTTTTTGGTAATAAGGGCACCAGCATTGAACGCAGTATTCCAGAAGAGGGCGGACTAAGGAATTGTAAAGGGTTAGGATAACGTCTTTGGATTTATGCTCAAATGACCTGCCTATAAAGCCAATTATTTTGTTTGCCTTCTTAACAACTTCTGAACATTGTTGACTCGGTTTTAGGTTAATCGATATTGTTACTCCCAGATCGGTTTCTCTGTTTACATTCTTAAGCTGAGTGCCATTCATCGAATAGTTTGCTTTCTCATTTAGGTATCCGATATGTAGTACTTTACATTTATCTGCATTGAAACTCATTTGCCAAATTTGGGCCCAATGTGACAATTTATCTAGATTGTGTTGCATATCGTCAACTTGATCTTTTGAGAGTACGCTATTTGCAATTTTTGTATCGTCAGCAAATTTTGAGATTGTACAGGGGAGACCCTCATCTATGTCGTTGATGTAAATTAGAAAGAGAATTGGTCCTAGTACCGATCCCTGGGGTACCCCGCTACTTACATTGGTCCATTTAGATGCCTTACCGTTTATGACTACTCTTTGCTTTCTGTCGCTGAGCCAATTTTCTATCCATTTCAACACACCGTCTTGTATTCCATGCGCTTTTAGTTTTAGCAGTAAACGTTTGTGGGGAACTTTGTCAAAGGCCTTTTGAAAATCAAGGTATATAATATCTACAGCTTTACTCTCATCGTAGAGGTTGAGGATATCGTGGAAGAAGTCTAAGAGGTTTGTTAAACAGGAACGTTTTTTACGAAAGCCATGTTGAGTATCTTTAAGTATGTTATTTTCCTCTAAGTGATTTACGAGTCTGTCTCTTATGACCGTTTCTAGCATTTTACATACAACTGAGGTTAAGCTAATTGGACGATAGTTACTGGGTAGGGATTTGCTGCCTTTTTTGAATATCGGTGTTACGTTGGCTATCTTCCACTGATCAGGCATAGTTCCAGACTGCAAGGATTTATTGAATAGTAATGTCAGTGGTTTGGAGAGCTCATCCTTAGCTTCCTTTAGAACTCTAGGCGAGATTGTATCAGGTCCAGGCGTTTTATTTACCTTGAGTTTATCTAAACAATTCAATTAGAGGGAGGAAGTAGAGAGGATCAGGAACAGGCCAGGGAGCTGCTAGAACTAGCAAATCAGTTCTTCCTCCACCAAGAAATAAACAAAGCCACGCGACAAAATAATATCCTAGACCTCCGATTCACCAACAATCACGAGTTAATACATGCGTACACTGTGCAGAAGACCATCTTTTCAGACCACAGCTTAATCACAGTCACAACAAACAAGAAGAAGAATAAACCGAAGACGGCTCCTGAAGACGGTCTAACCCATTTAAGAAAGCTTAATTTCAACAGTGAAAACATAAACTGGGAGACCTTGAACAATGATTTTGTATCTGTAAACTGGGAGCACATCATGGAAGACAAAGACCCAGATGAAATGTTGAAAATTCTAACAGAAAAAATCTTTGAGATATGCTCAGCTCACATAACTTCAAAACCACAGACGAGGACAAACAGAAGCTCTGACATACCAAGGGACAGAAAAATTCTCATGAGAAAGAGAACCAACATAAGAACACAATTAGAGGCCACACAACATCCACACCGTCAAGAGGCCTTAGCATCCCGTATTGAAACAATCGAGCAAAACCTAAAAAAGTCCTACGAAGCTCAGCGGAAAAGAGAAGAACAACAGGCTGTGTCAACAATTAAGACAAACCAAAAATTCTTCTTTAGTTATGCCAGGAAGTTTGCCAAATCGAATACACCTGTGGGGCCCCTTATTACTGCAGATGGAGAATTGGAGGAGGACCCTGAAAAAATATGTAGCATTCTAGCACATCAGTATGAATCAGTATTCAGCATCCCTAACCAGGACAAAATAATAATAGAACCACAACGTTTCTTCACCGTAAACACCACACCTAACCAACCAGCACTACAGGATATAGACTTCACCGAGGAAGACATCAAGGCAGCAATTAAAGAACTGAGATTAAACTCCTCAGCAGGTCCAGACAATATCCCATCAAAGCTACTCATCAACTGTATGGAAAGCCTTGCCCATCCCCTCTACCTTCTATGGAGGCACTCTATTGATACTGGCACTGTCCCAGCCAAAGCAAAAGAAGCCAACATAACACCTATACACAAAGGAGGCGAGAGAGGACTAGCCAAAAACTACAGACCAGTGGCCCTCACCTCACACATCATCAAGATCTTTGAAAAAATTGTAAGAGACAAAATATAGGCCTACTTTCACTTAGAAAATCAAAACTTATTGAATCCTGGCCAACATGGTTTTCGAAAGGGGAGATCGTGTCTTTCCCAACTCCTCCAGCAATACGACAACCTACTACACGAACTTGCCAAGGGTCAGAATGTAGATACTGTATTTCTGGACTTCGCAAAAGCCTTTGATAAGGTTGATCACGGCATCCTGCTTCACAAACTGCGGAGCCTAGGAATCACAGGCAAAATAGGATCATGGATTCACAGCTTCTTCACCAACCGAACCCAAATGGTGGCAACAGGCGGAAAACTATCACGTCCAAGCAAAGTTACCAGCGGAGTACCTCAGGGATCGGTGCTAGGTCCCCTACTCTTTCTCGTACTGATGGGCGACATCAACAAGGAAGTGAAAGAATCAGTAATAACATCTTTTGCTGATGATACCAACATCAGCAAGACTGTCAGTACAGTAGATGATGTAGACCAGCTCCAAAGAGACCTTGACAAAGTGTACAACTGGGCCACAAGAAATAATATGATTTACAACAACGAAAAGTTCGAGCTGCTTAGGTGTGGGAAAAGGCAGGACATCACCAGGAACACATCACTTTACACCAGCAGTGGAGACGCAGTACAAGCATCACCCCATGTAACATGTCTCGGCATCCACCTGAGTGAAGACGGCACCTTCCAGCACCACATTCAAGAAACTCTCAAGAAAGCAAGAAAAATTGCTGGGTGGATCCTTCGAACATACCACACGAGGGAGGCAGTTTGCATGGTGACGCTGTGGAGATCCCTAGTACAACCAATACTAGATTATTGCAGTCAGCTCTGGTCTCCCCACAAAGCCATGGACATCCAAGCCATGGAATCAGTACAACGGCCCTTCACAGCTCAAATCTGGAAGGCAAAGGGACTAAATTACTGGGAAAGACTAGACAAACTAGGACTATACTCCAAGCAAAGGCGGAGGGAGAGATACAGAATTATATATATCTTGAAAGTCCTGGAGGAGTTAGTACCAGACCCCTCTGCCTCCGGCTCAGAAATAGAGAGGTATGAAAGTCCAAGGGCAGGGAGAATGTGTAGAAGAAGAGCACTCCCCACACAAGCACCAGGGAAAGTCAGGACACTCCTCTCATCCAGCCTGACACACAGAGGACCTCAACTCTTCAACTGCCTCCCTAGAAACATCAGGACCATCACAGACTGTCCCACAGAGAAGCTCAAAACTCAGCTGGACAAGTTTCTGAGAAGTGTGCCCGACAATCCGCCAGTACCAGGGTACACCTCACAATGTAGAGCGGCATCAAACTCTATACCGGACCAACTGCACCTACTAAGAAGAGATGCAGGTTATGGGAGCAGCGGTGGATCACCATGGCTGTGAGGCGCAGGACCCCTGAACTTCATCAAGTAAATCAAGTAAAAGTAAGTAACCTATCCTAGTATTATGGGTGGGGGCTGCTGCCCCCACACCCCCGCTGATTGGGTATTCTATCTATCTATCTATATGCTCAGGCCCAATCCCCATTTTGGGGGTAGCCGACTCAAGACAGAGCAAGAACAGGGAAAACACAAAAACAACATAAAACAAAAAATAAACACAGATAAAAAACACAAACTCTCACACATCCAGGTCACCCAGGAGAAGACCCAGAGACCAGGGTTACCAAGGTCGCTCCAGCACTCCCTCGGCCCCTGACCACCCGGAGAGGTCCCGATCTCGGCAGGCAGACATGCAGCGGAGCCAAAGCCACAAGCCCTCCCACCACACTTCCAGGCACACCCTTCATATTAATCGTCTCCCCGGGCCAGGCGCCTGATGGACTATTATCTAGTCCAACTTGCGCCCGACCCATTACTCCAAATGACCACGTATTCACTCAACTATTCACAAGCATTCTCCATTCACTCCTGTCCACCACCACTTCCCCTGCCTGATCTATAGTCATTCCTCTATCATCCAAAGCCTTTCTTACACAGTCTCTCCATCTCAATGGGGGTCTTCCTGCCCTTCTATCTCCCCTTGTACCTGACTCACATATTCTCTTTGTAAGCCTTTCATCTCCCATTCGTTCAACATGACCATACCAGCTCAGCACCCTTCTGTCCACTCTGGCTGACAAATGTTCCTGCTGCCCCACTCTCCTATGTATCTCTTCATTCCTCAATCTGTCTCTACGAGTAACTCCACACATACTCCTCAAGCAGCTCATCTCCATCACATCCAGCCCTCTTTTCTCTCCTTTTTCTTCAGAGCCCATGTCTCAGCCCCATACATCACTGTTGGCACAACAATTCCTTGATACAGTGCACTTTTTACTTTCACTCCGAGATTTCTCGTCTTCCACATACTTCCCATTGCTCCGAAAACCTTCCTTCCTTCACACACTCTCTGTTTTACCTCCACTTCCATACCTCCACTCCTGCTTATTGTTCTCCTAGATATTTAAAACACTCTACTTGTTCCAATATTTCCCCATCCAGCCTCACATCTAGATTCACCCTATGCTCCCCTATTACACACCATTACTTTACTTTTATTGACGTTCACCTTCAGTTTCCTCCTTCCACAAACCACACCAAACTCTTTGACTACCCGCTGCAGTTTCTCATCAGAATCCGCCACCAATGCTGTGTCATCAGCGAACAGCAACTGATTCAACTCCCAATCTCTACCATTCTTTCCTACTAAACCCAATCCTCTTCCCATAGTTCTCCTTTTCACCTCCCTCACCACACCATCCATAAACATATTAAACAGCCATGGTGACATTACACAACCGTGTCGCAAACCTACCTTTACCTCAAACCATTCACTCAACTCACCATTTCCTACTCTCACACATGCTCTGCTCCCTTCATAAAAACTCTTAACTGCTTCTAACAAATTTCCTCCTATTTCATAAATCCTTAACACCTTCCACATTGCTTCACGGTCCACACGATCATACGCTTTTTCCAAGTCCATAAAAGCCCAAAATATCTCCTTATGCTTCTCTAAATACTTCTCGCATAACTGTCTTACTGCAAACATCTGATCCACGCACCCTCTTCCCCTCCTAAAACCGCACTGTTCTTCTCCTATTGCAACTTCTGTACACTTTATTATCCTCTCTATCAACACCCTGCCATACAGCTTTCCAACCACTGACAATAAACTAATACCTCTATAACTTGAACACTCCTGCCGATCTCCCTTCCCCTTGTACAACGGCACAATACATGCACTCTTCCAGTCTATTGGTACCATTGACACAGCAAAGCACACATTGAAAAGTCTCACCAACCAATCTATTATCACATCTCCACCCTTCTTTATACACTCCACAGCAATACCATCCAAACCTTCTGCTTTTCCCACTCTCCTTTGTTTCACTGCTTCTTTCACCTCATTTTCCTCAATCCTTTCATTCATTCCCTGCCACCTGGGTGGCCTGGGTAACCTATCTCCATCCACCTCTGCTTCAATCACTGCTTCTCTTCCATCTCTTGTATTTAACAAAGTTTCAAAATACTCGGCATATCTTTTCCTCACTTCAACTGGTTCCACTAGTAATTCTCCATTTTCATCTTTCACTGACTCTTCCCTCTTTTGTCCTCCTTTCCTTACTTTATTTACCTCCTTCCAGAACATCTTCTTTCGTTCTTCAAAATTCTCACTCAGCCTTTGACCCCACCTTTCGTTTGCATCTTTTTTCGCTTCTCTAATTTTCTGTTTTGCCTCTCTCCTTTTCTCCTTGTACCTCTCCCATACCTCAACACTACCATCCTGTAAAACCCTCTCAAAACACTGTCTCTTCTCCTCAACTGCCTTTCTCACCGTATCATTCCACCACTCGCTTCCCTTCCTGATACCTCTGCCTCCTACTTTCCTTTTGCCGCATACTACCTCTGCACTTGCTTTCACTCCTTCCTTAAACTGTTGCCATTCAACCTCTACTTCTCTCTCTTCCATCTCTCTCACTTCCATCCACTTTCCATTTAGTCTTTCCTTGTACTCCCTCTCTTTTTCACTCTTCTCTAACTCACTAACTTTTATTACCTCTCTTACTTCACGCTTGTCTCTTATTCTCCTGTAACTCTTAACTCTTAACTTTCCCTCCACCAGGTAATGATCTGACATACCCTCCGCCTCACCTCTCATCACATTCACATCCAGCAGTCTACACAATCTTTCCCTTGTCACCAGCACATAATCCATCAATAATCCATCTCTACAATCTCTCCCCTCACAAGTCTATGCCAGGTGTACTTGTGTATACGCCTTTTTTTGAAGAACGTATTACCTACACTCAATCTACACTCTTCACATACATTTTTCAGTCTTTCTCCACTCTCGTTTACACCATCCACACCAAAACTACCGATGACTCCCTCAACAGGCTCATTTCCTACCCTAGCATTTAGGTCCCCTAAAACTATAACATTTTCATTTTCATCAAACTCTTGTAGACAATCTCTCAAATCCTCCCAGAAACCCTCTACCTCGTCTAACTCTCTTTCACTTCCTGGTCCATACGCACTTACAAAAACCCACCTTTCACCCTTCAACCGCATTCTCACCCACATTAGCCTTGATGACACCTCTTTCCACTCTTTTATAAACTCTCTCAACTCCTCCTTCACAATAATAGCCACTCCTTCTTTCCCCCTGACTCCCTCGTCTACTCCAGACTTTCTACCTATCACGTTTCCAAAATCCACTTCTCCCTCTCCTTTCATCTTTGTTTCATTCAGTGCAAGGACATCATACATCCTTCTTTCAAATAACCTTCCAATATCCTCTCGCTTCTCATTCGTACTACATCCACGCACAGGGCGGGTGCCCAACCCCGAAAAGGGTTGAAATAGGGGAGCTATCCCCCCCGCCAAAGGCGGCTTTCTAGGGCCTTTCCTAGCTGATGCTGAGAGGATTGGGTTCTAGTCATGTGGTGATGGGCTGGTCTATTAGAGTGAGAACTGAGCAATCTCTGCCATACCCATAGCTTACTCTGACTGTTCCTTTTACTTATATATTTTCTAGATCTCAAGTGACGGCGTCTCTAACATGGATTGACCTCCCAATCTACCAAGATTGGAAGCCAAAGCGTCACATTTTTCCCTTGCCCCTCAACTTTCTCTTCATACTTGCTGAGGGACACAGGGCCCTGGGTGGGGCTTTGGTTTCCCGGGCATTTCCGCACCCTCCTCAGCTCCCCGCCATGGAGTGGCTTCGGTCACCCAGGCTTTATTGTGGTCGGCGGGGAGGGTTCTGTGGGGGCGCTCGGTTATGGCCTTGGCCTTGCTCAGGGCCTTGGGGCTGTTCGGCCAGGCAGCTCGGGGAACAACAACAACAACAACAACAACAACATCAACAAGGTCCTGATGTGGCGGCGTCTACGCCGTGGGGCCACCTCCCGAGGCTGCCAACCGCGGATGGCTGCCGACCCTCCACAGCCGAAGACAAAATCAACGACCAGTGGAGGAAAACCGGATGCCGGCCGCGGGGAGCAGTTTCGGGAGCCAAACCGTCACAACCATCCCCTGCCCCCCTCCTGGGGGCACGGGTCCTTGGAACGGCTTCGGTCGCGCCGGGAATTTCCACACCTCTCACACCACACACACACATCACACAGTTTTTCCTACACCGAGAAATGACTCTCCGGTTGTCATTTCTCGAAGACTTCTTCTAGCCGGAGACATTGAGAGCAACCCAGGACCCACGTTCACATACATATGTCCAACTTGCTCAAAACCCATCACTTCGAGTCGCCATACTAAGGGTTCAGTTCTCTGCAATTCATGCGGGAACTGGACCCACTTCACCTGCACAACACTTGCCTCCAAGAAACACTACACAAACACCTGGACCTGTTCCTCATGCCCCTCCCTCTCCCAGTCAAATCCCTCACCTAAAACCCGTCCACCTCTCCTCCCCAACCCACCTAACCTTCCCATATCATCCACTCCCCCCCCTAAAACCCGTCCACCTCTCCTCCCTAACCCACCTAACCTTCCCATACCATCCACATCCTCAACTCAACACACCACACCCCATCCTAATCCATTCCAACCCCCATCTCCTGCTCCCCAATCCCCACCCCCACCTCACCCATCCCAACCCCCAGTCCCTCCCTCACCCCCACCCCCACCATCACCCCCACCCCCACCCCATCCTCGTGCAGCAGCACCCAACATACATCGTGCACATAACATTAACATTCTTCAACTGAACATAGATGGCATCAACACAAAGAAACACGAACTCTCACACTTCATCAAACAACACAACATACACATTGCCATCTTACAAGAAACAAAACTCCGCACAACACAAAAAACACCCACATTTCATAATTTCACCACCATCAGACAAGACCGGGCTGTCGGCGGGGGCGGTGGACTCATCACCCTGGTACACAAAGAAATATCATACATAGTAACCAGTGTACAAACCAAATCACTCCTCCCCCCAAATGATAACACAACAGAAATACAGTCAATTAAAATACGCACTGGTAACAACTCCAACATAACCATCATAAACACATACATCCCTCCCCAAACATCCCCTACAGTACCAAATGAATACAGACCACACTTACAACACATCAAAACACCCCACACACCCACACATCATCCTGGGTGGTGACTTCAACGCCAAGACGTCGTCCTGGTTTGTCGACAACCCCGACACAGACAGAGGGCTGGTACTACAAAACCAAACCGATAACCTCATCATCCTTAACGACATCCATCAACATACCCATATTCCTCACCAAGCCCTCTATAACCCATCATCTCCAGACATCACCTTTTGCTCCCCAGAACTCGCCCCCACAACATCCTGGAGGGTGGTCAGAACCTTAGGCTCTGACCACCTCCCGATCATTATCACCACCAAAACCAGACTCACCCCAGCTAGCCACAAACACACATACACCAATTATAAAAGAGCTAACTGGGAAGCATTCACAAATGAGACAGAACAACACTTCACAACTCTAAACAGTACACCCATCACTAACATCAACAATGCTGTACACATACTCAATAAAACTATCCAAAACGCTGACAGGAAACACATTCCAAGAGGTAACAGAAAAAGACACAACCCCAACTTCACACCAGAAATTCAAAACCTCATCAGACAACGCGACATACTGAAACACTCCCCAGCACCCCACACACAAGACATCACACAACAAATTCAAGCACTCAACACCCAAACTAACAACAAAATACAAGAACAACAAAAACTAAATTGGAATAACTTCCTACAAACACTTGATCACAAAACAAACCCCAAAAAACTATACAAAACACTAAACAGCATCACACTTTCCAACAGCAACACAACACAATCACATGCTGCAATCACAACAACAGACTCTACTCCTTCATGTAAACAACAAGCAAACACTCTCATCAATCACTTCTCACATGTCAGCCACCTAAAACCTCACAAAGACGACCGACGTGTCATCCGACGTAAGAGACAATTCCCCACAGACCCTGACTATACACCCTTCACCAATCACCAGACAAAGCATATCATCAACAATCTCAAGCACTCACCCGCCTGTGGCCTAGACAACATAAGCAACATACACCTCAGACACCTGGGACCACAAGGCATACAAGCACTCACTAACATATCAAACTACAGCTATTCACACAACACAATACCAGACATTTGGAAGCATGGTATCATCATCACATTCCCCAAACCCAACAAAGACCCCACGCTACCCTCCTCGCACCGCCCCATCACACTCCTTTGCTCCCCCTCCAAAGTCATGGAACGCCTAGTATTACAACTAATTACACCTGACCTACCCTAGCTCCAACACAACATGGCTTTAGGCCACTGCACTCCACAAACACTCTTCTCACAGACCTTACACAAAGAGCTTTCGACGGCATCAATTCAGCTAGACCACCACACAGATCACTATTAGCCACACTCGACATTAGTAAAGCCTTCGATGCCATCCCCCGCCACAACCTAACAAACAAAATCTACAACACAAACATGCACAACAACACAAAACGGTGGCTGGCCAACTTCCTAGCAGGCAGATGTGCACACGTATCTTTTGCCGGTCAGTCCTCTAAAATCAGAAACTTTCCAAACGGAGTCCCACAAGGATCCGTCCTATCGCCGCACTCTTCAATCTGTACATGCACGATATAACTACACCCAATACGCCCCAAATAAACTTAGCCTCCTATGCAGATGACATAACACTCACATGCACACACCATGACCCAAAAAGAGCAACAGATCTCCTTCAACCCTATCTCAACACACTACATGGCTGGTGCACTACAAACAGACTTAATCTAGCCCCAGCCAAATCCACCGCAACCCTGCTCACAAGTTGGACAGGAGAACACGAATACATCCCTCAACTCACCATAAACAACACACCCTAACACATACACACACACCCAAAATCCTAGGAGTAACATATGATACTCATATGACATTCAAACAGCACACCACAAACATTAAAAAGAAACTGACACCCAGACTTAACGCCCTCAGGTCACTTGCTCACACAAAATTTGGACACAACAAAGAAACTACCACCACAGTATATAAACAATACATAAGATCAGTGATGGAATACGCAAGCCCAGCCTGGGCTTCTAACCTAGCTGAAACACATCATAAGACCTTACAGACTATTCAAACAAAGCCCTGAAGATCATTACAGGCTGCACAGCTACTGCACCCACAGATCACCTACATCAAGAAACCAAAATCCTCAAAGTCAAAGACCATCTGGACATGAGAGGCACTCAATTCCTGGCAGCAGCCTCCACGAACCAAGACCACCCACTAAACTACATGGCAACACACCCACAGACACCAAGAAATATCAAAACAACACCCAGCACACGGTATCACACACAATTATTGTCCTCTCTCCCTCCCTGCCCACCCCGAACCAACTTCCAGAAGCACATCCATACTCATATCTCTCACCGATCCATCCACTCACTCACAGACAACACGCAGCTGCATGCATGAACTCCCGAAATCCATCCTTCCGAATCCTCCCTTCCTCGCGAGGACAGAGTCCACCTGGCCAGGCTGAGATGCGGACACCATCCAGCTCTCCTGAGCTATCAGAAGAGACTGGATGACTCCGTTGTCGACACCTGCCCGGGATGTAACACAGCACCCCATACCATTAAACACATCATAGAAGACTGCATTTCACACAACCACTTACGCCAACAACACAATCTACACTCAATGAGAGCTCTGTGGGAAAGCCCGATCGTGGCCATGGCCTTTCTCAGGGACTCGGGGCTGTTCGGCCAGGCAGCTTAGGGAACAACAACAACAACAACAACAACATCCACGCACATTCAAAGCTCCTATTCTTAGGGTCCGGGACCACGAACGCGTTCCCTCGCCCCTATCTCTGTCTCGTTTTTTTGGTAGATTTATTTAAGGGGAGAAGGATACCAGGCCCCCCGCCCCCGATCCCCTTTAGCCGACTTCTACGTCTCACCGGAGAAAAGCGGTGGTGGAAATTTCTCACCCCTCCACCACAGAGGAGGCTACCTGCACCAGAAAGTGGCGGGCGTTGGGGTCGCCGCATCCCTACGCCATTTGAAAAAATTAGAGATGCAGAAGGAGAAAAAGATAGAAGGGGCTATGGGAAGTAGAGGACACCAACCCTCACTCTGACAAAGGGTCAGCCCACCACTGTTGTATTGGGTATTAATACAACAATAAAAGATTGACGGGTGCCTAAAGAAGTCGATGAAGTCTATGGTGTTTACTCTGCAATCTTCAGCTTTGGCTGTCGATAACAGGAAAGTACCAATATAAATGTACTGACGTCTTGTAGGTCACAAGGTGAAGCTCCACTCTGATTGGCTACTGAATATTGGGGAGGAGGCTAGAATGTAAACAATGTTTCCTGGACTGGCTGTACAAAAATAACTCTAAATTTGTTTATAGGGTTAAAGAAATTACAAATTACTTAACAGAATCTAACCACATAATAGAACGAAAAAACAGTGTGAAAGACCTTGGGGTATTAATGTCTGAAAATATGGGTTTCAAAGTACATAACCAGGTCAAAGTGGCGGCTGCGAAACGTCTAACGGGTTGGATTCTGCGTACTTTTAAAACACGCGGTGAAGTACCTATGATAACGCTCTTCAAATCTCTAGTGCTACCGCGGCTTGAATATTGTAGCGTATTAACATCCCCATACAAAGCAGGTGAAATAAATGACGTAGAGAGTGTACAAAGAAATTTCACTTCGCATATAAGTTCGATAAAACAGCTACACTATTGGGAGCGTTTAAGAGCACTGAATCTGTACTCACTGGAACGTAGAGAACGTTACCTAATAATATACACGTGGAAAATCGCAGAGGGTTTAGTACCAAACCTACATACTCCGATAGTCATGAAATTCAGTGATAGGAGAGGCTGGGAATGCGAAATCCCCGGATGAATAACAGGGGTGCTATGGGCTCTCTGCGAGAGGGCTGGTTATCACACAGAGGCCCACGTCTCTTCAACAAACTCCCACGGCGAGTAAGAGACATGAGGGACGTCTCGTTAGACAGCTTCAAGAGAGCCCTGGATGTCGAACTGCAAAAGGTGCCAGACGAGCCCATCCTCGCAAGGGAGCGAGCTGTCGCTTCAAACAGTCTACTGCACCAAATCACCACCCAAAACGAGGGGCGTCGCGCTCCTTGGTGCCGCTAGAAGAGTGGCGAACACATCATAAGGTATCATAAGGTAAGGTAAGGGGAGTGAAAATCAAATTGACAAAATAAGAAAAGTAGCACAGCAGCACTTATCCGCGCATCTGTAAGGTCCCTTGAGTAAGGTAAGAGCAAAACAAAATAATTACATAAGACAGGAATCCCGTAATTGAGGAGTTGTTGTTATACAGATAACCCCCTATGTGTATTGTGAATTAGGATGGTGGGACAATAGGCCTATGTATTATTATGTTCTCTCCACCAACCAACTTTACTCCTAAACTCGATTAATGAAATTAACAAACACATGTGGCAGTCCGGGGATTCGAACCTAGGATGCTCACACCGAAAATCAACACACTTATGCATTGCACCACGAAGACAGTTTTTAAGAAGTGGGTTCTTTGACAAATAAGTTAACTCTTCTTATTACCTCTACACAGGACCGGTCTGGGACGCGTGTGGTGAAGCTGGCAGAGGAGGAGGAGTGTCGGGATGATGTGAGGATGTACTGTAAGGACGTCCGGAACAACTTTGCCATCTTAGAATGTCTCCAGAATGAACGGGTGGGTACTGCAACATATCATATATTAAGATTTTTTTGTGTAGAATTTCAAAGATTAAGAGTTGTTTTTCTATTTTATGACCAATAAATAGCCTATACCAGATTTTTTTTTTCATCATATTGTGTAAAGTTTTTACTGAATGCAAAACTCATTTCATTGTAAATACCGGATATTATGACTCAGAATATTATTATGTGTTGCTAATCTATTATTATGCATTTTAATTTCAGAGAGACCTTCATGAAGTCATCAGTGACAAATGTAATCATGTGAGTACAGTGGTGGTAATATTGAATTTTGCATTTTGTCACATGTTATTATGCAGGTTGTTGTTGTTCCCCAAGCTGCCTGGCCGAACAGCCCCAAGACCCCAAGCAAGGCCAAGGCCATAACCGAGCGCCCCCACAGAACCCTCCCTGGCGACCACAATAAAGCCTGGGTGACCGAAGCCACACCATGGCGGAAAGCTGAGGAGGGTGCGGAAACGCCAGGGAAACCAAAGCCCCACCCAGGGCCCTGTGCCCCTCAGCAATTATGAAGAGAAAGTTGAGGGGAAAAGGAAAAATGTGACGCTTTGGCTTCCCATCTTGGTAGATTGGAAGGTCAATCCACGGAAGAGACGCCGTCACTTGAGATCTAGAAAATATCTAAGTAAAAGGAACAGTCTGAGTAAGCTATGGGTATGGCAGAGATCGCTCAGTTCTCACTCTGATAGACCAGCCCATCACCACATGACTAGAACCCAATCCTCTCAGCATCAGCTAGGAAAGGCCCTAGAAAGCCGCCTTTGGCGGGGGGATAGCTCCCCTATTTCAACCCCTTTCGGGGTTGGGCACCCGCCCTATTATGCAGGTAAACTAGGATGATGATGGTGATTGGTGAGGTACACTATTAAACACATTCTAAGACATAAGACAACTTAGATAAGAAGTGTGTTTGAAGTCTATATTATACACAC
Source organism: Paralithodes platypus (assembly GCA_032716605.1). Taxonomy (NCBI): domain Eukaryota; kingdom Metazoa; phylum Arthropoda; class Malacostraca; order Decapoda; family Lithodidae; genus Paralithodes; species Paralithodes platypus. Next base: position 33,623,352 of record CM064493.1, on the reverse strand, counting down.
CATCTACATATGATTTGCATACAATACTACCCCTACCCCTTGTGGGAGTAAGGGTTGGCTACTGACGGACTATAATACTGTACAGTACTTAAGTTTTTGTAATACCGGTACCTTTTTTATTACAATCTGTAAGTACAGTTGTTTATATACCTACATTGTTTATTGAGCATCAGCGCACTCTCACATTGCTTCCAACTATTATTACCGGTTAATGTTCTTTATGCGTCATATAAAGTAATCTCTGGCTTATCTTGCACCCTAAAGCGTCCTGGCTGTGCCTTTATCACACCTTACAATTAGGCACGCTCTCATAGTTTCTCTCTCTTACTCACTCACTCACTCACTTTCTTTCTTTCTTTCTTTCTTTCTTTCTTTCTTTTGTTATTGGGCACACCCAATCCTGACTATCATTTAAAGCAGACTCTACCCCATGTAGAACTGTCAGTAGGCACACAGTCCTCACTGTCCTTTAGAGCAGAGATTCTTAATAATAATAAAAGCTATTTGTCACCAGCCTACTGGGCAAAAATCCTCATAAGATTGGAGCAACCTTTTACCCCATTTAGAATGATAATGTGGAACACAGTCAGGGTGTCAAACGAAAGCCGAGTCCAGTATTTCTAGTCTATTATTGTATATGTAGAGATAACATTATGGTTTATAGGTCAAATATGTCTTTGGAAGTGATAAAATGGTCAAAACAATGCTATTTCATATTAATTTTCTGGTTTTCCTTCTCATATTTATTAAAGTCTTCAAACAACATTGCTCCGGTTTGACACCCTTCACAGAGTGGGCCTTGCCATGCTATCATAAATTTACACTGGTTCCTTCATTAGTATTACCTGTAGACCTTTAAGCCTAAATCTATCTTTATATTTGCAGTTGTTATGGGGTTACAAGATGAACCTAACTCAGAGCGGTAGGATCGAGGACCTGGCCCGTGAGGTGTGTGAAGGGGAGCTACAGAAACACACCGACTGTCAACAGAGTGGTCCGGCAGACTCCTCCCCCGGCCACACCATCTCGTGCATGACCGAGAAACTCAATGATATCAAGGTTAGTTGAGTTACCTACAAGATGTTGTAAGTTTTATAATGACTATGACTAATGTAAATATATGTTTGCTATTGTTAAACAATTTTAATCAATTCAAGAAGAGCCTCTAATGATTAAATGGGTACCGGTAAATTACAGTATATCTAAATTAACCTTCTGACATCCACAATTCCTTCCTAAGATAAATAAAATAATTTAATGATAAACCAAAACAAAAAACACAAAAGGAAAGTGTCTTCATATACTGAAAGGACTAACTGTGTTGTAGTATCATGATTGGGAAGATAAGGTACAATATACAGTAAAACTCTAATCTTGTGATAGCAAGGTTAATTTATTAGGTAAAATATAATAACTTAATCATGAAGGATAAGATTTTGTTTGTTTGTTTTTATTTCATAATATTGGTTTGCTAAATCTTCAATGCATTATTTCCAAGTAGTGATTTTGATAAGTTCTTTTGCCTTTATATTGTGCAGTTTCCATTTGTGTTGTTTTTTTGCAAGTTTTACATTCAATTGCCCATGCAGATCACTTGCACAGTAAATAACAACCCAAAGTATTGTATCTGTAAAGTTCTTGACAGATAATTAAAATGTAAAACTTGCAAATTAAACAAACCAAAACTGGGACGACACAAGATAAATGCAAAAGAATTAATCAAAATCGCTATGTGGAAATAACGCTTAATAAAATAAATGTTTGAAATAAAATAACACAATCCACCACATGGGTGTACATTACTACATGAGCAAGTCAATCTGGTTCCCAAGCAAACTGATCGCACATATAACAGTGCACCATCGTCATGTTCAAGGAATTAGTCAATATGGGAAGTAAAGCAGACACGTGATAGAGAGATCTGGCTTTATTTTTCCACCGCCACGCCTTATTCTGTAGTATAATCGTTAATGGATGGCTTTTCCCACTTCTAACAACTAAATTGTAACTTCCTTTTATCTTTGAGCAATAAATATTCTGCAAGCGCATTATATGTTTTCATACATTCACAACTTTTGCACTGTGAACATCTGCTGAAAATATGTACGATTACTAATGCAGTGTCCATACTTCAAATTTACCGGTGTTTATTATATTACCGTACAGGACGAGCGTTGTCGCCAGTATCTCCTTCGACTGGCAGCCATTGTGTTCAGCGACTACCGACTCATCAGATTCATGGTGGAGGAATGTCGGGATGAGATCGACCAGTTCCACTGTGGTCGTGTCAGTGTGGTCAACGGTGGGGCGTCAGGGGAGCAGGAGGAAGGTGGCAATAACAAAGCCGTAGGACCACACTCCCAAGGCTCCACCACCGAGTGCCTCACTAAGCATGCTCGGGAACTAGGACAGCCGTGTCATAAACAGATTCTCAGGTACATGAACTACTTGCTAGTAAATCTCTCTGTCCTAATGCTACTATGTTAATTATACCTCAGTTCATTATCAAATTCATATTATCACCAACCCACCAATTAACTTACAAATATTAATGAAATCAATGAAACTTGAATACATGTGGTACTCCAAGGATTCAAACCTAGTATACTCACACCAAAATTTTGCGCACTAACCATTACACAGTTTTTTATATTGAGTACTGGTAGCTACTATTCCAGCAAAACCCTGTCATAGCATAATAATTTAAGCTAACCAAGCCTAGGGTGTGAATAAGCTGCAGTGGATGTGCTACACTCTACCAGTTTTCTCTTTAAACCTCTGTATAAAGATTATGTTGGTCTGTAACTCTTGTGAGACCCTGAGGTTTCTTGCAGACCAAGAGATAGCATTATGCACTCCACACAATCAAACTTGCCATGCTACCTGCACTCCACACAATCAAACTTGCCATGCCACCTGCACTCCACACAATCAAACTTGCCATGCCACCTGCACTCCACACAATCAAACTTGCCATGCCACCTGCACTACACACAATCAAACTTGCCATGCCACCTGCACTCCACACAATCAAACTTGCCATGCTACCTGCACTCCACACAATCAAACTTGCCATGCCACCTGCACTACACACAATCAACTTGCCATGCCACCTGCACTCCACACAATCAAACTTGCCATGCTACCTGCACTCCACACAATCAAACTTGCCATGCCACCTGCACTACACACAATCAAACTTGCCATGCCACCTGCACTCCACACAATCAAACTTGCCATGCCACCTGCACTCCACACAATCAAACTTGCCATGCCACCTGCACTACACACAATCAAACTTGCCATGCCACCTGCACTCCACACAATCAAACTTGCCATGCTACCTGCACTCCACACAATCAAACTTGCCATGCTACCTGCACTCCACACAATCAAACTTGCTATGCCACCGACTAGATAAGCTAGGTGTCTGAATCTCATTCTGTTACAGTATTCTCACTTTTGGCAATAATTTGTTTAGTATTAGTGTATTGGAAACAGCAATGGTATTTACTGTATATGGCTTGTAATTAAGCTTATTCCATTCCAACACCACATGTAACTGACTATCATAATGCTCCATTCCGTTTTAATCATTAATGCTCCAAATCCCCTATACCACTGATTGAAATACAGATCCAATCTTCCCACCATACAGACTGGCGGAGTTGCAGTCGGATGATTTCCACCTGGACCGTCCGTTGTTCTTCGCCTGCCGGGACGACCGCGAGAAGTTTTGCGAGAACATTCTGACAGGGGAGGGCCGGGTCTACAAGTGCCTCATGAAGAACAAGATGAAGAGAGGCATGAGTAAAGAGGTTAGCTCGGTGCAGGCTGTTAAATGAAATACTATTCTCTCCCAGGCCAATAACAGAGTCCCTTTGTCTTAGTATGTACAGTATATACACAGGCACATACCTTATAGCTGGGGGTGGCCGACTAAAGACAGAGCCCGAACAGGGGAAAACAAAATACTCACACACACCTAGGTCACCCAGGAGAAGACCCATCGACCCAGGTCCATTTGGGGTCTCCAGCAAAAGATTCCTAGGTCCCAGACCTCCCAGAGATTAGCTGATAATCTTTGACTAGATTAAATCTCATTTTAGCTTTATATATTTGCTAAGTGTTAGCAAGAATTCAAGAGAACAATTAATTATACTGTAGGAGTTCTTTCACATTATAAATAAATTCTCTTGACTATGCAATTTAATAAATTTGTTGAATAGCATCGCCTATTATTTGCTGAAATAAAAGAAAAAAAACATAATATTCATTACTCAGCTATTCACACAATATTTTTTTTCCCACCAGTGTTCGGAGCAGCTGACCCGACGGCAACAGTTGACAGTACAGGATTACCGTGTGAGTCGAGGGTTTGTGCGAGCATGTCGTGCGGCCATAGCCAAGCATCAGTGTCGCCGTGGTAGTTCTGACGACTCGCACGAGGTCAAGCTGTCCAAGATACTCCTTTGTCTTGAGAACGCTGTACACAAAGGTTAGGAGAGATAGCATGCATTGTTTACATTTTTCCTCTTGCCAATGCACCTGTTTTGTCTTTTTACCGTGTTCGTATAAGTTTTGGTTTGTTTATTTTGCAAGTTTTACATTATAATTACAAATGAGAGATATGATGCTGGTGCTCTTATATTACAGTACATGCAAAGGTTAATAGATGAGAGTAAAGGTTACAAGTTGAAAAAAAAAGACACCTTTTCAAACTTATATTAATCCAGGTATTCTCTAATTTTAGGCAGCCTTTCACTTTCACTGTGTGGAAGTTTATCTTCATTATATTTTTCAATTTCTTCTCCCAAACCTCAAGTGGGTTTAATCTTGTTAAATTCAGGAGCCCATAAATTTTTTTTTTATTTAATAGGTTCAGCCAGCAAAACTTTATTGAAATTAATACACACTGGATTATTTAAGGCTAAATATTATATACTGTACTTTGACTAAATAGGAGTAATTTATCCAGATCTCTTCCTAATCCCTATAAAAATATCAACAGGTGAAGCAATAGATGGAGGCTGCCGGGAGGAGATGCTGGAACACCGGAAACAGCTGATGTCGGACTATCAGCTGTCTCCCAACCTGATCCTAGAGTGTCGGGTGGAGCTTGAGCAATGTGGGGGCATGGAGACTGGTGGACGGACACTACACTGCCTCATGCATCTCGCTCGGTCTAGGAAGAGGGTCACAGCAGGGTGTTGGAAAGAGGTAGGTTGAAACTCATATAATTTGGAGCACAGATTTTATGTTCTGCAGTTATACCTTCGGCACTTGATAGCCACAATTCCTTACAGTGTCCTTGTCAAGTCTCTTAATCCTGAAATCCTTCCTCAGTACCTCATCCTAGGTCTTCTTTGATCTACTGACTGCTATTCCCCCCTTAACCCCATTCTTGTACGGTACAATACTGTGCTTATACCTACTTATAGATTCTGCTTCCACCTTTATTCATTCAGCTTGAATCAGTGGTGAAGGAGACAGATGCTGGTGAGGACTGGAGAGTTGACCCAGTGTTACACGAGGCTTGTCTGCCCATGGTCGAGACAGCGTGTAAGGATGTCAGGGGCGGAAATGCAAGGTAACTATATTATCTTTAGATGAGACCTACAAGAAACTACTCCACCCACAGGAGAAGAAAATATGATTTTGATCAAAATAATTGTGCAAATATTAATTTGTTTCATACTTTGCCATTGTGAGCAACACTTATTGTCATTCTTCAGATTCAAATGATTATAGTGTATTTATTAATATATTCTTTATTACCAGTACTGTACTTACATTTTCCAGAGTGATGCGTTGCCTGATGCGTCATTTAAGCTCCCCTGAGATGCCAACCACGTGTGAGGCAGCCCTGCTAGAGATCCAATACTTCATCTCCCGGGACTGGAAGCTGGACCCCCAGTTACATGCGGCCTGCCTTAATGATTCCACCCGGCTGTGTCACGCTAAGAGGGACTGGACGGAGGCTACACAGAACACTAATAACCCACAGAGAGGGGCTCAAGTCTTACCCTGCCTCTTTAGGCATGCTTATCATCCTCAAGATTCACTCAGAGTAAGACAATATTGTATTCTGTAATCATTATGCTTGTCTTTCATTTAAAAAACAATTTCCTTGTTAGACATATCTGACATTCCCAATTAATAAGATTTTGTAAAATCTGCACTAAAGTAGATGACTTTTGGGCTAGAGCTAGGTTACTATACAGACTCTTAGTGGACAGAGGTTTTGAGGCAAGTAAATTGTTCCATAAATTTAATCTTTTTAGGGTCAATTATTGTGACTGTATTCTAAAATTTGACATCAATAATTTTAATCAAGCATTTTTAACTTGAAGTTTCTTGTATAACCTCTGCTTACTTTTTGTCTGTATTTATTGTTTATCTTTTTCTTTTTCTATTATTAATATTAATATTGATGATTTTTTAAATTTATTGTTCTTGTTAAAAGAGTACTTTGTTTAAATCTGTTGTTACTTCATATTTTGCAATTATTTGTCTTTATATTATATGTATTCATTGTCGATAGTATCAATTGCTTACTTTTGCGATTTCCTTAGTTTATTTGTGCTATAAATGTAGGTTATTTGTAGGGTAGTTATTGATAGGGGTCACTTGAGGCATGCTATGCTTACAGGTACCTACCCGATAGCACTATCGTTAGTGAGTGCTGTACTGTATTTTATATATTATTTGTAATAGTATAGATATCTTATCAATATTTTTTACTATTGTTAATGTCTTGTCATGTTGCAAATTTGATTTTAAATAATATTTTGACATTTAACATGTAGTTTCTTTATTCATGCAGAGTTTAGTAAAATTTGCCAGAACGTCCCGGACTTCCCAAACTTGACTACTTCCTTTAACGTGACGATAGTGCGTTGTTATATGTGCGATTAGTTTGCTTGGGAAACAGATTAACTTGCTCATGTAGTAATGTACACCCTATGTGGTGGATTGTGTTCTTTTATTTAATAATTTTCATTTTAGTAAGCGTTGTTTCCACATAGCGATTTGATAATTTAATTTGACTTTATATTGTCCTTGTCCCAATTTTGGTTTGTTTAGTTTGCAAGTTTTACATTTTAATGTACTGTATATGTATGTATGTATGTATGTATGTATGTATGTATGTATGTATGTATGTATGTATGTATGTATGTATATGCTCAGGCACGTACCCCATAGATGGGGGTGGCTGACTCGAGACAGATCAAACAGAAACAACTTTTATAGTTCCAATTCTTAGGGTCTGGGACCACTTTCGCATTCACTCGCCCCTTTCTCTGTCTCGTTTAGTAGGTGAAGTCTACAAGGGGAGGAGGATTCCTAGCCTCCTGCCCCAGAAGGAAAAGTAGGACAGTTAAAGAGACAAACAGAAACTGCTAAGGTTGGGTAGAGGATGCCAAACATCACTCTGGATAGGACCAGTCATCACCCTAAATTTAGTACTATCCTGTATTAACAATTTCCATGTGCAATATAATTTCATAATTGTTTTCACCAACTCACCAATTTAATTTACAAATAAACCTAACTAACAAGTAATGAATTATTTGTCTGCAGCTGGATCCAGTGTGCCTACAGGAAGTACAACGGGTGATGCATGACAGAGCAGCGTATGTTGACCTGCACCCGGAGATAGAGAGCGTGTGTATGGAGTCTTTGGCCAAACTCTGCTCCAAGAACACTGGGCCCAAGGAGGAGATGACTTGTCTTCAGGATAATCTAGAGAAGTGAGTACTATAACATTTATCACATTTTGAGAATGAATAAAAGCATACAGTACAACATATTTATATGCTCCACAGTGACGTTCCAAAATGCACTAATAATTATTGATTAAATATTGATTCATTCCCTTCCTGGGGTTAAGGGGGAAAATGAATATGCCCCATGTATCCTATTGCGTGTCATACAAGGCGACAAAAAAAGAGGGCATGTGGTAAGTATGGACCAACAGTCATCCTATAGAGTAAATATTTGTTTAATCACTTTTGTTTGGTGTCACAGCCAACATGGGGTAGGCACTTTTGTGTAATACTATTCAGTAACTTATAGTATTATCTGTAGTGCTGATGTTTTTGTCTAATTGTATTTATTGTGGGTAAATATATTATTACCAAACTTGTCTGCCGACTAAAATGGTTAAACTTTCAATTTTGCTTTTCCCAGACTGGAGGGTGAGTGTAAGGATGCCATAACCAAATACATCGAGGTGGAGGCTAAGGACACTAAGCTCAACTCTCAACTGACACTCCACTGTTCCCAGGCCATAACACAGGTAAGGGTTAAGTTACTCGCACTGCTTCTTGCTCTGTATAGGGACACTGTGAGCCCATGTATTGAGTACTGTTCGCATATGTGAGGAGCTTCCACCCATACCACACTTCTCAATAGGGTAGAATCAAAAGCATTCCATCTCATCATCTCACTTCCTCTTAATGATTCTCTACAATCATTCTCTACGCACAATGTTACTTCTCTCTCTCTTCTACCACTGTTATAATAATCAATGTTCTTCTGAGCTTTTTCAGTGTTCTCCCTTACGGAGAGTAGGTGGCACCCGCCTTTCAACACATTCCCACCCCTATTCTGTCGAACTCGTTAATCCAAGAGTGAACCGATTTCCCAGTCTTTCTTCCACTCGACAATTAAACAATGGAATCTCTCCCTCAATCTATCTTTCCCTCATTCTACGCCCTAATCTCCTTCAATCTCTGTGTGTCCAAACATTTTAACTCTAATGTACCTTGAAGTTGGTTCTGTCACTCTTTCAACTTGGGAGGGAACACATGTTACATGCAGTTTTGCTTTTTGTCTCCTTAATAATAATAATAATAATAAGCATGTTACTTATTTCTCATAAGCGCCAATTTTTCCGAAGAATTCACTAGCGCTCGAAAAGAGAAAGAAAAAAGAACAAAAATCAATGCATCAAAAGAAGGCTTATATACAACACACATTTAACAATCACTAGCAGTGGCAAAATAGCCTAAACTCTATAGCCATCTGTCATGACACCTCTCTCAAGATCATAGCTTCCCTCAAAGAGAAAAGTCTTAAGTTGTCTCTTGAAGCATTCAACAGAACTCAGTTGTCTCATGGACAGCGGCAACCTGTTATACAACCTCGGAGCCATGTAGGAGAATGACCTCTCAAAGAAAGAAGACTGCTGGAAAGCCCTTGGTTCATCAAGACGAAAAGGGTCATTGTCATGACGCACAACTACACCATGGTGTGCCGGTGGGCGCCTGAGAAGCTCCGCAAGGTACCTAGGCTCACCAAATTTGAGAACCTTAAAAGTCACCAAACACAACTTAAATTCTATTCTTGCTCTTACTGGCAGCCAGTGCAGTTCTATGTGAAGAGATGTAGTAGGAGTTCTAGGTAGAACACCAAAAATTAGTCTTGCGGCCCTGTTAAGAACAGACTGAACTTTCTTCAAAATATAATTTGGAAGACCCACCAACAGGGCATTGCAATAATCAACACGAGAGAAGACCAATGAGTGAACCAACGTCAGGAGGCAACGTCTGGTTAAAAACGGCTTCACCAAATAGAGATTTCTGATGTGCAAGTAACAACTTTTAACTATCTGGTTTACATGCTCTTTGAAATCTAATCGGGAGTTCACATATACACCATGATGAGAATATCAGTTTTACCATCATTTAGTTTAAGTTTTCTCGCTCTCATCCACTTCTTGATATCAGACATCAACAATTCCATCTTACTCCGTATATCAACTATATTTGTGATTCTCACATAAATCTGGGTGTCATCTGCATAAAAGTGAAAGGTGACATTATGTGCACGAAGCAGAAGAGACAAACTGCTAATATAAATTATAAATAGGATAGGACCTAAAACTGATCCCTGCGGAACACCATACTGCAGGGGTGTCGAGTCCGAGACCACTTGATTTACCATCACCCTGACAAGTACGACCCAAGAAGCAAGAGAGCGGAGTCACGCACACCACAATCATAAAGATCACTCAATAACAACTCATGATCCACTGTGTCAAAGGCCGCAGAGAGATCAAGCAAGACCAATAGTGAGGCCACACCATTGCAAATGTTCTCAACTAGATCATTATGTACTCTAATCAATGCTGTTTCAGTTGAATGATGCTGTCGGTAAGCAGACTGAAAAATTGGGATAGTTTCATTCTGCTGAAGTAGTGGTTGTAATTGGTCAAGTATTGCACGCTCTAATATCTTTGATATGAAGGACAGGTTAGAGACAGGACGATAGTTCAACATGTTCTCAACATCAAGTCCAGGTTTCTTTAGAGTAGGTCGGAGTAGTGCATGCTTTTCAGAATGTGGGAAGCTACCTTCAGAGAAGCACTTATTAATTATTTTGGAAATAAACTCAACTGTGTGATCATAGACTCTTGGTAGCTTGGAAACATTTATGGGATCCAACGGGCAAAATGTTTTATTGAGGTTTCTTATGTAGGACGAGATCATGTCCACCTCTACTGAGTGAAAGGATGAGAGGACATTATTAGGAATGTGTCGGGGTTGGAGTACAACTGAAAGTTCTTCACCAACAGAAGCATCATCCAGTTCCTGTCTTATGCGAGTTATCTTGCCAGCAAAAAATGCCACAAAGTTGGCAGCCAACTCGGCATCGGGTACAGAAGGTCTTAAGCTGACTCTTGTTTTTTCCAAGTAAACTGTTTACAATTGAAGCCAACCTCCTCTGGTCATTACCACACGAGTCAACTTTTCCCTGATAATACACTTTCTTTTCATCTTTGATTGTGTGGACCACAGCTCTTCTGGCTGACAGATATTGCAACCATGTAGAGTCTGTTTTATTTTTCCGCCATTCACGTTCAGCTCTTCTACGCGCTCTTCTAAGAAATTTAACTCGAGTGCTATACCAGGGTGAATCATCTCGTACTATGATTTTCTTCTCTACTTCTGGACAGTGATGATCGAACACTAATTTAAGTGCATTTCCATGTACCTCCACCAGCTCATCTGAAGTAAGGTTGGAAGTATCAATACTTCCCAAGTACTGTTTTACTTCACTGCTAGCCAAATTTTGGTCTGCATTTTTATAATTTCTAAATCTGATTACTTTTTCATGTGCGAGTGGCTTAGGGAAATCAAAGCTGAAAGTAATCAAAGCATGATCAGAGGTATTAGGGTCAGCATTCTCAACATCAACATCCAGAACACCACCACAACCCAGGAGAGAAAACCAAGTCAAGGGTGTGTCCTAAGATATGAGTTGGGTGGGACACATGGTTTACAAAATTGTTCTGATCAGTCAACTCAAGGAACTCAGGAGAGAATGGCTTCAGATGAGGGCTGTCAACCCAGTAATTAAAATCTCCACATATCAAAAGTCTTCCGGTTTTAGCAGAAAATTCCTCGAGAAACTGCCCAAACTCTTCCATAAAACCCCTATCTGTGCCACGATGGCCAGGCCTATAGACAACTGTCATTCTTAGAATTTGTTGATGGAGTTTTATTTCCACTTCCAACAGTTCATAGTAAAGAGGGGCTGGGTTATGGCTTATTTGCAAGATATTCACCAGAGATGTGGAGTAGACAACTGCCACTCCACCACCCGGATGATCTCCCCTAGGCCTAGGAACATTTATTATGGAATGGGTTTTAGGCAATGCCGCCTGGATAATATTCAGATCTGACTCGAACAACCAGGTCTCAGTGAGACATAATACATCAAGGTTACGTTCATCCAAGATCTCGCAAATATGATCCATTTTGTTACGCAAGGAACGAACATTCAACAGACCCAGTTTCAACCGGCTCCCATGTGCATTTTTCAGTTTTTTGAACCTACAAAATTGGTGTTCTCAATAACTTTATTTCTCTGAGCTGTCATTAGAGGACAATTTCTACTTGAGGCGAAATGATTTGGCGGCTCCGTAACTGATGTGGAGCTCATACAATTTATACATTTGGGGGAAGTCTTGTTGGTGCAGTCTTTTGAGTTATGAGTACCGGCACAGAAGTTGCATTTTCGATCCTCATTTTTCCGATAACACCTGTCACTGGTATGACCAAAGCCCTGGCAATGGTAACATTGTGTTACCCAGAAGCGATCGTATGCACGACATCTCACAAGTCCAACATACACAGAATTGCCATCATCCACAATGGAAGAGCGTATTTCAGGTGACATTTTTACTACCGCAGTCTTTGTGTGTGCATCACTCTTTTGCTTGGTGAATAGCAAATTCATAGCTAAGCCATCGTCGACCAGGGACTTTATTCTTGGGTTCTTGTTGAGGATGCTGGGAATGATCTCATTATCCTCAGCGTCATTAGCAATGCCTACCAGAGTCATTTTTGGCATCATCTTCTTTGGTTCGGAGACACTGAAAGCACTGTCCACCCCCAAACACTGATTGATGGCCCTTCCTGCATCTTCTTTCGCTTTCTTGGATGGAAGTCGTACCACCAGTACACCTGAATCAGTTCTAGTTAACTTGTTAACCGGAACCAAAGCCAAAGCAGTCTCGATTGCCTTTGTATCTGGTGGGCTTACTGGCTCGGAGGATCGGTCTTTTGGCTTCACTACCAGGACCTGATGGTCCCAGACAGTTTTTTTCTTTCCACCATCTACCACCTCAGTGGTGCGTTTGGTCGGCTCCTTTTTGGTCTCTTCACATAGAAAGAAAACCCTGTACTGTACTTTCATCCGCCTCTTTTCTGCAGATGTGTAGTTACGTTGGCCAGACGAGTGACGAGGATGACACCCTGATGGAGTGTCTGATTCGTCACAAGAACGTGGAGGCCATGAGAGGGATGACCAAGTGTCGTGCGGAGATTGAACACTTCCAGGTTAGTATAGTCTATTCATTATAATTAAGCCAGGATTCATGACCCCCTACTCTCTTGTAACTCAAAAAGGACTAGAGCAACCCCAGGATGTAAATATTCACATCTATTTCTTAGTCAATCATGTGATACCGGCCTTAGTCTCAGGGTTGTGATATCGGTGAAAACAATCTTGTACTCGGACTCCAGAAAATTTACAATTACGACTCTCTGACCCACCCAAAGATAGTCGGAGCCATTCACTCCCTATTCCGACTCCTCAGTCATGATTAATACTTCTCACTGCCATGTCGCCAGTATTAGCAGGGTGGACATTAATTAAATATAAAACTTGAAAACAAACTCAAAAGATACTGTTCAAATTAATATAAAAAACTCATTAAAATTAAAAACTATCAAAACAACAACATCCTTTACAGTATTATTATCTATCACATTAAAACTTAGTGCTTCCCGTATTTTCACTGATATATGTTTTTTTTATTTACTGTTTGACACCTTTACACTTTGAGCCTAACAGTATTTCCATATTTCCAGTTGCTCTCTTTGAAGGACTACACCTTCTCACCCAAGTTCAAAGAGGCCTGTCAGAATGATGTGGCAACACTGTGCAGCAACCCCAAGCCCAAAAACAAGTGAGTGTTTGAGCAACTCCTTGAACTACCATTAGGATATAAACCAGTGTCTAGACATATCTAGTTGTTTCACTAAAAGTTATTTTGCTTTATAGTCTTTCTCCCACACTATAGCAAGTTGCTCTCACTTTTGAACTATATTAAGTTTTTGTTAAATTTAATTTGGTTAGACTAGATTATGCTAAGTTTGGTGAGGTGTAAATGGATCAACTCTAAATGTGGGCAGAGTGACCATAAACTAGTTGGGTTAGAGATATTTTTTGAAAACAATTGACAGTAACCTGTACTTATATATACCATCCAAAACCTTACAGAGCTGATGTGGTAGAGTGTCTGAGCTCTACAGTCCGCGAGGCAGTACAGAGTCAGACCAGCCACCAGGTGTCTCGCCCTTGTCGACAACAGCTGCGTCAACAGCTGGTCCAACGCCATGAGAACATACAGCTGGACCCAACACTACTCAGTGCTTGTCAGGCTGACCTCAACCAGTTCTGTGCTAAGATCAAGAAAGGAAGGGGAGCGGTAAGTTTATAGGCCAATTGGTTATGTGCTTAAACTTTACTTATTAGTGGTTGTTGTGGTATTGATAATTAAAATTAAAATGTAAAACTTGCAAACTAAACAAACCAAAACTGGGACAAAGACAATATAAAGGCAAAATAACTCATCAAAATCGCTATGTGGAAACAACGCTTACTAAAATAAAATTTATGAAATAAAAGAACACAATCCACCACTCGGGTGGATGGGACTCGTTAGCCTTGGTAGGCAACTCATCTAGGGGAGACAACCTTATACAAATCCGGGTGGATGGGACTCGTCAGCCTTGGTTGGCAACCTGTCTAGGGGAGTAAACCTGATACAAATCCGTACTGCTTACCTAAGGGTAAGGCAGGTTAGTGGATGGATTAGCCGAACACCACTGTAGAAAAAAAGTGCTAACAAGATACACAGAGGGCCTCGGAGTCGGACGGATCCTAAATTGAGTGGTCAATCCTGTAAGTCCTTCACTAAACTGGCTCGGGTTGTCCCTCTCACAGGGAATAGGTCCGCTTGGGGGCATTCTGTGTATGGCCACCCTCGTAAGGGGAGTAAGGCGTCCGGCAATAGATAGATAGATAGAGTCCACCACATACGATGTACATTACTACATGAGCAAGTTAATCTGTTTCCATATTTAGTACCGGTACTATAACTGACTCTTAGTGTAGCTCGGTTATCTTCATTGATTTAATATTCTCTTAAATATCTCGAGAGTTAAATGTGAGAAGATAAAGAACCAGAAATGTCTTAAATTTGTCTTGATCATCTTCGAAACACCCGCTAGCAAAAGTGGTTCTCTGTCTTAAAACTTCAAATTAATTGTGACTAGATAATAGTCCATCAGGCGCCTGGCCCGGGGAGACGATTAATATGATAGGTGCGCCTGGAAGTGTGGTGGGCGGGCTTGTGGCTTTGGCTCCGCTGCATGTCTGCCTGCCGAGATCGGAGCCTCTCCAGGTGGTCGGGGGCCGGGGGAGTGCTGGAGCAACCTTGGTGATCCTGGTCTCTGGGTATTCTCCTGGGTGACCTGGATGTGTGTGAATTTTGTGTTTTGTCTGTTTGTTCGTTGTTTTGTGTTTTCCCTGTTCTTGCTCTGTCTTGAGTCGGCCACCCCCAAGAAAATAAAAACAAAAAAACAATAATAAAATAGAGTAAAATAGAAATTAAAATAAAAAACCAGGAAAAGTGGGGATTGGGCCTGAGCATGTGGTAATTTTGCCGCAACGCTAATAATTTGCATTCAAACGCCGATATCTCCGAAACTATTGCATGGATTCGGCTGCAGTTTGGCTTAGGTTGTAGAGCAGTTTTGGCTTAGGTTGCTGAGCAAGTTTGGCTTAGGTTGTATAGCTAGTTTGGCTTTGGTTGTAGATCTAGTTTGGCTTAGGTTGTGTTGCAGTTTTGCAGTACCTGGCACCGGGGCTAGCGGTTCGTCTGACGGTTTTCTATTGGCATGTTTAGTGTCAATTTGGGTTTGTGAATGTTTTCATTGCTTTTACCTGTGCGCTAGTGTTTTGTCTGGCCATTAATCATATAATGTTATCTAGTTTACTAGCTAGATGATGCGTAAAATAGGTCGCGGAAAAATTACCCCGGGGTAATTTCGCCGCGAGAGTAACTTTTTTTTTTAAATTGGCAGCATGACCAAAACATTATATATATATATTTTTTTGGGGGGCATCTATAGCAGAAAGGCTGAATGTATAGATAAAAAAATTTATAATTTAAATATTCCATTTGTGGCAGTTTCTATTCGTCAAAAACCGTGATTTTCGGCGAAATTACTCCTTCTTACCCTATAGATACATATAGATAGATAGACTTTGGTTTAATACACATTTTATCTATCTATCTACTCAGGCACATTCCCATTTTTTCAATTTTTTTTTGTTTACATATTTTGTTTTTATTTATTTATTTTTAGCTGGGGGTGGCCTACTCGAGAAATTATGATGTAAAACTTGCAAAACAAACAAACCAAAACTGGGACGACACAGTAAAACAAACAATCCAAAACTGGGACGACACAAGATAAATGCAAAAGAACTTATCAAAATCGCTATGTGGAAATAACGCTTAATAAAATAGAAATAATAGAAATAATACCATGAACTGTTCTTCCTGCAGACACTGGAATGCCTGCGCAACCACCGAGCCCAGCTGCACCCCACGTGTCACCAGCTGGTGTTTGTGAGGCAGCAGGAGGAGTTACAGGACCCGGGAACAGATGTTGTCTTGATCACGGCTTGTCGGCAGATGAAACAAGTCTACTGTCATGATGCTGATTCAGATCAACTGTTGTACTGTCTTAGGGTAGGTGTTTGGGAGTGAGAACTTGATCATCATTATGGCTCAAGACCACTTTTATACTATTTAATGTTTCATCTTCTTTCGTTTGTCCCTTTTTTTCTTAATCTCTTTATCATTATGGCTCAAGACAACTGATATACTATTTCTTTTGTCTCTTTTTCTGAATTAATCTCTTTACTTTCTCTTTCTTTCCCCACAAACAACAGGACAACAAGGATCAGCCAAACTTTGATGGCAACTGCAGAATTGTGGTGGTGCGGAGATTAGTAGAACAGACGACGGACGCCAGATTGGACCCTCAGCTTCTACAATCATGTCGCAAAGACCTCGCCAAATTCTGCTCTCACAAGTTTGAACGCATGAACTCTTCTGCCACGGAACTTAACGGAATACTGGCCGAGTGCTTGAAGGTAAAAGTGAAATGATTGATAATTAAAATTTGTAGTAGATATTAATAGTTTTTATAGTTGTCATTAAATAGTTTTGTATTTATGTTATAAATGCTGTATCTGGTTAAGCTCAGCTCCTACAAGTTGGAGAAAACGGTACAGTATATCTGCAAATAGTTGGTGTTTAATTAATTCATATTTGTTTTCACCAACTCGCCAATTAATTTACAAATAAACCTAACTAATGAAATCAATGTAAGTAATGTGATACCCTATCTGGCCCATAGCACAAAAATTAGCAAAAAGAAAGTAAATGGAGTATCATGCACAAAAAAAGTCCTTCATCCCTTCTAGTATGCACTGAAAAAACACTCCTAGACAAATTTCTACACTCAGAATTGCCTAACTAACATTCACACTCAAATTATAAACTATCGTACAAATTTCTCTCTATTACTGTATCATTATTTATTTCTCCTCCTCTCTCTCTCTCAGGAACAACTACCGAACCGTAAGTTAAGTACCCCCTGCCGCAAGAAGGTGCTCTCCCTGACCCGCAGCGCCGCCCTTAACTATAAGATGGATCCACTGCTCATTGAAAAGTGCAAGGATGATGTGAGTGTATTAATATCACAATTGGTTTTTTTTTTTTTGTAATTTTGGCATTTATCTTGTGTCGTCCCAGTTTTGGTTTGTTTATTTTGAACCAATGTTATCATCATCATCATCATCAAATCTGACGCCTCGCTTCCAGAGAAAGCACCCCCAAAAGGGATGGCCATGGCAGAAACTGCCTCCAGGTTCCCAGACATGCCCCGACTGACCCACTCCACAGTGCCATATCCACTAAGTGGATTATAACCATGAACACTGAAGGAGCAGACTCAGAGCAGTCCCTCACCTGGATGGCAGTTCCACCACTGTTTTGCTATTTTATTTACCCCAGTTGGGCCCTGGCTGGAAGCATACCAAGCACAGGAATTTTCTGGAAATAGGAACCAGTGGTCCACTGCTCCAGAGGCTGATTGCACCACCAAAGTGGTGCAATAACCAATGTTATATATTGTAAAACTTGCAAAATAAACAAACCAAAACGGGAATGACACAATATAAAGACAAACAAACTTATCAAAATCACTACAGTATGTGGAAATATTGATTTATCAAAATAATATTACTGTCATGAATGAAAGTGGTGTTCAGAAGAATGAGGTGCCGGCTGATAGCCAACACAGATAAGCATGGAGGAGATGCATTCGTGGCCATCCCCTAGGGGATCAAGGCTTCTGGCAACAAATTATTACCTGCATACTTTTACCTTGACTTTCCCAGATGCGAATCTTATGTGTGGAGGAGTCTGAGAGCCACATGACGGAGTGCCTGAAGCTGGCACTAGAGCAGGGTCGGGTGAAGGAGGAAGGGTGTCGCGTCCACCTGGCTCACCTCATACAGGCCCAGCGGGCCGACATACAGTCCGACCCCCTACTCAACAGAGTTTGTGCCATTAACGACAACATGTACTGCAGCAATAATGAGGAGGGATCACGTAAGTAGGAAGCATCTCACTTTATGCATTGGGGCTGTACTCACAAACCTCACACGAGAGGTTTTATAGTCAACATTCGATGATCAACATTTTTGGATTATTTTGCACTGGTACCGGAAACTAGATTGAAGATAGATGAACTTAGGTAGCAGAACAATTCTATATTTTACCTCCTAAGCTGCCAGACCAGTGTTGAGGATAAATGTTGAGTGAAAAAGCGCTTGTGTGATACCAGCTTAAGGAGGGCATTGTCCATGCTGTGGCAAACCAAGAGTAAAGCAAGTAATACATGAGCGTTTTTTGTACTAAACATTTATTGTCAACACTGCTCTGGCAGCTTGTGATGTAAACTTTTCATATCATTCTGTCCCCTACATTCATCTACCTACCAGTGAAAATGATCCCAAAACTATTGCCAGAAAATTGTTGACACGTGCATACTTGTCTGTCATGCGTTAATGTATATAGGCCTTTTGAAATCATTTTTGTATTTTTTCTAGTGGATTTTAAGCAGACCGTTTACAAGAGTCTGTTCCTCAACTGGTTAATTTGGAGAGTGGTCTCTGGCCTTGTAAATAACCATGCAGAGATAGCATTTATGACTGGGACTGTATCTAGGCTGTCAAGGAGGTTATGATATATTTTGATAAACGATATGTATCTATACCGGGTATTTTATTTTCAGATCTGGCGTGTCTGTTGGACGTGCTAGACCGCAACCCTCAGGGGCTCAAAGCAGAATGCCGAGAAACCCTGAGGAAGAGAAGGGAAATGTACAATACTGCTATGAAGGTAAAGAGAAGAGTTTGGGAGTGAAAAATAAAGAAATTATATAGAAATAAAGAGATATGTATGTATTGTTAGAGATTGGAGTGATCTGTTGCCATACGCCGGAATCCCCGAAAGGTGTTGGCCACAAATGAACCGCCTATCAAGGCAATTAACTCAATGATCTACCTTGTACCTGTTCACGGTGAGGGTCGCTTAAGCCCAACCGCCCATTGATATGTACAGTGTGTGAGGGTGCATGTGGGATGATATTGCACTACTGTATTGGGATGGATGTGAATGTAGTCTGTAATTAGTGTAATCAGGTCAATCCTGCTGATCAGTATGTTTTAAGGGGGTAGCCATCTTGTGTGATTGTTACCTCCTCCGCATATATTCCCGTGTTATCATGCCTCCCAAAGCGTAAGGTGACCTCGATATCACTTGAAATGGAGAAGGGAAGTGAGGTGGTCAAGGAGAGAGAGGTGAAGGGGTGGACCTGCAATGAAGCGGTGAGTGTTGATTCTTATTTTTCGACCAAGTGAACTTATTGTTTCATATTTATTACTATATGTGCTATTACTGTACAGTATATTAACCTAAAGTACGAATAGGGTAGCTTAGCCTACCCTAGGCCTATTCGTTGCCATGGGTGCATGAAGATAGTTCACGTTTGCCTTCTTCTGAGGTCACATTTATTCACATGCATGAAGTTCGTTCCTGTTTCCCTGTTTAATCAACGGTGAAGTTTGTTCTTGTTTCACTTTTCTTTTTTTTCGTCGTATTTTTTTCTTTCGGGTCGGTTTTTTGTCCTCTTTTAGATCGGACACAGCCGGACCTCGGACATCTCGGATTTTCAGATATTTCGGACAGGGTGTTCCCCCAATTAGTCCGAAATAGCGAGGGTTTACTGTAATGAAGCGGTCTTTAACCCATTGGATCCGGGGGGGCCTCATATGATCCCGATCGCTGTGTCCGGGGCCATTTTCGTACAGTCAAACTTCATAATTCAGTAGCTACTGATTGAGACCACCTAGAGCAGTAATTTTTTTTTTTCAAATTGTAGAACTTTTTGTTGTCTAGAATGCCGTTGAAATGATATCGCTACGACGCGTGGTTGCTGAGTTATGACGATTTTAGCGGCAATTTTTAGCCGCGCATTTTGCCTCGTATGAGGCCTCTCGGATTCCTACCTATTTTTGTTTTGCCTCATATGAGGCCTCCCGGATTCCTGCCAATTTTTTTTTTTTGCCTCATATGAGGCCTCCCGGATCCGATGGGTTAACCCGTACAGTACCAGCGACGTGCGCTATATTTTTATTTTGGCTATAATTAGACGATATTATGCAGCTTAGGAAGGATCTGTGATAGTTAAAAGGGTTGGTCGAGATAGTTTGAAAACCTTATTAATGCTAGAGGTCCTTCCTAAACCAAATATAATTGTCTAATACTGTACTTGCCAGAATATGATGAAAATGACGTCCCTGGTACTGAATGGGTTAACTTAACTTGTATGTACTGTATGTATATAGCCTGCCAATACTTCCTGAGTGCCCATTCTCACTTCCTCTAATACTAACAAAGACCTTTTATAGTTAATTTAGGGACTGTCGAAACCGAAACTTGAAACCCCCAGCAACATCATACAGTACAGTACTGTATATCCATGTAAGGGCCGGTTCCCAGATATTTATGGAAACTGGAAACCCAGCAACACCATACAATACAGTACTGTATATCCATGTAAGGGCCGGTTCCCAGATATTTATGGAAACTTGAAACCCAGCAACATCATACAGTACAGTACTGTATATCCATGTAAGGGCCGGTTCCCAGATATTTATGGAAACTGGAAACCCAGCAACACCATACAATACAGTACTGTATATCCATGTAAGGGCCGGTTCCCAGATATTTATGGAAACTTGAAACCCAGCAACACCATACAATACAGTACTGTATATCCATGTAAGGGCCGGTTCCCAGATATTTATGGAAACTTGAAACCCAGCAACACCATACAATACAGTACTGTATATCCATGGTAAGGGCCGGTTCCCAGATATTTATGG
The DNA here is from genome assembly GCA_032716605.1 of Paralithodes platypus. Taxonomy (NCBI): domain Eukaryota; kingdom Metazoa; phylum Arthropoda; class Malacostraca; order Decapoda; family Lithodidae; genus Paralithodes; species Paralithodes platypus. The sequence continues at coordinate 33,602,241 of CM064493.1, read as the reverse complement.
AAACTGGAAACCCAGCAACACCATACAATACAGTACTGTATATCCATGTAAGGGCCGGTTCCCAGATATTTATGGAAACTTGAAACCCAGCAACACCATACAATACAGTACTGTATATCCATGTAAGGGCCGGTTCCCAGATATTTATGGAAACTGGAAACCCAGCAACACCATACAATACAGTACTGTATATCCATGTAAGGGCCGGTTCCCAGATATTTATGGAAACTTGAAACCCAGCAACACCATACAATACAGTACTGTATATCCATGTAAGGGCCGGTTCCCAGATATTTATGTAGCCTCTTATTTACTACGCATGCTTAATCTCTTAACCAGAAAAACGGCCCATCCCCCCTTAATCTTGATAGGGTTAATAGCACCCAATGTTTTTCTTTTGCATTTCAATGTTTTTCTATATTTTGCAAGTTTTACATTCTAATTTCTTCACCAGGTCACGAACATCGCCAGCATAGGGGAGCTAGTGGTCCACGTGTCTAGGTCCTCGGAGCGCACATATCTACTCCTGGTGTTAGCGTCGATGATCGGCATCATATTCATAGGCGGGCTGTTCTGCGGCCGGGCCACCAAACGCTACAAGCTGCTCAAGGACAGATAAACAAAGCTAAGGGCGCGTTTAGGTTCAAGTTTGATTAGATTCGGGGGGTCGAGATATTTGCTAATTTAGGGTCGCATTCGGGGGGTCGAGATATTTGCTAATTTAGTGTCGCGTTCAGGGGGTCGAGATATTTGCTAATTTAGGGTCTAGTTTTGGTCACAATTTTTATATGCGTTATTATATAGTTTTGTTTTGAAATTACAATCGGCTTAAAGAGATATGTGCTAAGTTAGGATCGAATTACTTTCACCATTTTTATATGCATTATTACATAGTTTTGTTTTGAAATTGCGAGCGGCGCAAGGACATATAAGCAAAGCTAAGAATACATTAGCTTAAATCATTAGGTATTGAGTCCAGTTATGTCACAATTTTTATGTAACTTATTTTATTGTATTGAAATGTAGGGCTGGATTATGATGTCCATGGTCATGTCAGAAGTTTTATACTAATTATTTTATTTATTATTTTTCCAAAAGTAATAATTATATCTCCTGTTGCAATATTTACGCAAAAGGTTTTTAACTCTCCTAATATGGAGATATCTTTGTGTTCTGACTAACATTAGATGATATTGTTCAACTTAAGAAGGACCTACAGGATTTTAAAAGGGTACAATCTATCTCAATTAGCCTTACTCCCACAGGTCCTTCCTAATCTGAATAGAATCGTCTAGTTATAGCCAAAATAAAACTAAAAATATGTCACCCCCATTGAAAGTGCTGTGGAAGAGCGGATGCCGATGCCCTCTCATATATTTTATTTATTTATTTATTTTTTGTTTTGAATAGGAGAGGTCACCATATGCTATGAGGTACTAAAGGTTATGATAATGACAAGGGCTCAATATTTTCAAGATCATTATTATTTTGTTATGGACCCTTTTCTTTTCACAAATTTGATGTGATTTTTTATTCCTCTAAATTATTTGAAAAGCTCTGTAACATGTGCGCTTGGTGGGTTTCATGAAGGCTGTTAAACGAGAGAAGTCCTCGGTATTGATTTATTTATATATTTTTTAATCACTGAAAGTTGTTTTGCTCTTTTTAATTGGTCATTGTGTTTTAACAGTTTTTAGTCATCAGTTTATTTTGTTTGAGTGTTTTTCAATAGTGAACTGTGAATTTTTTGTTCTTTTACTGTTTATAGTTAGTCATCTTTGAATCTTTTTCTAACTGTTTATAGATATAGTCTATTCACTATAATTTGGCCAGATATCCTGACCTCTAACCTCTGTAACTCAAAAAGGGCTTCCGCAAATGGGCTTTAATTAAATTTGCACACTTATTCTTTGGCCGAATCATTCCAAATAAGTAACACCCCGTTCCTAACATTAATCATCAATTACAAACCCCAATGTATTTGAATAAACTAATGAAAACATATGGTCCTCCTGGGATTCAAACTCAGGACACCACACCCAGAACATAAGTATCTAATAAGTAACACCCTGTTCTTAACATTAATCATCAATTACAAACCCCAATATACTTGAATAAACTAATGAAAGCATATGGTCATCCCGGGATTCAAACTCGGGACACCACACCCAGAACATAAGCATCTAATGTTAGAAATATTAGCTTGTTTACTCCAGCCCTTTTTGAGTTACTGAGGTTAGTGGTCAAGATGTCTGACTTAACCCTCTAACGACGCACTCGATGACGCACTTTGATGACTCGATGACGCACTTTGACGACTCGATGACGCACTTAAATTTTTTTTTTTCTGGCTATTTTTAGACCATTTTATTCAGATTAGGAAGGGTAGCCTATATGGAAGTCAGAGGGTTGATTGAGATAGTCTATACCCTTTTAATACCCACAGATCTTTCCTAAGCTGCATAAAATCGTCTAATGATAGCTAAAAATAAACTGCTAAAACGCATCAGAGCTTCAAGGGGTTAATAACAAGGAATAGATTGTAGTCATCATTGAATTTTTGTGTGTAATTTTCCCGAGTTACTAATAATTTAAGGTATGCGGTGCTGTGTTATATATATATGTTGATGTTCCTTCCCTCCATATTCTCCCTCTCACTGTGATTTTCCTTCTGTTTTGTGACTGAGGCTACCCCTTATAATATAAAGTGCTGTGGAAGGGCGGATGCGGTTGCCATTTCATCCGCAGTGCCCTTAAACCCCTATGAGAACAAAAATAAGATTACAAAAAATAAAAAAACTCCCAGGCATTGACAACAAAATTCAGACGCATTTTTGGTATGGGGATGTGTTGTCGGAGTTTGTGAGTTCTGCTACCCGAGTTGTTGTTTTTGTCCTCGTCTTTTGTTAAGCTTGCCCGTATTATCCAGACTTGCCTTTGTATCGGCGCTAGCTTACTATAGAGTAAATTAGTAGGAGGGAAAGATAGAGAGGAAGGATAGGTGAAGAAACATTGATTTTATAACTTCAAACTGATAAATTGATTCATAGACTACAGTAGATCTGGAGTGGACTCGAAAATGGAACTTTGCTGTAAGGGACCCAAAAATGGAAAACGAACCCGGAAGTTCGAACCTCGAAACCGTGAAAATGTGATATTTTCGCGGTTTCAAGGTTCGAACTTAGGGGTTCGTTCTCCGATTTTGGGACCCTTACTGCAAAGTTCTATTTTCGTGCCAAGTCCAGATCTACTTAGTTTATGCTTGAATTAAACCTACCTCTCCCTCCCCTTCTCCTTTCCTCTCTCCTATGAAGGTATTGAAGATATAACTCAATTTAGCGAGAGTTAGCCAGATATGATAGGGTGGTCATTATTCAAGAAACTTAATAACTGATGCCCTTATTGACAACGAGAGGATGCTCCCTCCATACAAAGGGGAAGTTGTATGCCTCGTCTGTGAGAAGTGTAGTGCTATTGCAATGATGGACATTCTTACCCATCTCTGATATACTATCTTGATGGTGTAATGGTTAGAGCATTTGAGTTCTCTATGAGGTATCCTGGGTTCGAATCCTGGGAGGATCACATACTTTTTTAAATATCATTTGGGGTGTTATTGGTGTTAAGAACGATGTTCAAAATATTATCTTTTATAATCTAATTAGCCTCAAGTACCAGAGTTTGGTGGGTTCTGTTTATATATTTATGATTTGTTATTTATTATTATTTTTTTTTATTTTTTTTTTCTGTCTGAAGCCCTCACCAAATATTCTTTCCTGTCTCTAAATTATCTCTATATTCTCATTAACCTCAAGTCATGGAGCTTGGTGAGTTCTGTCTTGGAGACCCACAATTGACCACTTGCGAGTTTCGTTCCATAAGGAAGTTGGAGCTGTAGACATATCGATATTTAGCAGAATTACCAGCTACAACATGATTGTATTACATTTATAAAAACATAAAACCCAATTCAACATACTCTTTAGCCATCAGAAACCTAAATTATTATTGCATTTCTATTTATTATCGATGTCTACAGCTCCAACTTCCTTATAGCCTAAAACTCGCAAGTGGTCAATAAACTTCTTTTTTACCTTCTTTTGTGATTATATTTGTTCACACGAATACCGGCATTTACCATTATATTTGTGTCAGTTGAAAGATGTGTTATTGTCACTCTTGATCTCTAGGATTTTGTACCTTGTGTGTTTTTATGTGGCGAGTGAATGTCTGTTTAAATATCTGTAATTGTTTGAGCACCACCGTATTGGCTTCAGCAATGTACAGTCTGAATCAAATGTTATGGGGCATTTCCAGATTCTACAGGATGTCAAACCGGAGCAATTTTGTGAGAAGACTTGAATGATTTGAGAAGAAATAAAAGAAAATTAACATGAAATAAAAGAAAATTAACATGAAATAACAGAAAATAACATTCCTTCGGCCATGTTATCACTTCATAAAGACACAATTTGAACGATAAATCATAATTTCATCTTTGCATATACAGTAATAAAGTTTTAAAGAAAGGATTTAGCTTTTGTTTGACACCTTGGTCCAGAATTTTTAGAACATAAGAAAATGGGAGTCTGCAGAAAGCCGATCGGCCCACACAAGGCAGATCCCTTTTGTCTCCAGATAACAAATTAATGTAGAGAATAAACTTGTATTGATATTGCGAACATGTTACAAGACTGTACATTTCTGAAATTATATTGATATCAAAGTCTAGAATAATTTGATGAATGGGTCCAGATGATATCAAAATAAGATACTAGAAAGAAAGAGGCTTTGTGAATCTTACTATCATGATATATAGCTTAATAAACTTTTGATTAGATTAGGGTTAGGATTAGGATTGATTATAGAATTCTTGGTTTTATTTGATCGAGAATACAGTAGATTTTATTTGATTTTATACAATTTGTACATTCTGGGATATACTGTATAATAAACTGTTAAAAAGTATCATGATCCTGGAGGGGTTAATTAGGTTTGAAGATAGTATTCATGGCGTGATTCAACAGAATAGGTTTCATTTGATCTGATATGATTACTTCATTTTTTGCATTTGTTGGAATGGAAGGTGATAGATTAGGATAAAGGATATTAATCAATGGGGACCAGAAAAAGCACGAAAATATAGAAACATTAATTTAAAAAAAAAAAAGTGAACGGTTTACGTCTCGTGTCTTGCCTCGTTGGTTAATTTGGGGATTTTTAGATCAAAATGCACAACACTCCCTCATCTTTCTAGGTCTACCCCTCGGTGCGGCTCCCATCATGTTTACAAACATGCATTTCTTCACACAATTTAAGGGGAGATTTTGATATATGTGTTTATTTGTTCCCCCCCCCCCCCCCTAGACATCATCTTAAAAATATAGCCCTAATACCCCCTTTTGAAATAAATTTGTTATTTTTCGGTACAAAATTGCTCCGACAGAAGGCCGATTTCTTGTTAATTATTGCAGACTCTCTATCTCTCGCCAGGAAAAAATCAACACCTAAATGGCACAAAAGTTCTTAAAATCTGAAAACTAATGGGGCTAAACATGAGGGAGAAGGGGATCCAGAAAATTCCCCCTTAATTTCATCCTCTCCACATGTTAATTTAAAAATACAAATGTAACATTTTCCCTGTGATTCTATCTATCTATCTATCTATCTATTGCCCTGTGATTACCTATTTGTATTGTTGATTACACTGATTACCTGTTCAACCTGAGTTGTGACACCTACAGTACCTTATTTACATGTAATATACTGTATGTAGTTTATTTTGTAATGTGTATCCGCACTGCATTTTGCTTTAAGAACGTAAATTAGCCAACCGTAGACAGATGAGGTACAGTAGATGTATAATGGAGAACTTTAAGGCGGTCTGGCATCTTAAAAATATATGTTATATCAGAAATCAGCCACCTAGCATTATCTACCTAGTTTGTCTAGTTTTCAGGGCAGTAGGGGTACAGTTGTACATATAAACTATCAATAGCCTTGGCTTTGACTACACTCTGAGCTAAGATAGGCAGAAACTTGAGGTTTTGCTTCCTCTCTGTGATCTCATACATAGAAATATAATGCGCATGATTGCATTACGAGTGTAGTTTCGTATGCAGTGGTTAACTCATCTGATTATGCAACTGATGATTAAGAGAAACCACACTTGCAATTCCTTCATACTATTTTACTTTCATGCATACGATCACAACGAGGAACAGAACTTACGCGGTCAACTGTACATTTAGTGACCGTATTTTATGTGCTTGCTTTACACACAAAGTCTCTAAGTATATTGGTGCTTTTTTCTCATTATTTAGAAATACGATATGAGCTTGTGATGAAAGCCTTTGTATAGATTAATTATCTATACTGTACAACAATATCACATTTTGTAACAAATATGCATTCCTCATTTCAGCGAAGTTCCTTTTATGATTTGGAAGTGCGGTATGATAGTTTATGATGTTCCTTATCCATTCATTATAATATTGAATCTGTTGTTCCTAAAGTATCACATTGAGTTACTGTATTGAGTATAAATGCCATAAGATCTTTGATTGACTCTTAATATTTCTGCAGTTCACCAACTTCCCGTATCTTGCAACTCACTAACGCTGAAGACACCATGGCATTTAAATCTTCACCTGTCCGGAAAATTGCCGTGAAAATTATCTTTATTAATGTACAGTACAGTCAAAATCCATAGTTTGCCATAAAACCTTATTTTTAATTTCTGTGAATGCGGTATCACACGAACGCTCTTTCCGTCAGATGAGGTACTCTCTTTACACTCAAATATCTTCAGTAATACACATGCAATATTACTGTTAACCCCTTCTGTACTGATGACGTCTTTCTAATTCTATTCTAGCTATATTTAGACGATGATATGCGGTTTAAGAAGGATATGTGGTAGTAAAACTGGTTAAGTGAGATACAGTAGTTCGAAGCCTGTTAATTGCTGGAGGTCCTTTTTAAACTGAATATAATCGTCTATTTGTAGCCATAATAAAGTTAAAAGGACGGCACCGGTACAGAAGGGGTTAAAGGATATATACAGTCAGGACCCCCAATACACGATTCCACAATTCGCGAAAACCCTAATACACGAGTTACCCCTCGAAAATAACATTAATTAATTAAGCATTAATTACGCGAGGTGGTACCACAATACACGAATCGAGAGCTAAGAAGGGGCCAAATCCGCTATTCCCGCTTGATACGCTAGCACGTCTACGTTTCGCGAGGCCCAGGAGTAGCTCTGAAAAAAGAAGAAGACGGGCATACGCCTGCCTTCCCTCCCGCTTACCCTCCCTCCCACAGTCCCGCTCAAGCGCTCATAGCCGTGCGGAGTGACCAAACGTTTGTAGTGCCTGCCACTTTTTTCGCCATGCCACGCCAATATAAGAAGATAACACACAAAATGAAGGTGGAATTGTTGTTTCGCAAGAAAAGAGGAGAAGGAAACTGTGCAATAGGCTTGTCAGAGTAAACTGTTCGTACGATTTGGTTAGGGAGGGAGAAGTTGGAGAAAATCGTGAAGTCCTACGGTCCTAGTCCTAGTCCTAGCCTATCTACTACTAGTTTTAAGGTAAGGTTTCATATTTGTATTCATTGTTCTTCTTATATATAAGATATAGACTGTACTGTAGAGCCAAAAATGTCGAAAATAGGGCCAAAAATTTCGAAAATAGGCCATAATTGAGAGATGTCACCCAATCTAATTATTCCCATTTAAAGTTAGTTCCACAATACCCGAATTCACAATACGCGATGCCTCCTGTCACCCCTATTCTCGCGAATTGGGGGTCCTGACTGTACAGTAGTTTGATATTTGGATATACATTATACATGATCCTAAATAAAATAAAAGCACGTTCGTTGATTGATAATTAAAGTACCAAAATAGCGTCTAAAGAAAAAGATGGTTTTAGGATCTATAGGGTGACCGAAAATTACTACCGGTACTGGTGATTTACACGGCAGGTGGCGATTTTAATGCATCGGCAGCTTGAGTGATGTTGACGTCAGCATAAACAATCAAAACATTGCTTAACTTCTGTAATAACCAATCATGTTTTACCACCAATTAGCCCTTACATTATGATAGGGTCACTTTAAACATATTTTGGCTTATATTAGACAATTTTACTAAGTTTAGAGATAAATTTGTCTCGAGTAAATCCTTTGGGATACAGCGTTATATTTTTCAATTATTTAACAATTTTATGCAGTTTCAGAAAGATTTCCAGGCATTAAGGAGGTAAAAAGTATTCTAATTAAACCTTTGACTTCTTGATATTGATAAAGAAATGGGACAAAAGGTCTTGCAATCGACAAACTAATGGGGCGAAAGTCTTAAAATGTCAAAACTAATGGGGATAAACGTGAGGGATTTGGGGGTCCAGAAAAACGACAACATACCTCCCCTTAAAGAGAGTGAATGAGATTGTTGGTACTTTGTCTACCCCATAAACTATTTGTGTAGTTTTATAGATTTGTGTTTGCAAATACGTGATTTTTCTATCTTCTATCTATCTATTTGTTCAGGCCCAGTCCCCATTTTTTCTATTATTTTTTGTTATTTTTTATTGATTTACTTTTATTTTTTACTGGGGGTTTCCGAGTTGAGACAGATTTTTGCTTGATAAAATGTTGTTACAAGTAAAAGAAATATTTGTGTAGTTATATACTTTGGCGTTTACTTTTAATAGTGAGTTTTGCTTGTTAGTGATTTTACTCGACAAAATGTAATGTCATGAATAATCTTGTGAATGAGTATAATACCCAAATATGACTTTAAATATATTTGTTTGTTCATAACTGTTTTCATTACACTTAGCAAGTGTTGTAAATATTTGAATACATATTCATTTTGTATTACACATTCATGTAAAAACAATGCAGAGTGCAATAGAAAATGTAGTAATAATGTTTGATATCGATTATTATACCTCACATATCCAGACAAATCCATTATCCGGCACTTTTTACTTCTTTAACACCATGACATAATTTTCATCTCATTTTGGTTACCATTAAACAATTTTCTTTAGCTTATAATCTATTTTTAGGACTCAAAGGGGTAAATACTATCTCCATAAACCCTCTGAGTAGCAGGACTTTCTTAATCTGCATAAAATTGTATAATGTTGGCCAGAATAAAAGGTAAAAAGGGTGTTGTGGTACTGAAAGGGTTAACACCTGTAACGCAGTGTATTTTTAATTTTATTCTAGCTATATTAAGATTTTGTGCAGCTTGAGAAGGATCTGTAATAGTAAAAAGGGTTAAGTGAGATTGTAGCCTTTTAATGGGTGGACGTCCTTCCTAAGCTGAATAAAATCACCTAATAGTTGCCAGAATATAATGCAAAATACGTCACCAGTTCAGAAGGTGTTAACCCCTGCGCTGGGTAATAAAGCTTCTACTTTACGCTATTGACTACTTGTGGCTTTCTGGCTTTAAGGGAGATCAAACTGTAAGCATTGATGTAAATACGTAGATATATACAGTCTATATAATGATGTATGTGTGCATTTATTGATATAAAGCAGAAATATAAATTCTAATGCATTTTTAATATACTGTACACAGACATTATTTCAAAATAGTGTTGTGTAGGAGGAGGGGCGATCGGCTGACGGGTGACAGAGGTTCATGGAGGCAATTCATTCATGGCCACCTCCTCAGGGATCAAGGTGTCTGGTAATAGATAAGATAGATGTATGTATTTCTTTTAACTGTCTTGATAGCGTAATGCTTAGTGTGCGGAATTTCGGTGTGAGTATCCCAGATTCGAGTCCTTGGAGTACCACATGTATCCATAACTTTCATTGATTTCATTGGTTAGGTTTATTTGTAAATTGGTGGGTTGGTGAAAACAAATATGAATATAAAGATATCTACAACTTGAACGTTCTTGTAGCCTAAAACTCACAAGTGGTCAATATGACAAGAAGGAAATGACCTTGTGCTCATTTATAGTGTATTCAGGTGGTTCTGCATTCCCGCGTATTATGTAAGGACTCTGCCAACGCTTCAGAAAGTCGTTGGCCATCAAAACATTGGTGTCTTGTGAAGATTTAACCCCTTTAATATGAACACGTCATTTTCATTTCGTTCTGGCTAACACTAAGCTATTCTATTCAGCTTAGGAATAACATTAGGAGTCAAAGAGTAAAGACCTATTATATTATCCCAAGTATTACTACTGAACCATCCTGAACTGAGTAAAATTGTATAAGTAATAAAATTTCATCGTTCTGAAAAGGTTAACCCCTTCTGTACCAGCGACGGCAGGGAGCTGTCGGTAGATAAATCACTCTCCAGTCCCAGCGACGGCAGGGAGCCGTCAATAATGTACTTTCCTTGTAACTGCCAGTATCAGGCAGTGCCTGGTACCACAACTGTTTGAGCACTGCTCTATGGTTGGCAACACTTCTCAGCTTATATCCAAGCCTCTGCAGGCTAGGAGAGCCAGTATTCCTTCATATTTTGAGGTGGGAGGTTGTTCTATCTTGCCATTTTGGCCACATTGCTTGGGACTGGGGGGGGGAGGGGGCGTTTATTACAGTACAGTACCCTACGGTACAGTAGGAGTTAAGTATTTTCTTAGCTGATGAAAGTAACTTACTTTTGAATGATGATGCTATTATATATTCATTATGGCTAACTTAGACATTTTTATTCAGTTTAAGATGGACCTGTGGCTGTCAATAGGTTGTTAGGTCATTAGAACAGAACATAAAGAAAGTAGTAGGGAAGGTATACAGTAGGGTAGTGATTGAGAGAGTGAGAGTGAGAACGGAGAAATGGATAGGCGACGAGCAGGGAGGTTTTAGGAAGGGAAGAGGATGTGTAGATCAGATTTTTACCCTGAATTGTGTTGTGGAGAAGTATCTGGAGAAGAAACAAAAGGTGTATGTTGCCTTTATGGACTTGGAGAAGGCCTATGACAGAGTGGATAGAGAAGGTTTGTGGAAAGTACTTAGAATATACGGAGTAGAGGGCAAGTTGCTGAAAGCAGTGAAGAGCATGTATGAAGGTGCAAAGGCGGCAGTACGTGTGGAGAGTGAGCAGAGCGAGTTCTTTGACCTGAATGTTGGTTTGAAACAGGGGTGTGTGATGTCCCCGTGGTTGTTTACTGTATATATGGATGGAGTTATGAAAGAAATACTATCAAGAGCAGTGGATGTTGGTGTATCGCTGAAAAGGGAGGGAATTAAGTGGAAGCTACCTATACTGCTGTTTGCGGATGATACAGTTCTGATGAGTGATAATGAATGGGAGTTGCAGGGTCTGGTAAATGAGTTTGGAACAGTGTGCGAAAAACGGAATTTGAAGGTAAATACGGGGAAGAGCAAGGTTATGGTCTTCGAAAGGGGTGAAGTCACAGAGTGTGAGGTGAAGCTGAACGGTCAGGCTATGGAGATCGTCAACTCTTTTAAGTATCTGGGCAGTGTGTTGAGTAAAGATGGGACTATGGATGAAGAGGTGCGGGAGAGGGTACAACAGGGGAAGAGGGTTGTAGGAACGCTAAAAGCAGTAACAAGAAATAGGGTGGTCAGTATGGAAGTGAAGAAGTCCTTGCATGACAGTGTGGTAATCCCGACACTGACTTACGGAAGCGAAGCATGGACGTTGGTTGAGAGACTCAGACCAAGAGTGAGAGCAGTGGAAATGAATTACTTAAGGAGTGCGTGCGGAGTTACATGGAGGGATAGACAGACTAATGAGGAAGTAAGAAGGAGGTGTGGTGTGGAGGTAGATGTGCTGGAAAGTGTGAAAAGGAACAACTTGAGATGGTTCGGCCATATGGAACGTATGGAAAGCGAGAGAATGACTAAGAGGGTGTACGAGAGCGAGGTGGAGGGACAGAGGGGGAGAGGTAGACCGAATATGAGGTGGAAGGATGGAGTGAGGAACTACATGAATGAAGGCGGTGCTGGTTGGGGGGAGGGGCATCGACTGACTGGGGACAGAGGTGCATGGGGCGGTTCGTTCGTGGCCACCCCTTCGGGGATCACGGCGTCAGGCAATAGATAGATAGATAAAGAACGTAAGAAAGCCGATTTGTCCATACTGTACTTTGCTCATTTTAACACTTGAATTTTAGTGGTTATTCCGAAGATGTATAAAATCTTTTTGAGTGTTAACCAGAACATGATGAAAAAAGTGTATCATTGTAATCATGTTTATAAATATGATTGTGCAGGCTTTATATATATTTGTTGTGCTTTTTAGAGTACGAAACTATGGTTGTATGAACACTACTGGTATATTACTCATACTGGTAACTTACATACTGGTATTTATTCTTTGTAACTGATGCAATAGTACCTTTGTGAATTTATGATGATTTTTGGTAGTCAGTTATAATCTGTTCAATGTAATTAGGCCAAAAATCCTGACCTCTACTTCTATAACTAAAAAAAGGGCTAAGAGTAATCTAGCTAATATTTCTACCATATGTTTTATACTTTGTTAGACATTTAATATATTACCCTTTCTGTACCGGAGATGTCTTTTTAATATTAATTTAGCTATATTTAGACAATTTTGTGCAGCTTAAGAAGGATCTGTGGCACGAAAAAGGGTTAAGTAAGACAGTTTGAAGCCTGTTAGTTGCTGGAGGCCCTTGTTAAACTGAATATAAGAGTCTTATTAGTTGCCAGAATACAATGAAAAGGATGTCACCGGTACTGAATGGGTTAAAATATTTATTACAGTACTACTTTTGACAATTTGTGAATTAATAAAATTGTAGAGCTTAACAGTTTTTACAAATATATGGATGATTATAATATTTCACTTCTATCATCATTGAGACACCTTATACTTATGAAGTTATGTTATCAGCACTATGTATAATTGTACATATAAACAGTATACAGTATATATATATATTTGCACCACCTACTAACCATTCATTATAAGTACGCCTAATAACATCGCCTTTTGTTAAACTTGGTAACATTGGGTATAAATGAAAGTAATATCTGAATATTTTGAATTTATTTTCACCAGCTTATACTGTATGTGCCTGTGTAAAAGTGTAAAGAAATATGTTATGTTTGTCAGTTGAAATCATTAGAGAAGAGAAAATTGTGTTCATGTTTTATCAGATATTTTATGCTAATAGAAAAAAACAAAACATGTTATTGTTTGCTAGTTGAGGGTATAGTAGATCAGATATGTTAATTCATTTGGCTATCATAGTGCAGTTGGGTAAAAGTACATGCTTATACTAATATCCAGTCCTCGAGAATGGATATTGTCGTGAGCGTGTACTTAACCTTGAACTGTCTTGGTGGCGTAATGGTTAGTATGCTTGTGTTTTGTGTGTGTGTCCTTGGTTTGAATCCCGGGAGTAGCACATGTATTTATTAACTTCATTGATTGCATTAATTAAGGTTTTTGTAAGTTAATTGGTGGGTTGGTGACATTACAAATTATCTGTTTCTCAAATGAAGATATACATATGAAAACTTGTGTTACTTCATAATTCTAGGCATGGAAATTGGAAGGTGTATTAAAACTGATAAAAAATTGTCTGTGATATTGTTGCCATATCCAGGAATGAGTTCCAATAGAATACAGGACTTTCCTTATAAACAAGCAATAGTGCGTATGAATAATCTGGCATAACTTGAACCGTGGACCTTTTGAGCAATGGTTGAATATGCTAGAGTGGTTTACTGGCTAGCATGTTGGCTTGTTAATCGTGAAGTCCAGAGTTCAATCCACGGCTGTAACTGAAAACCTTGACTATAAGAACAAATCATTAGACACTCACTCAACGTTCAATCAAAGGAGGTAATTGTGGACACCTGGGGCAATTGAGGGCAGTCCTTATTATTCAATATACACTATATTCTTATACATTCAAACATACACAACACCATTAATCCATAGTATTATAATGTTAAACTTGCAAAATACACTGTAAACAAACCAAAACCTGGACAAACACAGTAAAAAGACAAAAGAACTTATCAAAATTGCTATGTGGAAACAATGCTTTAGCAAAAATTGGTAGCCTATATTCAAACATACACATACACAACACCATTAATCCATAGTATTATAATGTAAAACTTGCAAAATAAACAAACCAAAACTTGGACGAACACAGTAAAAAGACAAAAGAACTTATCGCTATGTGGAAACAACGCTTTAAACAAAATAATAATTTATAAATAAAAGAACACAAGTTTTGAATTTTGAGATCAGATCGTAGAACCTGATCCCACATCTTTTAAAATCTACCTTTCCGCACAGCTCCCTCCACATTCACGACCATCCTCTCCACTTTACTACATATTCAAAACCTAAAATTAAAGGGACAGATTTTGAGGACTACTGTAGTTGAAATGGTGTTTTATGCATGTTTTTAAATGAGTTAATTTATGTGAGAGATACTTGTTCCTTCCCTTATCATATACCGGAGTTGGTTGGTTCTTGGTTAATAAAAGACAGTGTGAATTTTATTGGGTCAAGTCATTTACGTAGGCTATAAGTTGGATTCATAGCAAAAAAGAACAAAAATAAAAAAATCTATTTATTTATTGTATTGTGATTTGTTGTGCTTTCCAATTAGTACCCCAAATGGTTTAAATATTTGCCGTTATAGTATCAAGTGCAGTGTATAAGGTTTTTGCGTGGCTTTTTTATATAATAATAGGGATTTAGAAAGTTGCAAATAGCTTAATATATGTTTGTTTAGGCTCCATTTTAGCTTTTATGATCAGCTTGCATTTAGCAATTTTCTACCCATGATTTTTTATGGAAGGAATTGTATTGTTGATGGATTACAAATGTACCTGTAGTTATGCAGTACTGTAGTTTTTATTTTCTACCTGATATGCCAACTGTTAAATTACAAAATACAGTTCACCCACAGACAAAGGCACAATCCAACCTTCATAACCTACTTCATTACCTCCCAAGATAAATCCAACAGAAAACACGCTTCCCAGAGAAACCTGAGTCACACTTGTACGCCTCAGGCCCGACCATCACCCGTCATTACAAGATCAGGAACCGTACAATTAAAATGTAAAACTTGCAAAGTAAACAAACCAAAACTGGGACGATACAAGATAAAGGTAAAATAACTTATCAACATTGCTGTGGAAATAACGCTTACTAAAATACAAGTTATGAAACAAAAGAACACAATATGACAATAAAAGAACATAATATGACAAACGAACTTATCAAAATACAGTATACCGTTCTCACTTGGAGTTTATTGGAGTTTATGCTGAATGTTTGACTCCCTTGGATAGTACTGATGTGGGGATCTGACCCAGCAACTATTAGCGCTCTTTGGATTTTCTTTGTTTTTAACCCCTTCTGTACCTGCGACATTTTTTTTATTTTATTCTAGCTATGTTTATACGATTTTGTGCATGTTTAAGAAGGATCTATAGTAGTAAAAGTGGTTAAGTGAGATAGTTGGAAGCCTGTTAATTGCTGTAGGCTCTTTGTAAACTGAATGAAATTGTCTAATAGTGTCCAGAGTAAAGCTGAAATGACTGCATCGGGACAGAAGGGGTTAAGGGAAGTGTGTAAGAGAAGAATGTATATATACACTACTTGTCCAGTTATTTGTGCATTCCGAATCTGACCATCATTTACGATAATGATATATCTACTTCTTACAAGATTGCTCTATACATTAAATATTTTAAGATATTAATTTTATTTGGTAAATGCGAACATACAAATACTCTGGTGTATAGTCGCGGGCATTAATTCTCATACATCATGAAGCCTTAAACTGTTCAAACATAGTTCCGTAAAGTAAATATCAGGTAAAAAAAATAATAGAGAGATTCATTGCAGCCCAAGATACCTTTATAAATTTATAGACAGCGTTACTTCTGATACATTTTGAAGCCTGAAACTGATTAAACGAACATCTGTCATAAAAATACCTGGTCAAGAATTAAGGAGGAGATAGATAGATAGATTCAATTCAGCCCGAGATAGTTTTGATAATGTATACACAGTAGACGGCATTAATGAATGCGACGGTACAGGTTATAATTTTATTATACATACAGGTCTCCCTCGATATACGATTAGGTTACGTTCCTGAAAAAACCCTATCTTGAATAGAAAAATCGTATGGCGAACCCTAAGATGTATGGGGTAAATGGGGATGCGTTCTCGGACCAGACAAAATCCAAACACAAACACCCAAAAAGCCTATAATAATATTGTAAATCGGGGCATCGGATAGTGAGGGAATCCTGAACTGCATTAATTTACCTGAACTGCTCCTCTTGTTCAATTGTGTTTTAAAACCTTGAAAATTTACTCTGTGAGGATTATGACACGTTTTAGCAGTTTATATTGGCTATCATTAGACAATTTTATTCAACATAGGAAGTATCTATGGGAGTCAGAGGCGTAATTGAGTTGGTTTTGACCCCTTAGATTCCTAGAGGTCCTTCCTTAACTGAGGATTATGCGTCATAATCCTCAAGGGGTTAATAGTACATGTACAGTTTAATTAATGATCAAAATAATTAAGTAAAGGGGGTAGTACTGTACTCACTTTTTCTGGACCCCCTTCTCCCTCATGTTTAGCATATTAGTTTTGAGGTTTTCAGACGTTGGTTCCGTTAGTTTAGCAATTTTGAGACCTTTCGCCTCATTTTGTTATCAATATTAAGACCTTTCATGCTCTTTAGGTGTCAATTTTTTCCTGGCGAGCGAAAGCGAGCCTCTAATTTTAGAAGGAACCGGTCTTTGACGGAGATATTTCTCTACCGAAAAATTTACAAATTTATCTTGAAAGGGGGTCTAGGGGGTGTTTTTCTAAGCTTGTTGGAGGTCTAGCGAGGAAACTCAAAAATAAATAAATAGATAAATATATAGAGCAAAAACCAAGCACTACCCCCTTAAGCATTTCATGATTTGAAAGACTTGTGTATATATGAACAAAAGAGCCAATGAATAAATTTGTAATTGTGCTCGGTAAAGGGTGTTATTATAGCATTACACTGTTGCACAAATAATAAGGCTTTTATATGTTATACTACTAGGTTATTGTAACAACTATAATGTAAGCAATATTAAAGTTGTCACTGCTGCACTAGTCTCTACCTGTCCTATAAAATACATACATACATACATACATACTGTACATACATTAAAGGGAGATGGTCCTTTTTTGGGGGGGCGGGGGTTATTTATTAATTAATTCCTTTATTTCTTAGTTTCCTCGCTAGACCTCCATCAAGCTTAGAAAAACACCCCTAGACCTACCTTCAAGATAATTGTATACATGTCCCGGCCAAAGGCCGGTTCCTCTCAAAATTTCAGGCTCGCATATCGTCTAAATAAAGTTTGAATAATCTAATAACAAGTCACCCGCACTGAAAGGATTAAAGAATAGAGAAATAATAAAACAACTTATGATGGGGAGTTAACAAAATCCCTTCTGTTACCCAGAACAGTTAGTTAGTTAAAATAGGACTTCAGAGGCTATCAACCCCATTGGATTATTAAGCCAGCACACTGTAAGTCAAGAATAACATCAGGACTGGACTCCAGTCCCTTTGACTATCCCCAGAACAGAAAGTGGCTATCTTATTGTTATATGGCAGTGGCAACTTTACTGTTGCTTACATTACTGAAGCCGATATCAAACAAGCACTTTTTCCCCCCAACATTTATCCTCAACACTGGTCTGGCAGCTTATGAAGTAGACTTTCTAATTTACTTGGATTCCTCAATAACTCTATCTTCAGTCTAGTTTCCCATACCAGTGCAAAACACGTTGCCAGAAAATGTGGACTATCGAATGTTGACGATAAAAGCTTGTGTGATACCGGCTTAAATCTACTGTTTGTGTTGAGTGTTGTTTATATTGTTCAGTGTTGCTAACCTTAGCTCAAAGGAAGTTACCGCTGGTTATGATTCATTGTCTGTGTTTTACTGTATATTTGTTAGTCGTCTTGAGCTGATGAGATTATATATAAATACAGTATATATATATATATATATATATATACACAGTATATATATATAATGAATTACTTTGGTTTCTTTTCATAGCTTATTGCGAGCCATTATTTGGAGTGAATTTTTAATATATTTGAAGTATTGCTTATCCTTTTATTTTCCTGCTGGGTTGATGTGTTTGTTGAATGATCATAAGTGCTTTGAAGTATTAAATGTAGCATAGATTAAGTACAGTACTTTGAATTTGTTTAATCTCTCAAGGCTACATATAGCCAACTATTGAATGCCAAGTCAAGAACATGTACTGTAATTGATACTGTATAGGTATAGGGTTGAATTTGAACCAGTGGACAATCTCTCTCAATACAGTACAGGAAAGTACAGTAAGTTGTTGTTATCGTTCCCTAGGCTGCCTGGCCAAACCGCCCCGAGTCCCTAAGGACTTGTATTGTACTATACTATACAGTCTATGTTATTCATAAAAATATTTCACAAAACATGATCGAGCTTTATTTTGACGCTTTTATTATGTAAATCGAGTTTGTGTTCATTTGCTTAGTTGTCATTGTACTGTTGTTGTTGTTGTTGTTGTTGTTCCCCAAGCTGCCTGGCTGAACAGCCCCAAGGCCCCGAGTAAGGCCAAGGCCACAAACGAGCGCCCCCACAGAACCCTCCCTGCCGACCACAATAAAGCCTGGGTGACCGAAGCCACTCCATGGCGGGGAGCTGAGAGGGTGTGTAAACGCCCGGGAAACCAAAGCCCCACCCAGGGCCCTGTGCCCCTCAGCAATTATGAAGAGAAAGTTGAGGGGCAAAGGAATAATGTGACGCTTTAGCTTCCAATCTTGGTAGATTGGGAGGTCAATCCACGGAAGAGACGCCGTCACTTGAGATCTAGAAAATATATAAGTAAAAGGAACAGTCAGAGTAAGCTATGGGTATGGCAGAGATCGCTCAGGTCTCACTCTGATAGACCAGCCCATCACCAGTACTGTATTACATCATTGTACTGTAGACAAGAATAGTTCCTACTTTCCCTTAACATTATAGCTGTCCATAGGCAGCCCTGCACGGTCGCCAAACTAAAACGGAAGTATGCAGCATGCAACAGTTTTGAAAGGATTTCTACAATACCTGTATAGAAAATATTATTATCAGGATTATAAACTGATAAAATTAAGTACTGTAATAAGAACAATAAAATGAAGGGATATACAAATAAAGTGTACAAGGTTCATTGTCAAATGTCACTGAGTAAAATATTATATAACTATATATATAGATATGTGGTGATAAAAGATAAGTAATCAACACCTCACTGATAAGGATAGTAATAACGGATAGTATTACTTGGGCCACAGTGAGAAGCTGTACTTTATACCTAAAAAAAACTAATAATATTCATAATAATGATAAGGGTTATATAAGACTATTATGGATATTTATTCATAACATTTTGGAAATTTAGGCCTTTGCTTAGTACAGTACTCTGCTAAGAGAAAAAAAACACATTTGGAAATGGGAGATTGAATGGTGTAATCAGTAGCGCACTTGGCTCAAACCAAGAGGACTCTAGTTCAAGCCTGAACAGGTGGAGTCATGGAGATATTTGGGTAGTCTCTTTACACAATCAATGGGGGCATACGCTGTGACAGCGCGTAGCCACACTCGCCCTCCGACTCCACTCAGGGGATCCCCCTGGCCGATGCCTATCCATGAAGCATTTCCAGCACGAGTGAATTCCACGAAGGAGGAAGAACTGACTTAATAAGAGACCTAAGATTATTAGTATATATTACAATTAGGCCTATATAATCAATATATAATTATGAAAATTGGTAGTAGGCCTACTCCCGCACAATTTCTGCTCAGAAGCAGCATGCGGGTCACCAACATTTGTGGGTACGATTTTAGTTACTGGACACCTATTTGACAGGTACCACCAAGGATTTAATAAAAACAAAATCTGTTTCCACGCATCCAACACAAAGCTACACCTTTTTCTGGTCCGGTAATAGTATTGAAAACGATATAATAACTTTAAATGTGGTTTTCGACGAGAATAAAACCGCGTTTGTGCCGAAAATCTGCGGCGGGAGTCCGTCGTCGCTTCGGATCATCGGTTTGTTTACCCAGGACGCTCGAGGTTACGGCCAGCTGTTTTACTTGCCCCCTGCTGGCAACATGTATGACGATTATTATAATTCACGGGGGGGGGGGGGGGGGGCAGTGCCCCCCCCTCAACCCATCGTGTATCCCACGGTCCAGTAACTAAAATCGTACCCATTTGTGTCCCCAAACGGAAAAGGAAAACATTAAATAAACATTAATGAAAATTATAATTTGAATGAAATTGAAAAATAGTATTTTTGTCTTGATCTGCGCAGTGAGCGAAAATAAAAATAAAATAAAAAAGTAGATTCGCTTTTGTTTCCTTTGTTTACAGTCGCACAGCTGATCCCCGTGTTCATGTTTCGGTATTGGACGATTTCTGATGAATAGGCTATAAAACTCTTGTTTTCGGAGCTACATGAAGTGTTAGTCAGAAACAAGAAAGCTTAACACACCAGGTATTAATGGATTAATGCGTAAATGTAAATCACTAAGCCTGTAACGAGTTATACAAATCTGGAGGTGAAAAAATTATCCTCCGAACCATCGCTGCCAGGATATGTGTTCGAGGCAAAGAAGAGCGATGGCGTCGTTAGTTTCTTCTGACCCTGGTTCTCCCCCTCTCTATAAAGTCGGGACCCCTGTCAGTGATTTTACCAGACATGAGTGCCATAATATTGAAAGGTGTCCGCTGTGTAACCAGAAGACCAAGGCGTTCTATTGCCAGGAGTGTGTGCGGAATGGCAATTTTTACCACTCGCGGATGAAGCTCCCAGAAAGGTACGTACAAATTGCACCAATAGCAGCACCATTGGTCTGAGCTGCTGAGCATGATATAATTTTGTTATTATTGTATTGCAGGATATTTCGTGTGTGATAACTGATGTCTAGCCTACATTATAACAATGCAAAATATGGCAAGTAGCGGGTAGCCTATCCTAGGCTATGCTTAAGCTCATTTAGTCGTGTATGCGAATCCTGATTATTTTCGTTTTAGGTTTCCGGACCCCTCACTCCCCTCTATTGTAGCCTAGGCCTAGCCCTAGGCTTTAAGGCTAGCCTAGGCAGTAGGCCTATTTTAAACAAAATAATTTTGGTCAAGGTTAGGCCTATCATCATATCATGTCACCAATTCAGGCACCTCAATAATTATGTACACTACAGTCATAAGGCTATAGGCTAGGCCTATACCGATAATACCGGTAGTATCTAGGTTATGTGACGGTTGTGACCCATACATCATTCCTAGGCTATAGGCTATGGATAGTATGGCGACAATGACGTTACCATCAGAAATTATTATTTACCCATTAGGCCTAGGCCTATCCAACAATGTTAAAATATGCCACCCAAAATTCAGGTGCCTGAAATAATTGGTGACACAATTTCGGGTACATTTTTACCGTGTGGCAGCCAGGAGTTTTGGGCTTTTGGCATTAGCCTAGCCTAGGCCTAGTTTTTTTTTTTTTTTTTTCTTTTTGATATAGCCTAGGCTAGCAGTAACTGAAGTGATATTTTATAACAAGGACTGTAGGAAAGGAGTATTTACCCATTATCCAATAAACCCTCCCCATTAGGCTACTTTGGGAGGGCTATGATCAGAGAAGATATGGGGTTAAAGACGATAAAAATGGGAAAATAAGGTCTTTTTGGCAATATTCGTTTGTCATGGGGATAATTAGCCTATTTGAAAAATGCTCGTCACGATGTTATAAATAATTTGTTAGGGACAATGCAGTTCTATGGAATCCTTATAATGCTATAGGCTACTAGGCTAGTAAGGCTTAGGCTACTCAACATAGGCTAATTCATTATGGGATTTTTTTTTATGACATTCATAAAAGCCGATAGGCTATTAACGGAAAAACGTCAGGTGACCAGGTCCCATCAATCTCAGTCTTCTCAGACTCGGAGCTCCCTCGAACCGTTGGACGTCCTCACTGTTTACAAACGTCTTTATTATGGAGTACCCTATAATTAACATTTACCTCTTGTTGGCAACATAGATCATGACAATTTCAATAGGCCTAGCCTATATAAGTCACGGCGGGATTTGCGGGGGCAGAGGCCGTGAGATAATTTTGGGTAAAATTCTAGTTTCACTTACACAGCGACAAAAGGGAGGCGCCGTTGTAAAGGCATAGCTTCCCGACCAACTATGAAGATCAGGGAAATTGCTGGGTAAAAGACGTAATATAATGATAATAAACTACATTAACGACATTAGCCTAACCTAACAACCTTACCTAACCTAACCTAACCTAGTATTAGGTAATAGGGTTCAATGTTATTTTAATAACACGAATTTTGTTGATATATTTGAAGATAAATATTGAATCTATATGCTCTAAAGATCATAAGAAAATTTGTTTTAACCCTCGGCAAAACCTAATAAAAAAGTATGGTACTAAAATGTCTTTTTCGTAACAAGGTTGTCAATACGGTACTTTCAGTCATCGATAGCTGTAAAGATCATATGAAAATGTGTTAAACCCTCGGAAAGACCTAATATAAAAGTATGGTACTAAAATTTAATTTTCGTAACAAGGTTGTCAATACGGTACTTTCCCGTTATCAATGTACAATCAAGCTGAAAATTGCAGAGTAAACACCATAGACTTCATCAAATTTTCTTTCACATTCGTATAATCAACAGCCAATTTTTTTTTTTTTTTTAATTAAGGGAGCAGCCAACCAGCGGGGGTGTGGGGGCGGCAGCCCCCACCCATAATACTAGGTTAGGTTAGGTAAGGTTGTTAGGTTAGGCTAATGTCTTTTCAAATCACTATTGGGGGGTGTGTCTCAACATTGATCGATAGGCCTAATGGGGAAAATAGGTTTTCCCGAGATTTCTAATTAATTACAAACACTATATATTGATGCAAATGACCAATTTTGCTTATAAAAAACACTCGGAAAATTCGTGGTATTAAAATAACATTTTTCCGGTAATAGCTATGGTGCCGCATATGGCGAGATTTTTTTTTTTTTTTTTTTTTTACAGTAGGCTAGCCTAGCTATAATTCCTTATAATGCATTTCCGCCGCTTTGGACATATATAGGAATTAAGTATGGTATATGACAACTCTAAAGTAGCCATAGAAATTGATGAGTATGCTGTGAAAGCGAAACTAGAATTAAACCTAATTTTGTAATAAAAAAGCAGTCAGATTAGACGCGATGTAACTGCGAGCGTGCTACTATGTAAACAAAACGGACGGTACACCCACTAACACAAGTTACACAAGTAACAAGTTGGGCGGGTGCGGTGTGCCCAACCCCGAAAGGGGTTGAAATAGGGGAGCTATCCCCCCGTCAAAGGCGGCTTTCTAGGGCCTTTCCTAGCTGATGCTGAGAGGATTGGGTTCTAGTCATAAGAACATAAGAACATAAGAAAATGGGAGTCTGCAGAAAGCCGATTGGCCTAAGCAAGGCAGATCCCTGTCCCACACAACCCCAAATCAATTACAAAGCCCAATTATAGGCTCAACACTCTAATACCCTGAGGATCATCTTACCAAAATGGTTAGAGATTAACGCAGGATTATGGGGGTCTGCAGAGCGCTGATTGGCCCAACCCGGCTGATCCCCCTTCACACCCAACCCTTCTCGTCCATATGCTTATCCAATTTTATCTTAAAGCTCCCTACAGTTTTAGATCCCACTATAGCACTTGGTAGTCCATTCCACCCATCTACAACTCTGTTACCAAACCAATATTTGCCTATATCTTTTCTGAAACAAAATTTATCTAATTTGAAACCATTGGTACGAGTTCTTTCGCTATCACTGAGCTTTAGTACATTTGTCATGTCCCCTTTGTTAATCCCACTAACCCACTTGAACACCTCTATCATATCCCCTCTAACTCTGCGTCTCTCTAACGAATGTAAACCTAATTTCTTCAACCTTTCTTCATACGGAAGATTTCTAATATGGATCATTTTTGTCATTCTACGCTGTACTCTCTCCAATGAATCTATGTCCATTCTGTAATAAGGACACCAAAATTGGACAGCATAATCCATATGGGGTCTCACTAATGACAAGTAAAGTTTTAAGATAACATCAGCAGTTCTGTTACTCACACTCCTAGAGATGAACCCGAAAATCCTGTTTGCCTTATTACGAACGCCTATACACTGTTTTCTAGGCTTCAAATCATTGCTAACAAACACACCTAGATCTTTCTCGCAGTCTGAATTTTCTAATTCTAAATTAGCTAGTTTATATTTAACATTTGTTTGCATCTTCCCTATCTTTAATACCTTGCATTTGTCAATGTTAAACTTCACCTGCCACTTTACTGACCATTCATGTAAGGTATCTAGATCCCTTTGGAGGCACTCTATATCGCTATCTGAATCAATTGATCTCCCCATTTTAGTATCGTCTGCGAATTTACTTATCCTACTAGTTATACCTAAATGTAGGTCATTTATGTATATAAGAAACAACAGGGGACCTAATACCGATCCCTGGGGACACCACTTTTGACTGCTCCCCACTCTGACTTGGTACCATTTATGCTGACTCTCTGTTTCCTACCAATTAGCCATGACCTAATCCATCCCAACAACGCCCCACCTATTCCATGTGCCTCAACCTTTCTCATCAATCTCTCATGAGGGACTCTGTCGAAAGCTTTACTGAAATCTAAATGTGGTGATGGGCTGGTCTATCGGAGTGAGAACTGAGCGATCTCTGCCATACCCATAGCTTACTCTGACTGTTCCTTTTACTTATATATTTTCTAGATCTCAAGTGACGGCGACTCTTCCGTGGATTGACCTCCCAATCTACCAAGATTGGAAGCCAAAGCGTCACATTTTTCCTTTGCCTCTCAACTTTCTCTTCATAATTGCTGAGGGGCACAGGGCCCTGGGTGGGGCTTTGGTTTCCCGGGCGTTTCCGCACCCTCCTCAGCTCCCCGCCATGGAGTGGCTTCGGTCACCCAGGCTTTATTGTGGTCGGCAGGGAGGGTTCTGTGGGGGCGCACGGTTTTGGCCTTGGCCTTGCTCGGGGCCTTAGGGCTGTTCGGCCAGGCAGCTTGGGGAACAACAACAACAACAACAACACAAGTAACACAACCCTTACGGTACCCTCATTTCTCAAAATCTGGAGGAATAAGCATGGAAAATAAGGGTGCAACCGTGCAAGCACTGCAAGCCTTTTCCATATAACGGTCTTCGTGGTGCAATGCATAAGTGTGTTGATTTTCGGTGTGAGCGTCCTGGGTTCGAGTCCCCGGACTGCCGCATGTGTTTGTTAATTTCATTAATCGAGTTTAGGAGTAAAGTTGGTTAGTGGAGATAAGTTAGAGAACATAATAATTACTACGTCGGATACAGAAATGGGCCTATGCCGTCCGGCTGGCTCACTTGATAGCGTGCCTGATTCCCATCTTGAAGGTCTCGCGTTCAATCCCCGCTCAGATTGAAAAGTTTTTCTGGGATATAGCCGGCGGTTACCATCTCCCCATGAGCAAGGGTGATGGGTAATGGTCTCTGGTAGACTAAAGAAAGCCAAGCGCTTGTGAATCCTCGAAGGAGGAGATACGGGCGCTATATAAGTAACCAGAAGATTATTATTATTATTATGTGGAGGGGGGGGGGAGGAAAGCTTTCATTATTGTATCCCATGGCAGTCAAAATAAACGGGAACATGATCGCGAGTGTACAAGTAATGTAAACAAAGTGGGCGATAAGCCCGAATACTGCATCCTTACTGAAATTAAATATAATCTCAGTACTGTACTTATCATATGGTAGGCTATATTTAAATTGTTTTCGTATCATTAGTGAGAAATTGAATATCATATAAAGAAAAATGGATTTTGGTACTGGTACTCTTAAACTTGTATACATTTGAATGTCCAATATCCAACAAGACCCTGAAAACCGTTTTATATTAGACGTTTTACCGTATCTTAAATAATCTAATTGATTAACTTCACTCCCAACACCAAACACCTCCGAATGAAATTAATTAAAGCATGTGATGCTCCCGGGATTCGAACCTGCGTTACCGCATACAGATCTTAAACACTTAAACCATGACATCAAGACAGTTAAAGATTAAGTACATGACTACGTTTATATACGGTATTCATTTATCGAATACTGAATATCAATCTAATTATATATTTAAAGCCAACTGCACAATAGATAGCCTAATGTTTTAAGTGAAAAGAAATAACATTTTATGGGGCACAGCTCTCTACGTACCGACCTCGCTATGAAATTCATAATCTCCAATCTCCATACCGTACTGTACTTATCATATATTAAGCTGTTTTCGGGTAGAATGTAGAGTTCGGGCGTACCGCCAGCCTTGTTTACACTACGCGTAGTGGCGTCGCCGCGTCGGACCTTTGCCATCATGTTCCCGTCTATTTTGAATGCCATTGGATACAATAATATGTTGAGGGGGGGCTTTGCCCCCGTCACCCCCCCATGACATATTGTCATCATCATATACTGTATATTGCCAGCAGGGGGCAAATAACCGAAAAAATAGACGCGAAGTTAAGCGCGCGATCGCCGTATGTAAACATCACGACCGTAGGCCCGGAATGTACATCCATCCCCTGTTTTCAATTCATTAGTGAAAAATTGAACATTATAGACCAAAACATTCACTCCAGTATTCCTATACATTCGAATGTCCAGTACCGGTATCCAACTAAACCCTAAATTGCCTAAAAACAGTTTAATATTGGATATTGGACATTTTAAATTGGCCTCATCTATATTTTTTTCACCAACCAACTTCACTTCTAAAGTCAATTAATGAAATCAATAAATACATGTGGCACTCCAAGGACTCGAACCTAGGATACTCACATCAAAATTCCGCTCACTTATGCATTACGCTATCAAGACTCAAGTAAGTAGCCTACAGTATAGAGATAAACCCTTTCTGTACCAGTGCCGTCCATTTAGCTTTAATCTGGCTGCTATTTGACGATTTTATTCAGCTTATAAAGGGCCTCCAGTAAGCAACAGTCTTTGAACTATCTTACTTAACCCTTTTTACTACCATAGATTCTTCTTAAGCTGCACAAAATCATCTAAATACAGCAAGAATATAATTAAATAGACGTCGCCGGTACAGAAGGGGTTAAGATTGTGGGTGATTCATTGACTATTAATTATTTAACTGATAATTTTAAAAGATAACGGCATCGCAGATAACGGTATATTGATTGCAGATAACACTTTCACTTATGGTAGGCTAGCTATACTGTTTACAATATTTCGTAGAGTACCGGTAGATAATGCATTTTTTATGTTAATTGCATACAAAATGAAAATATATTAATTACCCCTTTTCCAGTTTCCTTTCTTTATATTCTCTCGACTCCGTGCTTTAGTATTGCTATTGCTTTCCTTTTTCTAGTTCTTATCCTTTTTTCTCTTTTACATACCGGTAGCTTCTTATTTTTTATCCTCCTATTCCTCTTTTACCCATTTTTCCTCCCTTTTTCTCTTCTACCACTTCTTCCTCCCTTTTCCTCGTCTCCTTCTTTGTCTTCTTCTTTCGCCTCCTCCTCTTCATTCTCCTCCACCTGTTCTTTCTCCTCTTCATCTTCTTTCTCCTCCCCTTTCTTTCTCCTTTACCTCTTCTCTCTCCTTTACCTCTTCTCTCTCCTTTACCTCTTCTCTCTCCTTTACCTCTTCTCTCTCCACCTCCCTTTTCTCTTCCTTCTTTCTCCTCCACCTCCTTTTCTCCTCTTTTGTTCTCCCCTTCTTTGTCTTTTTCTTTCTCCTCCACCTCTTCGTTCTCCTTCCACCTTTTCGTCCTCTTGTTTTTCTTCCTCATATTCATCCTCAATTTCCTCGTTTGTCATCACCTCCCCCTCTCCTCTTTTCTCCACTTCACTTTACTTTTGCTCTGCCCCTTTTATCGACTAGCCATCCTTCTATGCAACCTTGTTCGTCTTATTGCCTTCTGTTCTTCCTTGCTAATCTCTCATTTATCTTATATTATCCACATCATCCACGTTTTAATTGTCTGGGTATCCTTAATTTGCCACACTCCTCAAGACTTTCCTATCGCTGCTACCGTATTAACATTATTTTTCTTTATCAATCTCTCACTCTCTCTTTCTCTTTCTTTCCCCCTCTCCACCCTATATCTTCATTATTTTTCGTTATCAATCTCTCTTTCTTTCCCCCTCTCCACCCTATATCTTTCTCCTCCCCCTCTTTGTCTCCCGCCCTTCGCTCTCATCCCTCCCCTCTCTCTGCCCCCCACCCCCCTCCCTCCCTCCTCTCTCATCTCACCACTCAGCCTACCTACCCTCCCGGAGCTATACCTACCTACCTGTCCACCTCCCTCAGTCTACGCTCCCTAACCATACTGCTGTATTGTCCTCAATATTCTCGGCTAATGGTTTGAGGTACAAGTACCTCCGGATATGCGGCACTGTCCCTCCCGGAGGACTACTTGCACCTTCCCTCCGAATATTATTTTATAGATATAAAATAATCTGAATCTGAATCTGTATGGCTGTATGTTTTGGGTGCTGGGGTCTGGTGTATGGGTCACGACGGTTAGGGTCCCTCTAGGATGTTTAAGGAGGGATTAACACGGTCGGGGATCAGTTGGGGGTCTTGTGGGACAGCATGCGTGTTTAAAAACAAAACACAATCTGATCAAGGTCTATAACGGGGACTCATGTATTTTAGATATGTCTTTATTATAATACTGTATATACTAAACTTAGGTAGTGTTAAAAATTATCTTCAATATCAATGTATTACTCATCTAACTATATATGTAATGACATAGTTTAAGCTAGAAATAGGGTGAAGATTGCGTATGCACCTTCGCCCATGTGAGATAATGTAACTATGATACTTATGTATAATATGAGTAGGGTAAAAGACTTATCACCTTTGCCCTTTTGAGATGTGTAATTATGTATTCCCATGTATTTATGCTTTCTCAATAAAGAATCAAATCAAATCAATCAAACTCACCACACACACACACACACACACTGTCGACATGTGTATGATGTGTCTGATACCGACCTCGGCACTCTAGGGTGTACCGCACAGCAAGGTCTATATCCCGTATATTATAGACATACCGGTAAATTGTATGTTGGTGACATATTACTCTGTACGGTATGCTGTAGGGCTCGGTTCAAGGAAGACACGAGACAATGCGGGATGATTACTGTCTTGATTATAATGACTTCCTACTGTTGTGTATGATAGAGGGTTTCCTTTAGTTACTGTGTTGTCCTGGTGGTGTAATGGTTATGGTGTCAAAAATCTGTGTGTGATAACCCAGGTTCGAATCCCGGTGGATCACATAATTATATAGGCCTACCGGTACTTTAATTAATTTCATTGGGGGTGTTAGGTGTTGTGGTGAAATTAACAAAATATAGATTGTATGCTATCGACACGTTACAGGCCATGGAGGAGCTGTAATTAATCGGCTTAATAGTGTTTAATTTTCATGGGACGAAGTTGGGGATTCCACGTATTAGTAGAAGAATCGTAAATACCGCTGAAGTTAACGCTGCATTAGGCTAAATTCGTTTGATCATTTATTTCCTTTTAACCTCGCCAGCACGAAGACGTATGTTTCATCATTATCCTGATACCATTAGACTTTACATTATTTTCTAGTTTCAGGACTCAAAGTGGTAAATACAAAAATATACCCTCTGAATAACATACACTCTTCTTAATTAAACTGCATGACATTGTCTAATTTAGCCAGATAAACACAGTAGGTAAAATAAATTTCATCGTGTTAAGTAATATCGTCAGCACTGGTCTGGCAACCCTGGGAGCTTATTATATATTTATTTAATTTATTATTATTATTATTTTTAAATAATGATGACGCCTAAATTCATCCTACGTTAGTGTACCGGTATTTTTTAATACCAGGGAAAACCTTCCTTCTGAGTTTGTAAAATCAAATACCGGTAGGCCTATGCAAGAATATTTAAAGTTTTATTCAGGTAACATAATTTATAAAGTTAGGGTTTAATTATCCCCTCTCCCGTTAATAAAATATAAATAAGATAGGCCTACAATATAATATGATACAAAAATAACATATGTTGTATACTTCAATAGAATTTAGGCTGAAAACATTTTTTTTTTTAGATTATTCCTAAAAACAAATTTTACATGAATTTTTGTATTATTAAGTATAATTTAGGATCATGAAAACCACATCCCAAATTGGCGGGAAAATCGCGACATCGGACTGTTAAGTGATTCGGACATTCCAGTAGTGACGCTGATTGCAGGTGGATGTTGCTCAAGGTCAACGCCATTTTTGTGTTTGTTTATCAGTTCTGTTTAATTGGATTTTATTAGTTTGTCTATGTTTTTGAAACATTATAAGGAAACGTTGTACATGGAAGAACCTAGTTAGGCTATTGCGAAATCTGCGCTAAGTAAATTAAGGTAAGGCATGGGTTTTTTTGTTCTTGTATTATTTCGAATGTGGAAGATGTGACATTTTCGACATAGGCTAGGCCTACATAGTGTTTTCTTTTGTGTTAGTGTGTTTTGTTTTTGTGTGTTTATTGTTTTCTGTTGTGTTTTGTGTTGTCCCTGTTCTTGCTCTGTCTTGAGTCGGCCACCCCCCAAAAAAAAAAAAATATTGATAACAAATATTGATAACAAATAAAAATAGGAAAAGTGGGGATTGGGACTGAGCATATAGATAGATAGAATCATTCGAAGCATCCTTATAGAACTTTGGAGATATGAGATAGTGGGTTTTATAGATAATGTGAAATATTCTGCAGACATACCGGTACGTAATATATGCAGATATAGTGCGGCAGCCAAGTAACAGAATTTGTGGGAATTGTGCATTTGTTGATGTGCATTTGTTGATGAAAGTATCAACATTGGCATATACAATCATACAGGCATTACACTCAAAATTAGATAGGGAGGTATCATAGGATTTGCCTATGTTGGCTTCAGCAAGATTACTTTGTACATTTTTCAATAGAAAAATGTTCCGGCAAGAAGGCCGGTTCCTCTTAAAATAGCCTACAGGCTCGCTTTCGCTCGCCAGGTAAAAATCGACACCTAAATGACAGGAACAGTCTATATATTGACAGAAATGGGGGTGAAAGGTCTTAAAATCGTTAAACTAATGGGCCGTACGTCTTAAAATCAGACAACTAATGGGGCTAAACACGAGGAAGAAGAGGGACCAGAAAATCGACCCATCTCCCCTTGAATGGTTCCGTAATTTTCAAGTTATATTGTTAATTTACACGTAGCTTTGATCCTTACCCCCTCCACCAGTAAGTTTAAGAATATGGCCTTCAATGTCTTGTGTGTGTGTGTGTATGTGTTGTGCATGTGCATGTGCGTGTGGTACATGGATCACATGTTTTGACCACCGCACACCTTTTAACAACCCGGTCTAGACAGCGGAGAGTAAAACAAAAATAAAAATAACAAAACAATTATATACAACACACAACAGCGATCACACAATCTCATATGTATTGTACCGTATAATATTACAAAAATACTCACAATTTGGTAAGTTCTTTTGTCTTTATATAGGTTAGTGCGGTTCCTGTTTATTTTATGTTTTTCATTTATGTTTTATACATATTTTTTGTTTATTATTATTATTATTTGTTTTTGTTTGCAAGTTTTTGCATTTTAATATACTGTAGGCTATTTTACCGGTACCCTCTGAGTGTATATTTTGATGCGGCGTTCCTCTGTCGTGATGCAGAGGTGGATGGGTACATTCTGTGTGTGTGTGTGTGTGTGTGTTTTTTTTTTTTTTTTTTTTTTTTTTTTTTTTTTAAATAGGCTATAACCCTTGCAAGATCCAATACGCATCTATTTTCCGGCTATTATAAGACGATTGTATTGAGATTGCGAAGGGTTTATGGAAATCAGAGGGTTAATTGAGGTAGTCTTTACCCTCATAATTCCCACACACCTTACCTTTGGATACCTTTACCTTACCTTTGGATGTGTTCGCCGCTCTTCTAGCGGCACCAAGGAGCGCGACGCCCCTCGTTATGGGTGGTGATTTGGTGCAGTAGACTGTTTGAAGCGACAGCTCGTTCCCTTGCGAGGATGGGCTCGTCTGGCACTTTTTGCAGTTCGACATCTAGGGCTCTCTTGAAGTTGTCTAACGAGATGTCCCTCATGTCTCTTACTCGCCGTGGGAGTTTGTTGAAGAGACGTGGGCCTCTGTGTGATAACCAGCCCTCTCGCAGAGAGCCCATAGCACCCCTGTTATTCATCCGGGGGATTTCGCATTCCCAGCCTCTCCTATCACCCTTCTTAAGTTGTAAACGATCATCTAATGATAGCCAGAATACACTATCAAAATGCGTCACAATCTTCAAAGGGTTAATGATACATTATTTGTTTATTTTCTCTTCATGTACAGTTGCCCATATAAGTTCTGTTCCTCTTTGTGATCTTGTTACGTGGAAATATAATGAGCATGAATCAATTACCGGTGTAGTTTCTTATGCAGTGGTCAACTCATCTGATTAGTCAACTGGTAATTAAAAATCTCTATCTCTCTCTCTGTTTCCTGGTTTCTTACTCGCATTTGGTTTAAATTAAAAGCTTGTCATAATATTTTTCTAATGTTTAGTTAACCGTTTCTGTATTACTGTACGCGTTATTTTAATTTTATTCAAGCTATTATTAGACGATTTCATTCAGTTTAGGAAGAGCCTCTCGGAATCTAAGGGTCAAAACCAACTTAATTATGCCTGGCTCCCGGAAATTTGTCCTTAGTTGAATACAATGTAATGGCAAGCAGGATAACTAATCCAACGTGTCATAATCCTCAACACATTCATTATTGGCTTTGGTTGGCTATTATTGAGTGGTATTATCGTAGATTTCGTATTGGATTGTCTAAAATGTCTGAAAATGTCTGAAAATTGTATGAAACCGTCTAAAACATTCTTTAAATTGTCTATTAATGTCTGAAAACGTCTTAACATTTCTGAAAACACTAAACATGTCTGAAAATGTCTAAACAAAAAAATCTGAAAATTGTCTGAACATAGATCGTCCTAACGGTGACACATACATATACACACACACACACACACACACCGTTAGAATAATTTACTATAAGGGAAGCTAACACGAAATAAGTGTGTTATACCCACTTTCAAATTGGTAGGGCAGACATTGTGAACCCTAAACTTTGTAAATATAAAAGGGGGCTAGAGCAAATGGGCTGTACATTTTGACATGTATACCCTGGCTGACCCTTCCCACATGATAGAACATAATTATTAGCTCGATTACACTAGTCGTTTGTGAGTTATAAAGGTTAATGTGCAAGAGTTTTGGCCTACATGTTTGGAACAGGTTATAGTAGGCTACATATGTTATATATATATTAGTTACCGGATTGTGAGCAAAGAGAGAGAGAGAGAGAGAGAGAGAGAGAGAGAGAGAGAGAGAGAGAGAGAGAGAGAGAGAGAGAGAGAGAGAGAGAGAGAGAGAGGAGGGAGGGAGGGGGGGGGGGGACAAGACGAGTTTCAAGTATTGTGTTGGAACACGAATGTTTGGCCTTGGCAACAACGTGTGGGTGGGTGGGCGTTCTTGTTTGGGAGGGAAGGCCAATTTATGATATAAGTGCTAGAAGTAGGAAGGCAATGCAAGAGAGAGAGAGAGAGAGAGTGTGTGTGTGTGTGTGTGTGTGTGTGTGTGTGTGTGTGTGTGTGTGTGTGTGTGTGTGTGTGTGTGTGTGTGTGTGTGTGTGTGTGTGTGTGTGTGTGTGTGTGTGTGTGTGTATTTACCTATTTGTAGTATACAGGAGTTGAGCTTTTTAGGCTCGTATTGTCCCGCTTCCTGAGTTACAATTATCTAACTTTGCCTTAAAAATATGAATGTTTTTGGCACACACCACTTCCTCTTCCAACTGATTCCACTTACTTATACTTCTGTAAGGGAAACTATACTTTCTCACATCTCCTTTACATCTTCCTTTCATTAGTTTATATCTATGCCCCCTAGTTCTACCATTATCTTTCACAATATAACCCTTCTTGTCCACCTTTTCGAGTCCTCTCACACATTTGTACATCATAATCATATCGCCTCTCTCCCTCCTATCCATTAGAGATGGTAAATCTAATTTCTTTAATATCTCCTCATATGGTAATTCTCTCAGTTCTGGTATCATCCTAGTTGCAGCTCTCTGAACCTTCTCCAGCTTCTTTATATGCTTTTTTAGATGTGGTGCCCACACCACTGCCGCATACTCCAGTCTTGGTCTCACCAATGTTTTTATTATTTTCTCCAGCATCTCCTCGTTTATATAGTTAAAGGCTATTTTTATTCTGTTTAGCAGTCCATATGTTTCTCCCACTATCTTATTAATATGATTCTCAGGTGAAAGATCACTCCTAACAGTTATCCCTAAGTCCTTTTCTTTCTCTGATGGGTTAATAGTGTTTTCTCCTAACTTATATTCCGTATGAGGCCTTCTTTTACTTACTCCCATTTCCACTACATGACATTTATTTGTGTTAAATTCCATTTTCCACTTCTTGCTCCATTGATCTATCCTATCCAAATCCCTCTGTAATTCCCTACCACTGTTTTCATCTTCTATACGCTTCATGATCTTGGCATCATCTGCAAACATATTCATATATGCATTTATATCCTTTGGCATGTCGTTAATGTATATTAGAAACATTATGGGAGCCAGCACCGCTCCCTGCGGAACTCCACTTGTGACATCTTTCCACGTAGAAAATTTATCTCTGATAGTAGTCCTCATCTGTCTCCCTGAAAGATAGTCCTCCATCCAATTTAACAAACTACCCTGAATCCCTCCATACTCTTTTAATTTCCACTTCAGCCTGCTATGCGATACTCTGTCAAAAGCTTTCTTCATGTCAATATATACGCAATCCACCCATCCATCTCTCTCTTGTAATATGTCAACCACTCTGTCATAAAAACTGAGTAGATTTGTAACACATGAGGTACCCTCCCTGAATCCAAATTGCCTGTTAGATAGTAGATTATTCTTTTCCAAGTAAATCATCCATCTTTTCTTAATTATTTTCTCACAGATTTTGCACACTATACTAGTAAGTGACACAGGTCGATAATTCAATGGATGTTCCCTGTTCCCACCTTTATAAATCGGTACAATGTTGGCTCTCTTCCAGTCCATTGGTAATTTTCCCACTTCCAGAGAGTATTTCATTATCTCATATAAGGGTTTCACTAGTTCGTCAGCACATTCTTTCAAAATCCATCCCGCTACATTGTCAGGTCCCACTGCTTTTTTCACATCTAGTCCTTTCATTATTTCTACTAGCTCCTCTGGGAGAAAATTAATCTCTCCCAGTTTATCACCAATTTCACCTACCGGTACTTCTTCAAAGTTATCATCTTTAGTATATACTGAGTGTAGTGTATTGTTCATAATTTCACACATATTCTGGTCGTCATCATAAGTGGTCCCCTCAACCTTCAACCTGACTATTCTATCCCTTACCTTCATTTTACTATTTATAAACCTATAGAACAGCTTAGGATCACTCTTACATTTTTTCACAATGTTCTTCTCATATTCTCTGGCTTCTTGTCTCCTGATTGTAGCATATATTTCTTAATCTCTTGTATCTGTTCCAAGTTTCTCTATTACACCTTTTTCTAGCTGCCTTCCACGCTTGGTCTCTCTTTTCCTTGGCTTTCCTACATTTTTCATTAAACCAATCCTTTTCCTTCGCTGACCTATTACCTTGTTTAGGGACATATTTATTAACTCCTTCTTCATATATTGTTTTAAATACTCCATACTTCTCGTCTACACTATTTCTCTGATGTATTTCACTCCAGTCAACATCTCTAAAGTATTGTCTCAGTGATTGGTAGTCTCCTTTTGCATAGTCAAACCTAGTTTCCTTGTGCTCCTCCCTCTCCTCCATATTGGAATAACCCAATAGGATTTCTATGTCCATTACAACGTGATCGCTCTTGCCTAAAAGTGGTAAGTATTTTATATCAGAAATTACATCTGGGTCT
This sequence comes from Paralithodes platypus, assembly GCA_032716605.1. NCBI lineage: Eukaryota > Metazoa > Arthropoda > Malacostraca > Decapoda > Lithodidae > Paralithodes > Paralithodes platypus. The sequence continues at coordinate 33,566,091 of CM064493.1, read as the reverse complement.
CTAGTAAACATTAGGTCCAATCTGGATGCTTCATCATTTCCCCTTCTTCTTGTATTTTCCTTTATATTTTGCACCAATAAATTTTCTGTTACCATATCCAGTAGCCTATACCCCCACGAGTTCACGTTGCTACCAGCTTCTCTCTGCTCCCAATCCACCTCTTTACAGTTGAAGTCCCCTACTATAATTAATTAATTGGTTCTACGAGTTATTTTTTCAATACAAATAATCATATCATCTTTGATAAATTTGTATTCCTCCTCTTCCCAAGCCCCTGTGTAGGGCGGCATGTAGGCCACTACAATATCCGCCTTTTGATTGTCATCATCTGTCAATTCTACTGCTAATATTTCCGCTTTACTATTATTCAGATCAATCATTCTTGTTTTCAATTTATTATGTGTAAGAATTAGCACCCCTCCCCCCATCTTGTCTTCTATATCCCTTCTCCAGATATTATAGTTGTTCCATCCCATTCCCTCCAAACTTATCCCTTTATTTAGTTTAGTTTCACATAGACACAATATTAAGGGCTCTTCCTGTCTGATGTAATCATTTATTTCTAATTTCTTTGATAGAAGCCCATCCACATTGCTATAGACCATCTTGCACCTGTTGCTTTTACCATTATGATTGATATTCCCTGTCTTTATCCTACTATTTCCCCTTCCTGTTGTACCTCTCCCTCCAATCCTTCTTCCTGTACCACCACTTCTTTTCTCCCCCCTCCGCCTCTATCTTCTCCCCCTTCTTCAGGTACCACTTCCTTACTTTCCCATCCATGTTTCTGTAGAAAAAATCCCCCTTCTCCACTTCTGATCTATTATCGTTCTTTTCTTTGACTTCTCTATTTATTTCTCTAAATTTTTCCCTCTCTTCCGCATTTAGATCTTTCCTTAGTTTAACATTTCTGTATTCCCCCTCCTGACTTAACTTCCAGCTGGATCTGAGTACCTCCTCTGCTACTTTGGTTGACTTAAATCTAATCTTCATTGGCCTCATTTCTCCTTTCTTGTATTTCCCTAGTCTCCAACAATCCTATACCTCTCTCTTCCATCCCTCCTTATCTTGTCTATCTATCACATCAATCATCTTCTCAACTTTCTTCATCTCCACACCCTTTCTCGTATTTCTATCTAATATTTCCCCTTCTACATCTCCAAACATAATTACACATCTCTTCTTATCAATAATATCACTGACCTGTTTCTCATTTTGTCTGATGGCATTAACTACCCTCTTGTTCAGGTTCTCGTCCTGCTGTCCCTTTTGCTCCTCAATAATTGCTTTTAGTTGTACCTCTGCTTCACCCACTCGATCACCCCAGACATTTTTCATTTGAGATACCTCTTCCTTCATTTTTTGTGGGTGGGTGTGTATGTGTGGGTGTGTGTGTGTGTGTGTGTGTGTGTGTGGGTGTGTATGTGTATGTGTGTGGGTGTGTGTGGGTGGGTGTGTATGGGTGTGGGTGTGGGTGTGTATGTGTGTGTTTGTGGGTATGTGTATGTGTGTGTGTGTGTGGGTGGGGGTGTGTGTGTGTGGGTGTGCACTTTTATGGTTGGTACCGGTATATACCTATTTTTTAAGGGGAGATGGACCACTTTCTCCCTCGTGTTTAGCCCCATTAGTGTTCAGATGTTAAGATGTTTGCCCCATTAGTTAGTCGATTTTAAGACCTTTCGCCCCATTTCTTCGTCAATATTTAGACATTTCGTGCTATTTAGGTGTCGATTTTTCCCTGGCGAACGATAGTGAGGCAGCCTGTAATGTTGGAAGAACCGGCCTTCGGCCGGGAAATTTTTCTACCCATAAATGTACAAATTAATCTAGAAGGGAGATTTAATGGATGTTTTTTTTCCCAATTTGATAGTGGTCTAGGGAGGAAACTAGAAAAAATATTGAATACATGCAAAAATAATGAATACATGCAAAAATCGTCCAAAAAGTGAACCATCCCCCCTTAAAAAAGGTAAAAGCACAGTTGTCGGATGATAAAACCCTCTTAATGAATTGTGTTTCTTAGATATTTGCTAGACTATATACTACTGGGACTACGGTATATCAAACACAAGTTCAAAGTTATAGAATAGATCTTCTTAACCCTTTCAAGCTCCAATACGCATTTCGGTTTTGTTTTCTGGTAGTTATTAGACGATTTTATTCAGATTACGAAGGGCATATGGAAGTCAGAGGGTTGATTGAGATAGTCTTTACTCTTTACCCTTTTAATACCCACAGATCCTTCCTAAGCTGCATAAGATCGTCTAATGATAGCCAAAATATACTGCTAAAACGCGTCAGAGCTTCAAGGGGTTAATTTGGGATTCTTATATGAGTTAGATTATTATATCTAAATACATTAACGTTGCAGATGTTATTATACTTCATCCTATATAATATATAACTATGTATCTATTTGTTTACCTATTTATCTATTAATCTCTGAAGGACTTATACATGAAAATTGATGATTTATAGTACTGCAATATTGGTGATTTATAGTACTGCAATATTGGTGATTTATAGTACTGCAATATTGGTGATTTATAGTACTGCAATATTGGTGATTTATAGTACTGCAATATTGGTGATTTATAGTACTGCAATATTGGTGATTTATAGTACTGCAATATTGGTGATTTATAGTACTGCAATATTGATGATTTATAGTAGTGCAATATTGGTGATTTATAGTACTGCAATATTAGTGATTTATAGTACTGCAATATTGGTGATTTATAGTAATGCAATATTGGTGATTTATAGTACTGCAATATTGGTGATTTATAGTACTGCAATATTAGTGATTTATAGTACTGCAATATTGGTGATTTATAGTACTGCAATATTGGTGATTTATAGTACTGCAATATTGGTGATTTATAGTACTGCAATATTGGTGATTTATAGTACTGCAATATTGGTGATTTATAGTACTGCAATATTGGTGATTTATAGTACTGCAATATTGGTGATTTATAGTACTGCAATATTGGTGATTTATAGTACTGCAATATTGGTGATTTATAGTACTGCAATATTGGTGATTTATAGTACTGCAATATTGGTGATTTATAGTACTGCAATATTTGGTGATTTATAGTACTGCAAGATTTGGTGATTTATAGTACTGCAAGATTTGGTGATTTATAGTACTGCAATATTGGTGATTTATAGTACTGCAATATTGGTGATTTATAGTAATGCAATATTGGTGATTTATAGTACTGCAATATTGGTGATTTATAGTACTGCAATATTGGTGATTTATAGTACTGCAATATTGGTGATTTATAGTACTGCAATATTGGTGATTTATAGTACTGCAATATTGGTGATTTATAGTACTGCAATATTGGTGATTTATAGTACTGCAATATTGGTGATTTATAGTACTGCAATATTTGGTGATTTATAGTATTGCAAGATTTGGTGATTTATAGTACTGCAAGATTTGGTGATTTATAGTACTGCAATATTGGTGATTTATAGTACTGCAATATTGGTGATTTATAGTAATGCAATATTGGTGATTTATAGTACTGCAATATTGGTGATTTATAGTAATGCAATATTGGTGATTTATAGTACTGCAATATTGGTGATTTATAGTACTGCAATATTGGTGATTTATAGTACTGCAATATTGGTGATTTATAGTACTGCAATATTGGTGATTTATAGTACTGCAATATTGGTGATTTATAGTACTGCAATATTGGTGATTTATAGTACTGCAATATTGGTGATTTATAGTACTGCAATATTGGTGATTTATAGTACTGCAATATTGGTGATTTATAGTACTGCAATATTGGTGATTTATAGTACTGCAATATTTGGTGATTTATAGTACTGCAAGATTTGGTGATTTATAGTACTGCAAGATTTGGTGATTTATAGTACTGCAATATTGGTGATTTATAGTACTGCAATATTGGTGATTTATAGTAATGCAATATTGGTGATTTATAGTACTGCAATATTGGTGATTTATAGTACTGCAATATTGGTGATTTATAGTACTGCAATATTGGTGATTTATAGTACTGCAATATTGGTGATTTATAGTACTGCAATATTGGTGATTTATAGTACTGCAATATTGGTGATTTATAGTACTGCAATATTGGTGATTTATCGTACTGCAATATTTGGTGATTTATAGTATTGCAAGATTTGGTGATTTATAGTACTGCAAGATTTGGTGATTTATAGTACTGCAATATTGGTGATTTATAGTACTGCAATATTGGTGATTTATAGTAATGCAATATTGGTGATTTATAGTACTGCAATATTGGTGATTTATAGTACTGCAATATTGGTGATTTATAGTACTGCAATATTGGTGATTTATAGTACTGCAATATTGGTGATTTATAGTACTGCAATATTGGTGATTTATAGTACTGCAATATTGGTGATTTATAGTACTGCAATATTGGTGATTTATAGTACTGCAATATTGGTGATTTATAGTACTGCAATATTGGTGATTTATAGTACTGCAATATTTGGTGATTTATAGTACTGCAATATTTGGTGATTTATAGTACTGCAATATTTTAAGTACCGGTACCTGTATTTCAGGAGCAATTTTAGAGAAGGGGTTGTGAACAAGATCTCAATTAAACACAACACTTCACAGTCATTGTTTATTTACAAACATTAACAAGGTGAGGCAGACAGTATGATTAGAACAACATATACTTCTGTCAGGTAATTTGTGTGGACTATAAAACAACACACTAAAGAGTTAAACAAATTACACTACATAGCTAGGGCATTTAACCCCTTCAGCACGATGACATCTTTTTACCTTTCATTCTGGGTAAAGTTGAAAATTTTTCTGCAGTTTTGAAGCAGAACTTGTGTTATTCAGAGAGTTTATGGAGATCTTATTTACCCATTTGAGTCCTAGAGGTAGATTAAAAGCTAACGAAAATCGTCTAATGGTAGCGTAACGTGAATATGATGAAAATGACATCATCTTGCTGAAGGGGTTAATAAGGTTACAACGAGATATTTTATGTTGTAGTTGTTATGTAGTCTGAATTGCGTACCTGTATTATATTGTTATTAACCCTTTCAAGCTCCAATATGCGTTTATTTTCTGTTTTCTGGCTACTATTAGACGATTTTATCTAGATTAGTAACGGTATATGGAAGTCAAAGGGTTGATTGAGATAGTCTGTGTCCTTTTAATACCCACAGATCCTTCCCAAGCTGCATAAAATCGTCTAATGATAGCCAAAATAAACTGTTAAAACGCGTCAGAGCTTCAAGGGGTTAGTACAAATAATTATGTTCTGAAGGAGAAATGTTTGTTTCCATACAGCTTCTGTTAACCTAGCTGGTGTGTGTGTGTGTGTGTGTGTGTGTGTGTGTGTGTGTGTGTGTGTGTGTGTGTGTGTGTGTCCCCTTATACAAAACTATAACAAAGCTTAATGTCACGTACAGTCTCGTTTATTAGTGCTTATACATATATTTTCGAAGCTCTCACGGGTTAAACTGCAGCTTCTTATTGATTCTATACGAAGTTTGGGCGAGTTAACCCTTCGTCTCTCGCAGCCGTTCTCGAGGGGGAGGTGTGGTGGAGTGGTCATGTCACTGGATTGGTAATCCAATGGACCCGGGTTCAAATCCCAATATGTCAATGGGAAGATATTATTGGGATTGAATTTGTGCTGTACCTAGTATCAGTGCATTACCACAAAGCCCACCGAAATGCCAAAAAAATACCCTCATTGTTCCCTGATTAAATAACACTGTATGAATATTCCCATATTCAAAATATGTTACACGGGGACAATGCCTTGTGAGTTCACTGCTCAATAGGTGGCGTTCTGAGAGTGAGGGTCTGAGTCTGGAGGGTGAGACGGTGAAGCACTTGAGCGAAGCAACCAGCCGCTTCAGAGATGGAGCTGCTTCGAGCCATGATGGATGCTTCACATGTCTCACTCCCCAGACTGGAACAAGACCTCACAGGCTTCACCGTGTTGAGCGGTGGAATGTACAGGCTCTCAGCCTATGCCCGAGAGGGAGTAGTTGGAATATAGAGAAAAAAGAAACAAAAAAATGCGAGAGTGGATTACAGTTGGTGAATATGCAACCCAGCCACATGCGTGTTTGGAAGTGATGAAATAACCAAAACAATACAATCTCATACTATTTGTCTTGTATTTCTTTCCATATTCAGTCCAGTCTTAAAACAATATTGGCCCGCTTTGACAGCCTGATAATGAGCGTCTCTAGCCAACAATCCCCATACAGATTCGGGGCACAAGAGAAATGTTCCGGCCAAAGGCCTGTTCCTCTAATTACAGGCTCGCTATTGCTCGCTATGAAAAAATCGACACCTAAATGGCACGAAAAGTCCTAATATTGAAAAAGAAATGGGGTGAAAGGTCTTAAAATCGCCAAAGTAATGGGCCTAACGTCTTAAAATCTGAAAACTAATGGTGCTAAACACGAGGGAGAAAGGGGCCCGCTTTGACACCCTGATAAGCGTCTCTAGCCAGCAATGTTAAAACAGATTCCGGCCAGAAGCGTTTCGCCAGAGGGACATAATCGGTTACTGGTACCACATGAGAGGACGCCTGGTCACCACTAGCGGCAGTTCCCTTAGGTGTTGGGCAAAATCTACCTGGCACCTTTTTTGCAAGTCCTTGATCGAACCCCGGCTACACGGCGGTCTGGAAAAGTGGTGGTCGTAATGTTGATGGCAATAATTATGTAACTACTTCCGTTATTGGAGTAGTGTTTTTTTTTTCCTTCTTGTCGTTATTGCCATCAACATTATTATTATTATTATTATTATTGTTTATATATGTAGATTATTACCCTATAGCTATATATCCAAATCATATAATGTATCCTATTATGTACTATTTGTGATCCCCAGGAGGGACTATAATGCTTTGGGTGGGAGAAGATTATCTACCCCATCCTTTTGACATTAAGGGGGGATGGTTCACTTTTTGGGCGATTTTTGCATGTATTCATTATTTTTCTAGTTTCCTCCCTAGACCTCCATCAAATTTAAAAAAACATCCATTAGATCCCTCTTCTAGATTAATTTGTAAATTTTTCGGTAGAAAAATTTCCCGGCCAAAGGCCGGTTCTTCCAACATTGTAGGCTCACTATCGTTCGCCAGGGAAAAAGTCGACGCCTAAATAGCATGAAAGGTCTAAATATTGACGAAGAAATGGGGCGAAAGGTCTTAAAATCGGCTAACTAATGGGGCAAACATCTTAACATCTGAAAACTAATGGAGCTAAACGTGTGGGAGAAAGTGGTCCAGAAAACCGGCCCATCCCCCTTAACTTTTAGTCAATAAACTTGTCAAATCAAATACAAACCTGGTAGGATGCAAGGTGAAGATCGACTGGGTGGTGGTACAGATGGGTTCGGCGAGGGTGTTGTCGATGATCAGACTGCGGCCGGTGTCACAGGGCCCTTGGGTGTTTAGACTGTGGCAGGTGGTGGTTTCATCCCCACCGCCTTCCTGTACCTGACAGTTTTGGTCTATCCGCACCATGTTGGGTCCCGGGCACGGGTTGGGCACACACTGGGCATGGCCGCTCATACCCGCGTCCACTACCTGATTAAAGTACAAATTTACATATTTATATAGATTTTATAGTACATATGTGGGTAAATAAGTTTCAATTTTTATTACGTTCAACTACCAGTAGTCTACTGTATTTTCTATGAAAGCCAGTCTCAACTTGCAGGACTCGTTCCGGAGCGTTTTTGCAATTTACAGCCTCTTAAAGTCTGTGGAGATGAGTGCGAGTGAGCGGGAGCGCGGCAGGACCCCGTCCGTTCTCCAGCATGGCGGCCGGGGCAATGAGGGGTGACGAGTCATATCTCACGAGATCTATGCAGCGCTGTCAAAGGCAAATGTAGCGCGACATTGCTCATTATTAGCTAATATATGCCGACAAATGTAGCGCGACATTGCCCTTTATTAGCGAATATATACCGATGTCTGTTGTAGCGCTGCGAGTGAACCCTGCGCGCTACGAAGCTCGTTCTGGTGTCATTTTATTTTTTGCTGAATACATTTAATTTCATTCAGTTACTTGCATAAGCATTCAGGAGTGCCTGAATGAGCCCTAATATAGCGTAAATATGCCCGCAGCGTAAGTGTTAAAGATTTCTACATAGCAAAGCACGTCCATTTTACTACATAATATATTTGCCCCAATGTACTGTACATTCGTGAGCTTATAATTTACACCAATTCGAATCTTTGAACCTGTTAAGCCAAGTTCTGAAACATCTGACCAATAATAAAGCATTGTGTTGTCACGTTAAGGGGAGACTGTCCGTTTGTTTGGTCTATTAATTCATTTATTCATATATTTTTTTTAGTTTCCTCCCTAGACCTCCATCAAGCTTAGAAAAACACCCCCTAGACCCCCCTTCAAGATAAATTTATAAATTTTTTGGTAGAAAAATGTCCCGGCCGAAGGCCGATTTCTCTGAAAATTGCAGGCTCACTATTGCTCGCCAGTAAATAATCGACACCTAAATGGCACGAAAGGTATTAAAATTGACAACGAAATGGGGCGAAAGGTGTTAAAATCGCCAAACTAATGGGCCGAACGTCTTATAATCTCAAAACTAGTGGGGCTAAACATTAGGGAGAAAGGGATCCAGGAAAACGGTCTGCCTCCCCTTAACATTTGATACTAATTCAATGGTTGTGTCGCCATCGATGCTCTTGATTGTGTGTGTATTAGTATATTTATATATTTATTTAATATTGCTTTAGTTTCCTCCCTAGACCTCCATCAAGTTTAATCAATTATCCTCAAGATCCCCCTTCAGGATAAATCTGTAAATTTTTCGGTTCCTCCTATAATTACAGGCTCGCAATCGCTCGACAGGAATATATTGACACCTAATTGGCACAACAAGTCTTGATATTGATAAATAAATGGGGACGAAAGCTCTTAAAATCGACAAGCTAATGGGACGAAGGTCATACAATATCAAAACTAATGGGGCTAAACATGAGGGAGAAGAGGGTCCAGAAAAAGCAACTACCTCGCCCTTAAATATATAATAGTAAATGTAATGGTTGAGAATGTGTCCTCACCTTAATAATGCTGCCTCTCTGACAAGGCCCCCCTGGAGTATGGCATGTAACACATTTGAGTTAAAATCTCAAAACTAATGGGGCTAAACATGAGGGAGAAGAGAGTCCAGAAAAAGCAACTCTCTCCCTTCCCCAGCCCCTCCTTCAATATATAATGATAAATGTAATAGTTGAGAATGCAGCCTCACCTTAATAATACTGTCTCTCTCACAAGGCCCCCTGGAGTATGGTGTGTAGCATATTTTGGTTGGCTCGTAATACACGGTGCCCGGGGTGCAGTCACATTCACTAACACCAAACTCGTTGGTGAAGAGGACCTGTGAGGGGGGGCAGGCCGGGACGTCCTTCAGGGGGCGGCAATCCCCGTTCAAAATCACGCCAGTACCGCTGGACCCACAAGGACGGGGGGCGCAGACGGGTTCCACTGTTGGGAAGAAAGGTAATAGAGATCGAGATATTTTGCTTGATAATAAAGCTTGAATTATGTTGTAATATAATAAAGATTGGGGTAATATTTTGCTATATAATATACATTGAGGTAATATTTTGCTAGATAATTAAGATTGGGGTAATATTTTGCTAGATAATATACAGTAGATTGGGGTATTATTTTGCTCTAAGGCCTCACATTAATTTTGAACCTAATTATCATCGTTATAATGTGTATCATCTGACGATTTTTTACCACTACCTGATTCTATTCGACGGAAAAGAAAATGAATCAAAGGGAAAATATTTAACTAATTCTTACCAAATGATGCTATAGCTTATGCAAACACACACACACACACACACACACACACACACACACACACCATGGCCTAGCTTTTGAAAGGTCATTGTATAGATTGGGTCAACTTTGTATTATTGATTGGTAGTATTTTGGGGGGCAGCAAGTCGAGTTCATCTGAAAGTTAGCACATATTGGCCAAGTCTCTAATTAAACTTTTGGTATCAGAAAGAGAGAGTTACAAGGAATAGTTAGTATCTCAAAGACCTTGCGGCACATTCCGGGAAGATACTGGAAGTGGAAGGAGAGCGCTTGTTTAGTGCACTACATTAATTTGAGAATGTGTACAATACTATCTACTCTGTTCTTGAACTGCTTTACTGAAGAACTGTTAACAACTTCTGAGGGAAGTTTGGTAGAACAAATCTTGTACAGTATATGATAAAGTTTCTGAAAATACTAGTGCTGAACCTTTTCAATTCTAGAGATAAAGAGAGAATACAATGCATGAATTCCATCTTCTATTTTCATCCTGGTGTGTACTTACTCTAGTTGTACTTACTCTAGTTGTATTGCGGGAGTGAGCATGCTCGTTATTTCCCGCCTCCTATATGTGTAGGTGTTATATGTATCGTTGGAATGGCTGTGGATGTGTGTGTAGTCTGTATTTTTAGCCAATTGGCGACATCGGAAACGAAGGCTTAGGGTGGATCTGTATGGTACCATTCTCACTATAGACGGTACCGTCTCGCCCGAAGGCTTAGGTAGCCATCAGCTTAGGTGAACCATATGATACCCATTTCGCCTTGTACCATTTTTGCCAACCCCAGATGGGACGTCACAACGTCGTCCACTTATTCCAGGTACCTATTTACAGCTAGGTGAACTGAGGCTAACACATGAAAGGAGACAAGCTCAATTTGTCTCCGCCCGGCCGGGGATTGAACCCCCGACCCCTCGTGTGTGAGACGAGAGCTCTACCTACTAGGCTACGGGCTGTGTGTGTGTGCGTGTGCGTGTAATAATAATTATGATAATAATTGTCGATTTATTGTTCATTGCAGCCCTGAGGCTGAAAATCTTCAGTTTTTCTTAAACCTAGGTACCTTAACTACGAGGTCTCATGCGACGTTTGGCGACCATGAGGTGCCTGGCTTCCCACCAAGTACTGTACATACGCAGATGCACTTTGTATTGGTGAGAAGATGTGTAGGCTAACACAGGCTGATAGCAGCTTGGTTAGGGAGGAACCACGATACAATTCTCTCCGTCGCTATGGCCGAAAAACCTTTAGGATTCTGGTGGATTCGAACCCTTGCCCCTTGTGTGTGTAATAATAATAATAATAATAAACGGTTTATTAAAGAATGGCAGCCTCATGAGCTGAAAATACACATTTTACAATTTAGTGGATGAACATGAGATGTACAGATATGAGGATGGTAAGCTTAGTTTACAAACAAAATAAATAAATACAATAATGATGCATGTGCAGAATACAAATTATCATAAAATAACCATGAGAGTAAGTGATATACAGTACATATACACATTTATTTACTTACTCATATACAGAACATACGTATATACACGTACGTGCGCACATACATATACATACATATATAGGAACATAAGAACATGCAGTAAGTGTGCACATGTCCGTATACACAAACGCTCACGTATGCACACAAACATACATACATACAGAAACTGTTTTGGTAAGGTCAGGTAAAGAGGGTGCGGGTACTACAATGGGAGGTTAATCCTCGGTAGTGTAGGTGTGTGTGTGTGTGTGTGTGTGTGTGTGTGTGTGTGTGTGTGTGTGTGTGTGTGTGTGTGTGTGTGTGTGTGTGTGAGACAGAAGGCGAAATATGGAAGAGCTGGGCGTTCTATTGTTAAGGGTGGAAATACATGGATGAAGATACGCGAACACTTATTAATAGATAATGCTTATGCATAGATTTATAATCAGAAGTTGCGCTAGTGAGCAATGTGTTCTCGCTCATATGTACGTATATTTACATACATATGTGCATATGACCATATAAATACACGTACAGTACATATATATATTATATACCTTATATTCTCAACCGGGCTCGAACCATTGACAGCACGTACACACAGACATACATATACATAAATATATGCACATTACATGCATATATGCTCTTCTCTTATCCTACCTGATACTCTCAGCCGGGCTCGAACCACAAACAGTATACACTATACACATATATATATACATAAATAACGCATACATACATACACATATACGCACACATACATACACATAATCCTGCACATACATAGATACATATATACACATATACATAAACAAACTCAAGCAAATACATACATAATTATATTCTAATACACACACGCACACACACTTATGCATATATTATTAAAGGTGGGCGCGTATATATGGTGTGACAGACCGTTATTACACATTATTAATAATATTAACAATGGTTGGGATAGGACTTTTTATATCTGTCAGTTCTTGCTCTTATTGGTTGGAGTGTGTTGAAATGACGAGCTGCACGTGTAGGTCTAGGGGCGTCTGGTGGAAGTAAGTTTCTGTGTCGTGGGTGAACAAGCAGCTTAGATGCAAACTGTTTGAGTGTGTTGTAGTGGTGGGTTGAAAGTGCAGGTATGCTAAGGGTGGTGAGAGCTTCCTCGTACCCTGGATATGTGCCACCCAGGATGATCCTGCATGCCCTCCTCTGAACTCTCTCCAGTGTGTGTGTGTGTGTGTGTGGACGAGCGGTTGTGTGTTTATTGGTACAAATCTCTGGATATTTGTAGGTTTACAGGTACATGAGGTTTGGGGCGACAGTTAATCGGTACACACCTCTTTAAAATACGTTGAAATGGAGTGTTTTCGGTTAGGTTAGGTAAGTTAGGTTAGGTTAGGTTAGTGTAATTTAGGTTTAAAAATCGAAAAATGTACTCGTAAGCATGCACCAAATTGATATGTACGGTACCGATAAACGCCAACCGCTCGGGTGTGTGTGTGCGTGTGAACTCTTCCCAACATAATGTCTTCCACTATTTGGCTAGCGTACCGTACCGTACCGGTACATCCTGTCCATATATATATATATATATATATATATATACCGGTATATAATTATATAAGAGAGAGAGAGAGAGAGAGAGAGAGAGAGAGAGAGAGAGAGAGAGATCGTGGTATCACAATTTTATGCTGATTGTTATTTCCTGATCTTGGGAGTATTTTAAATGTTTACAACACAATTTCTTACTGTTAATGGTGGACAGTGATCCAGTGTGAGGGTGAACACGGTATCTGAGTCAGGCCAGATATTTATATATGTGATAATATTGGAAGTCAGATTTGTTTGTGAGATAGTTTTGTTATATTGTATTATCATTGGCGAGATATATGCTTATGTGAACTATTGAAGGCGAGATATTGACCTTTCTTGGGATATTATTTTTAACATTGTTCTTAACATCAATAACCACCCTAATGAAATTAATGAAAGCATGTGATTATCCCAGGCTTCGAACCCAGGACACCACATACAGAACTTATACTCTAACCATTATACCATCAAAACAGTATTTGAGGCGAGATGTTAGTCTAGGCTATGTGATATGTTTGATTTGAACTATTAGTCTAGGCGAGATAGTTGACAAGTGATTTTCTAGATACCGGTATGTATTAAAATGAGTTATGGTCAAATTGTTGGTAAGTTTTTCCGTTTGTCAAGCAGTACATAGGCAAACAGATAAACAGACTAATGTTACCACAAATCATGAACGTAAATTACAGAAATTAGGAGCAACTTGTGTATTAACCCTTCGCTGCGGGGACTGTACAGGTACGTCCTGGCAATATCCTGCAATTTAAAGCCCATTAAAGCCTGTGGAGACTAGTGCCAGTGAGCAGGAGTACGGCAGGCTACTGTCCGCTCTCCGGCACGGCTGCCGCGGCACTGAGGGTCTGTGGTGGGGTCTAACGAGATATATTCAGTGTTGCCAAAGGCAAATGTAGCGCAACATTGCTAATTATTAGCAAATATTACCGATGTCCGTAGTAACTCTGCGGGTGAACCCGCTCGCTACAGAGCTCGTGCTGGTGTTATTTGAAAGCTCTATTTGTATAGTTTTTTTGCGGAAATGTTTTAATTTCATTCAGGCACTTGCTTAAGCAATCAGGAGTGCCTGAATGAGCCTTATTATAGCGGTAATATACCTGCACTGATTGGGTTAAAATGTAAAACTTGCTAAACAAACAAATACAAACAGTACCGGTAATCGCACAATATACAGGCAAAATAATATATAACAATCAGTATAAAAGTGTTCCTCCCTACTTACACAAACAAATTAACCCCTCGAGTACCAGAGACGTACGTTATGCGTCGGCAATGTATGTAACGCTAAACCCCAGCCGCATAGGGTGCTTCGCGGTTAATTACTCTGGTCCTATGGCACCTAGAGGGCTCAGATTTGTATGAGAACTGTGTAAGTATCCCACGCAACAATGCCGATGGTTGAAAACCCTCAAAAGTTCAGCAGCGTGCGCGTGAGCGCGCAGAAACGTGTTTTTGCATACTTTTTGCCTTCCCATTTCCCCATGTTAATTCCGACTTCCGGGCGCCCCGTAGGACCCCTTAATGACTTAGAGGATCTTTTTTTGTGTTTTTTCCTTAATTTCTAACCCATTCCAGGTGTTTTCTGGATTTTTTTTTTTTTTTTTTACAACCAGCCGGGCCTTGAGTGTACATTTATATTATATTGCCTGGTGCTCAGTGGGTTAAACAGTAATCACACATTATACAAGCAAAATAACTTATAATAACAATCAGTATAAAAGTGTTAGCCGTACTCACGGTTGTTGGTGGAGAGTTTGACCCATTGTGATGGTGAACATGGTCCCTGTGTTAGTAGTTTAACACATTGTCCGGTAGAGGGCCACACCACCTCACCCACCAAGGGGTTACAGCCCCCCGCCGTCAGGGGATCAACCAGCTCCTTCATCCGGTTATTCAAGGCTGCGATGGTATCCTCGCTCGTTCGATCCTGGTATGGGGGAGAGAGTTATGTTGTTTAACCCTTTGAGGATCTACGACACATTTTCCCATTGTTTGTCGATTTATTGTTCATTGCAGCCCTGAGGCTGCACACACACACACACACACACACTCACTCTCTCTCTCTCTCGTATACCTGTCAATACCTGCATGTATATTTGTATGTGTATAGGCTACATATGCATGCAGACCATGTACTCAATAAGGGTTGAATTCAGAGTACTGTATGTGTCCCACTTTTTGTATTTTATTATGTAAAGTTGGTTTTACCTTGTATTGGTTTTATATAGAGGATTACTACTTAAGGGGAGACTGGCCGTTTGTTTGGTCTATTAATTCATTTATTCATATATTTTTGTTTAGTTTCCTCCCCAGACCTTCATCAAGCTTAGAAAAACACCCCCTAGACAAATTTGAAGATAAATTTGTAAATTATTCGGTAGAGAAATGTCCCGGCCGAAGGCCGCTTCCTCTTAAAATTGCAGGCTCGGTATCGCTCGCCAGGAAATAATCGACATCTAAATGGCACGAAAGGTCTTAAAATTGACAACGAAATGGGGCAAAAGGTGTTAAAATCGCCAAACTAATGGGCCGAACGTCACATAATCTCAAAACTAGTGGGGCTAAACATTAAGGAAAAGGGGGTCCAGAAAAACGGTCTGCCTCCCCTTAAATGAAGTTTACTGTAGATTGTGATATATATCTATTTTGAAACTACCGGTACTACTATTACTATTACTACGTTAAATATAAGGTTCCACCCCTTTCCTATTTTTAGCCATTTTAGCTTTACAAAAGAGCGACCATTACTTTCATAAATATAGGTCCAAAACATCTCAGTAATGTATGAATCCATCAATGTTTGTATTTGATTATTCATCTATTTTCTTTTTGTAATTCTGAATTAATACATTTTACAAACATTCCTTGATAATATATACTACTACTACTACTACTACTACTACTACTACTACTACAACCAGCAGAATCTAACCTTGCGTTTTATATGATAGAGAGAAGACTCGTCACAAGTCGGATCCTTCCTGCAATTTTCTAGTATGGCAATGGTCCGCATCTCCTCTATTTCCTCTGGAAAGTATATTCTCGTGGCATCAATGCCTTGGGGGGCGGAACTAACGCAAACTAGAACTGTTGCTAGAATCGCTGTTATAAACATTCCACACGCCATTATGAAAGGTTGGGTGGGAACGAACGAAGGACCACTCGAGAAGATATCCTATCGCTGCAGAGGTTAGGAGAACACTGGTAAAATGTCTGGGCTTCCCGGGTTTATATAGGTGCGGCCTGGAGGGTGTCACCATTTTGTGTATATGCATTGTATCATGTGTGCGTAATATTGGGGATGGTGCATGTTATTCCACCATGTTGTATTTCTGGAAGCTCTGGGTACATGTGTCATTAAATTAAGGGGAGGCTGGCCGTTTGTTTGATCTATTAATTTATTTATTTATAGATATTTTTGTTTTCCTCCCTAGACCTCCATCAAGCTTAGAAAAACACCCCCTAGACCCCCCTTCAAGATAAATGTGTACATTATTCGGTAGAAAAATGTACCGGCCGAAGGCCGATTCCTCTTAAAATAGCAGGCTCGCTTTCGCTCGCCAGGAAATAATCGACACCTAAATGGCACGAAAGGTTTTAAAATTGACAAGAAAATGGGGCGAAAGGTGTTAAAATCGCCAAACTAATGGGCCGAACGTCTTATAATCTCAAAACTAGTCGGGCTAAACATGAGGGACAAGGGGGTCCAGAAAAACGGTCTGCCTCCCCTTAAGTACCTACCGTAGGAGACACAATTTTTCTCACGTACAAAAACAAATTTGACAAAACTAGGACAATTGAGAAAATATCAAGATAGGAAAGTACAAAACAAAACGCTCAGATTTGCAACCAACACACGATAGTCTTACACACAAACAACACAAGAATTGTCTTACACACAAACAACACAGGAATTCCACCAAATTGTCTTACACACAAACAACACAGGAATTCCACCAAATTGTCTTACACACAAACAACACAGGAATTCCACCAAATTGTCTTTCACACAAACAACACAGGAATTCCACCAAATTGTCTTACACACAAACCACTGTACCATGGAGCCAACATAAATATGTCAAAGAATTGAATCTCTAGATGAAAATCTAAGAGAGCGATACCTATTTATGGATAAATTCAACAAGAACCTCACTGCAACAGAACCAAATGTACCAGAACCAAATGTACGCATAAATTTAACCCTTTTGAGATCTGATTACGCATATCTTTTTTTGTTTTCTGGCTATTATTAACGATTTTATTCAGATTAGAAAGTTAATATGAAAGTCAGAGGGTTAATTGTGATAGTGTTTACCCTTATAATTCCCACAGATCCTTCCTAAATTGTATATAATCTTCTAATGAAAGCCAGATTAAACTGTCAAAATGCGTCATAATCTTCAAAGAGTTAGCCCAATCTAATTTATAAATTTCACTCCCAACACCAAACACATCCCAATGAAATTATCAGGCAAATACCCATGGGAGGCCTATAGGCATATGATAAGGAATTGCTGGAACTCCTGTTTCATTTGTCTGGCTTCCCCCACTGTTTCTGTTTGTGTCTCACCTAGGCTACACGGGAGTAATCCAGATAGCTCTCACAAACACCTCCTAAACATGTCACTACATTAAACAAGCCCACCACACTTCCTTCCAATAATGTAAGCCTACACCTTTAAAAAAAAAAAATAATAAAATAAAAAAATAACTCACTCTTTCAACTTTGCGGGAGACACTTGTTGCAGACATCTTAGCCTTCTGGCTCCTTCATGCACATAACAATTATTATAAACAGAAATTTCACTCTTAATTGAATCATCGCATTATATTTCTATGTATAAGATCACAGAGGGACATAACATATGTGGGCACTTGTACCTGTATATCTATCTGTCGATCTTTCTACTTTCAATTTATCGTATGTTTTCATACATTACTATACAGTATAGTGGTGTAATCGCTGTCGTGTGTCATAATCCGGTGATGCGCAGAGGATGTGTTCGTTCTCTGTGTGTGTGTGTATATGCAGTTTTATGTTTGGTACCTATTTTTTTAAAAATTTGTTTTTATTGGGTTTACTATTGCTAGGATAAATGTTTTATTTCGTCAGAATTTGTTAATATGGTTTGTAAATGTCTTGCTCGCAGTCAGAAAATGATTTAGAGTCATAGACAAACTTGCTCACACTCACTTTGTAATACTCTCTCTCTATATACTGTATATATATATATAGATATAGATAGATAGATAGATAGATAAATATCGTCAGTATGTAAATTCTGGATTAGGTGTCCTGGGTTCGTATCTCGGGAAGCTCACCTGCTTTAACACTTATGCTGCGCCGTTGCGGGCATATTTTCGCTATATTAGGGCTCATTCAGGCACTTCTGAATGATTGAGCAAGTGTCTGAATAAAATTAAATGTATTCAGCCAAAAACTAGAAAAAAATAGCTTCAAAATGACACCAGAACGAGCTTCGCAGCGCGTGGGCTTCACCCGCAGCGCTACCATACATTCGCTAATACTGAGCGATTATCACTAATGTTAAGCTAAATTTGCCTTTCGCAGCGCTGCTATGTCTAGCGGGAGTATGACTCATATTCCTCAGTGCCCTGGCCGCCTGGCTGAAGAGAGGACGGGGGGCCTGCCGTGCTCACTCGCACTCATTTCCACATGCTTTAAAAGCCTGTAAATTGCTATAAATTGCCATGGCATTCCGGAACGTCTCCCGCAGCCAATGGGTTAATAAACTACAGAGAAGGGATTGTGAACAAGATATCAATTAAACACAAAACTTCACATTCATTGTTTATTTACAAACATTAACAAGGTGAGGCATGCAGTATGATTATAACAACATATACTTCTGTCAGGTAATTTGTGTGGACTATAAAACAACACACGTAACCCTCGTCTAGCGGGTTTTTTTGGGCTATTTTGGGCATATTCAGGCCCTCCTGAATGATCAATCAAGTATCTGCATGAAAAGAAATGTATTCAGCAAAAAACTAGGCACTACAAGCTTCAAAATGAGACCAGAACGAGCTGCGTAGCACTCTCGTTTTGATGCAGTGGTACCACCAACATGGGAGTTTAGCGTATAGCGGCATATTCTTTCCAGCTACGCTCACTACTGGCTACACTGCCGGCCTCTCGAGAACAGAGGGAGCGTGAGTCAGTGGGCGGCGGTAAGCCCTGGGTGTCGGCCGTGTGGCCTGCTGCGCTCCCGGCCATTTGCACTCTATTTTAACCCTTTAAAAGCCTTAATAATGCTCCTAACTTGCTGCTTTTTAGATACGGACTTAAGTCGGACCCCGCTCTTTAAGTGTTAAGAGTTAAACAAATTACACTACATAGCTAGGGCATTTAACCCCTTCAGCACGATGACATCTTTTTACCTTTCATTCTGGGTAAAGTTGAACAATTTTCTGCAGTTTTGAAGCAGGACTTGTGTTATTCAGAGAGGTTATGGAGATCTTATTTACCCCTTTGAGTCCTAGAGGTAGATTAAAAGCTAAAGAAAATCGTCTAATGGTACCGTAACGTGAATATGATGAAAATGACATCATCTTGCTGAAGGGGTTAATAAGGTTACAACGAGATATTTTATGTTGTAGTTGTTATGTAGTCTGAATTGCGTACCTGTATTATATTGTTATTAACCCTTTCAAGCTCCAATATGCGTTTATTTTCTGTTTTCTGGCTACTATTAGACGATTTTATCTAGATTAGTAACGGTATATGGAAGTCAAAGGGTTGATTGAGATAGCCTGTGTCCTTTTAATACCCACAGATCCTTCCCAAGCTGCATAAAATCGTCTAATGATAGCCAAAATAAACTGTTAAAATGCGTCAAAGCTTCAAGGGGTTAGTACAAATAATTATGTTCTGAAGGAGAAATGTTTGTTTCTATGCAGCTTCTATTAACCTAGCTGGTGTGTGTGTGTGTGTGTGTGTGTGTGTGTGTGTGTGTGTCCTTAAACTAATATAATATATACAAAACTATCACAAAGCTTATTGCCACGTACAGTCGCGTTTATTAACCCTCTCTGTACTGGCGACGTCTTTTTAAATTTAGACAAATTTGTTCAGTTTAAGAAGGATCTGAGGTAGTAAAAAGGTGTGAGATAGTTCGAAATCTGTTAATATCTGGAAGCCTTATTTAATGTGAGAAATTTCGAAGCTTGTTAATTACTGGAAGGCCTTTTTAATCTCAATAAAATCGTCTAATAGTAGCCAGAATAAAAGACGTCGCTGGTATGGTACTGTACACAAGGGGTTAAGGGGAGATGGTTCACTTTTTGGGCGATTTTTGCATGTATTCGTTATTTTTCTAGTTTCCTCCACAGACCTCCATCAAATTTAAAAAAAACATCCATTAGATCCCCCTTCTAGATTAATTTGTACATTTTTCTACCGAAAAAATTTCCGGCCAAAGGCCGGTTCTTCCAACATTATAGGCTCACTATCGTTCGCCAGGGAAAAAATAGACACCTAAATAGCACGAAAGGTTAAATATTGACGAAGAAATGGTGTGAAAGGTCTTAAAATCGACAAACTAATGGGACAAACATCTTAACATCTGAAAACTAATGGGGCTAAACATTAGGGAGAAAGTGGTCCAGAAAACCGGCCCATGTCCCCTTAAAGTTTATACCCATATTTTCGAAGCTGTCTCGGGTTGAACTGAAGCTTCTTATTGATTGTATACCTTACCTGATATTTGTGTTCCGTAGAGTTATTATGTTTTTGAGTCTAACCAACTTCACATCTAAACTCAATTAATGAAATCAGCAAATACATGTGGCACTCCTAGTACTCGAACCTAGGATACTCACATCGAAATTCCGCGCACTATGCATAACGCTATCAAGACAGTTTGTGAAGTATAACCCTTTCAAGATCAGATTATGCCTTTCATTTCGGGTTTCTGGCTTTTATTAGACAATTATATTCAGATAAGGACAGGTTTCCTCCCTAGACCTCCATTAAGCTTAATAAAGTACCCCCAAGATCCTCATTCGAGATAGATTTGTATATTTTCGGTAGAAAAATGTCCCGCCCAAGGACCGATTCCTCAAAAATTACAGGCTAATTGCTATCAATCGCCAGGAAAAAATTGACAGCTAAATGGTACAAAAGGTCTTAAAATCGCCAACCTAATGAGGCGAAACAAATGGGGATAAGCTTGAAGGAGAAGGGGGTCCGGAAAAATCAAAACTTCCCCTTCAGATACGACAGAATGTTTTTGATTGTATGTAGATCGTGAGCGTCTCTAGCCAACAATCCCCATACAGATCTCGGCCACAAGCGTGTTTGCAAGTGATGAAATAACCAAAACAATACAATCTCATACTATTTGTCTTGTATTTCTTTCCATATTCAGTCCAGTCTTAAAACAATATTGGCCCGCTTTGACAGCCTGATAATGAGTGTCTCTAGCCAACAATTCCTATACAGATCCGGGGCACAAGAAAAATTTCCTCGCCAAATGCCTGTTCCTCCTATATTTACAGGCTCGCTATTGCTCGCTATGAAAAAATTGACATGTAAATGGCACGAAAAGTCCTAATATTGAAAAAGAAATGGGGTGAAAGGTCTTAAAATTGCCAAACTAATGGGCCTAACATCTTAAAATCCGAACACTAATGGTGCTAAACACGAGGGAGAAGGGGGCCCGCTTTGACACCCTGATAAGCGTCTCTAGCCATGCATCCTATAACAGATTCCTGCCAGAAACGTTTCGCCAGGGGGACATAATCGACCACTGATGTAAGGACGCCTGGTCACCACCAGTGGACGATCCCTTAGTTGTTTGCCGAAGTCTTCCCGGCACCTTCCCCGCGTGTCCCTGCGCGAACCCCGGCCACACCTGGGACCCACGCTGCCGAAGATTGAGTGGGTGGTGGTACAGAGGGGTTCGGCGAGGGTGTTGTCGATGATCAGACTACGGCCGGTGGCACAGGGCCCTTGGGTGTCTAGATTGTGGCAGGTGGTGGTTTCATCCCCACCTTCCTGCACCAGACAGTTTTGGTCCATCTGCACCATGTTGGGTCCTGGGCATGGGTTGGGCACACACTGGGTATGGCCGCTCATACCCGCGTCCACTACCTGATTAAGGGAAGAGTATTTTATTGTTATATGTATTTTTTATTTTTACAGTTGTATATATTTTTTGCTCACTAGACTTCAATCAAACATTAAACATACCGTACATCCCAAAGACCCCCTTTGAGATCTATTTGTACATTTTTCGGTAGAAATATGTATTACAGGCTAGCTATCGCTCACCCAAATGGTACAAATGGTCTTAATATTGACAAAGAAATGGGCGAAAGTCTTAAAATTGGAAAAGTAATTTGGCTAAACATGAAGGACAAGGGGGTTAGGTTCATAAAATACAAGTGGGAATAGTATTCATTTTGGGGGGTGAAAAAGACGAATTATTGCCGACCGTCCAGTCATGAGGTGAGAGGCGCATGAGACATACATCCTCCCCCTTCGAGGCCTGAAGCCAGACTGATGTCTCGCTAGTGCTGTCTCTCTCTTGCCACGATCTCTATATGTGCCCCAGATGACCTTGAAACCGGGTGGGATATATTGGCACGGTCAATAAACAAGGTAATAAGAGGAAAAATGGGTGATAATTGAATGGGGGAGGGGGTTTGACATATGTGGAGGAGTGATAAGAGGTATGGAAGGGAATTATCTCACTTAATCACATATTCCTTCGTTTTGAGTACCACTGGGGTCTTTTAAAAGGCTTTTCTTAGGTCTTGGATCTTAAGAGTCCCGTCGCCTTCGCCCAGTAAAACCTCTTAAGAGTCTCGGCGCCATTCCCGGGTTAATAAATTATCCTCAATATCCTCCTTCAAGATACATCTGTACATGTTTTGGTTCCTCTTATAATCACAACCTCGCAATCGCTCAACAGGAATATATCGACACCTAATTGGCACGAAAAGTATTGATATTGATAAAGAAATGGGGACGAAAGGCCTTAAAATCGACAAACTAATAGGATGAAGGTCTTAAAATCTGAAAACTAATGGGGCTAAACATGAGGGAGATTAGGGTTTAGAAAAAGCAACTACCTCGCCCTTAAATAAATAATGAGAATGTGGCCTCACCTTAATAATACTGTCTCTCTGACAAGGACCCCTGGAGTATGGTGTGTAGCATATTTTGGTTGGCTCGTAATACACGGTGCCCGGGGTGCAGTCACATTCACCCTCACCAAACTCGTTGGTGAAGAGGACCTGTGAGGGGGGGCAGGCCGGGACTTCCTTAAGGGGGCGGCAATCCCCGTTCAAAATCACGTCAGTACCAGCGTTACAAGGACGGGGGGCGCAGACAGGTTTCACTGTTGGGAAGAAAAGGTACCGGTAATAAAGATCAAGATATTTTGCTTGATAATAAAGATTGAATAATGTTTATGTTGTTAGATAATTAAGATTGGGGTACTAATCTGCTAGATAATAAAGATTGAGGTATTATTTTGCTAGACAATTAAGGAACACCCCATTCTTAACATTAATCCTTCATTACAAACCCCAATGCACTTGAATAAATTAATGAAAGCATATGATCCTCCCGGGTTTCGAACACGGGACACAACACCCAGAACATAAGCATCTAAACCATTACACCACCGACACAGTTGAAGGCCAAGTACACGATCACGATTAATAACCCTTTTCGAATTCTGGATATCAATCTAATCATGTACGGTACTTAGACCCAACTGCATTATGGACAGCCTAATGTTTTAGTGAGATGAAAGAATAATGAATGGGGCCAAGATCACTAGGACTGGCCTCGGTAGACATTAGTTCCTGAAGCTATAGACATTAATTAAGTTGATTCCCCGTTATTAACATTAATCCCCCATTACAAACCCCAATGCACTTGGATAAATTAATGAAAGCATATGATTGGCATTCTTCCATTTTAATTTTGTATGTTTATTTTCACGCCGATGATACTCGTTGCGATGGTATAGTTTATATGGTGTGAAGTGCGAGGTGTGTGTGTGTGTGTGAGAGAGAGAGAGAGTACAAAGGAAATCAAGCAACAACAGGTCTAGTGACCCTTCTAGGCTGCTTGTCCTCCAAAACACTGAGGATCAAGTGTCCAAACAGTGGTTTAGAGTGGGTAAGGGAACATTGGAAAGGGAACTACTGCCCTGGAACTAATGTCCGTACCAGGATTAGTAAGTTAGTAGGGGACAGATGGGCTAGTAACTGAGGGGAGGATAAAATAAAGTTATTCATTTACAAACGCAGTCAGTCGCAGGTTTGATGCGAGATATTTGTCTAGGCGAAGTTTAAATTAATCAACGGTGCTGCAGTCTATGACATCTAGGGGAAGCCCATTCAACAAGTTGACAACTCGATTGAAGAAGAAATTCTTAGCTTCGTGTGAGTTAAAAGAGAGAGAGAGCATCATATCACAATCTTAGGCTGGTTGTTATTTCCTGATCTTGGAGTATTCTAAATGTTTACAACACAATTCCTCACTGTTATTTGTGGACAGAGTGATCCAGTGTGAGGGTGACCACGGTATCTGAGTCAGACTAGATATTTATATAAGTGATAATATTGGAAGCCAGATATGATTGTGAGATAGTTTTGTTATACTGTATTTGAGGGGAGACATTTGCTTAGGCTATGTGAAATATTTAAGCCAATATATTTACGGTATCTTCCATGGGATATATGAGGCGAGATGTTAGTCTTTGTGATATATTCGAGTTGAGATATTGGCAAGTTAATTTCTAGATTTGTATTAAAATTAGTTGTATTCACATTTTTGGTCAGTTTTTTCCATTTGTCTAGAAGTAGGCTACATGGAGAAACTGACCAATAATGTGATCACAAATCATGAACGTAAATTACAGAAATTAGGAGCAACTTTTGTATAAAAATGTAAAACTTGCTAAACATACAAATAAACAGTAATCGCACAATAAAAAAGCAAAATAAATTACACAAATAATTATAAAAGTGTTCCCCGTAGGCTACTCACTGTTGTTGGTGGAAAGTTTGACCCATTGTGATGGTGGACATGGTCCCTGTGTTAGTAGTTTAACACATTGTCCGGTAGAGGGCCACACCACCTCACCCATCATGGGGTTACAGCCCCCCGCCGTCCGTGGATTAACCATGGCATTCATCCAGATATCCAAGGCTGCGATGGTTTCCTCGTTCGCTCTATTCTGGAATAGTATGGGTTATATCTATTAATCCGTTCACAACTTTGTTCGTTGGCTCACACATTTTTTAATTGATTTCCTGATTTTTGAAGAGTACATGTCTTCGAACACATTCCCAGCCCTATTCTGTCCCAACTATAACGTTGGTGTCACACAAACAATGTTTCCGTCAATTTTTATGGGCAGATCTAGTCTGAAGAAATATCTGAAGAAGGAACAAAAGATGTATGCTGCCTTTATAGACTTGGAGAAGGCCTATGACAGACTTGATAGAGAAGGTACGTGGAAAGTACTGAGAATATACGGAGTAAATGGCAAGTTGCTGAAAGCAGTGAAGAGCATGTATGAGGGTGCAAAGGCGTCAGTACGTGTGGAGAATGAGCAGAGCGAGTTCTTTGATCTGAATATTGGGTTGAAACGGGTATGTGAAGTCCCCGTGGTTGTTTACTCTATATTTGGATGGAGTCATGAAAGAAATACAAGGAAGAGTAGTGGATGTTGGTGTATCGCTGTTAAGGGAGGGAAACCAGTGGAAGCTACCTGTACTGCTGTTTGCTGATGATACAGTTCTGATGAGCTATAATGAATGGGAGTTACAGGGTCTGGTAAATAGGTTTGGACCAGTGTGCGAAAAACGGAGTCTGAAGGTAAATGGGAGGAAGAGCAAGGTTATGGTCTTAGAAAGGGGTGAAGCCACAGAGACAGAGTGTGAGGTGAAGTTGAACAGTCAGGCTATGGAGATTGTCAGCTCATTTAAGTATCTGGGCAGTGTGCTGTGTAAAGAAGGGATTATGGATGAAGAAGTGTGGGAGAGGGTGCAATGGGGAAGAGGGTTGTAGGGAACACTGAAAGCAGTAACAAGAAATAGGGGGGTCAGTATGGAAGTGAAGAAGTCATTGCATGACAGTGTGGTAATCCCGACACTGAGGAAGCGAAGCATGGACGTTGGTGGAGAGACTCGACCAAGAGTGAGAGGGGTGGAAATGAGTTACTTGAGAAGTGCGTGCGGAGTTACATGGAGTGATAGACAGACGAATGAGGAAGTAAGAGGGAGGTGTGGTGTGGAGGTAGATGTGCTGGAAAGTGTGAAAAGGAACAGCTAGAGATGGTTCGGCCATATGGAACTTATGGGAAGCGAGAGAATGACTAAGAGGGTGTACGAGAGCGAGGTGGAAGGACAGAGAGGGAGAGGTAAACCGAGAGAGAGATGGAAGGATGGAGTGAAGAAGTATATGAATGAAGGCGGTGCTGGTTGGGAGGAGGGGCGTCGACTGACTGATGACAGGTGCATGGGGGCGTTTCGTTCGTAGATCACGGCGCCAGGCAATACATACATATATATATATATATATATATATATATGTAGAGAGAGAGAGAGAGAGAGAGAGAGAGATAGAATAGGGAGCGTGTAAAAGACACATAGATAGGGGATACGTTTTTTATTGTGGGTGTGTGTGTGTGTGTGTGTGTGTGTGTGTGTGTGTGTGTGTGTGTGTGTGTTCAATTCGGACACACTTTACCTGCATATTCTAGGGCAGTCACTTGGTTATACGGTACTTTAAACATGTGTATGTTCATACTATGTATGTGCTTACATTTTTGAAAGCTCACATTTAATACACGTGAGTATATAGAGAAAAATATGCTACAGTGTATCTATAATTCACTCACACACACACACACACACACACTCGTATACCTGTATCATGTATGTGTGTATGTGTATAGGCTACATATGGATGCACACTATGTACTCAAGAAGGGTTGAATGCAGTGTGTGTATGTCCCACTGTTTGTATTATGTCAAGGTTGGTTTTACCGTGTATTGGTTTTACATATAGGATACTTTATAATTAAGTTTACTGTACTGTAGATTGTGATATATGTATTTTGCAATTACCAGTACTACCGGTACTACTGCTTTAAAAAAAAGGTTCCACCCCTTTCCTATTTTAGCCATTTTAGCTTTACAAAAGAGCGACCATTACTTTCATAAATATAGGGCTAAAACATCTCAGTAATGTATGAATCCATCAATGTTTGTATTTAATTATTCATTCAGCTTTGTTTATAATTCTGAATGAATACATTTTACAAAAGATCCTTGATAATATATATTACTACTACTTCTACTACTACTACTACTACTACTACTACTACTACTACTACTACTACTACTGTGTTGAAATGGATAGAAAATTGGCTCAGCAACAGAAAGCAAAGGGTAGTCATAAACGGTAAGGCATCTAAATGGACCAATGTAAGTAGCGGGGTACCCCAGGGATCGGTACTAGGACCAATTCTCTTTCTAATTTACATCAACGACATAGATGAGGGTCTCACCTGCACAATCTCAAAATTTGCTGACGATACAAAAATTGCAAATAGCGTACTCTCAAAAGAACAAGTTGACGATATGCAACACAATCTAGATAAATTGTCATGTTGGGCCCAAATTTGGCAAATGAGTTTCAATGCGGATAAATGTAAAGTACTACATATCGGATACCTAAATGAGAAAGCAAACTATTCGATGAATGGCACTCAGCTTAAGAATGTAAACAGAGAAACTGATCTGGGAGTAACAATATCGAGTAACCTAAAACCGAGTCAACAATGTTCAGAAGTTGTTAAGAAGGCAAACAAAATAATTGGCTTTATAGGCAGGTCATTTGAGCATAAATCCAAAGAAGTTATCCTAACCCTTTACAATTCCTTAGTCCGCCCTCTTCTGGAATACTGCGTTCAATCCTGGTGCCCTTATTACCAAAAAGATATAAACAAGCTAGAACGAGTTCAACGTAGAGTTACCAAAATGATACCTAGCCTAAAGAACAAACCATACGAAGAGCGTCTTAGAGAATTAAATCTATTTCCTTTAACCCAGCGCAGATTAAGAGGCGACTTAATTCAAGTGTTCAAAATCATCAAAGGCATCGACAATATGAACTGTAGTAAGTACTTCACTATCGACCAATCTAATTACACGCGGGGAAACGGTTGCAAAATTATTGGTAAATCTTTTAACTCGCACGAATCTAAGAATTTCTTCTTCAATCGAGTTGTCAACTTGTGGAATGGGCTTCCCCGAGACGTTATAGACTGCAGCACCGTTGATTCATTTAAATTCCGCCTAGACAAATATCTCGCATCAAACCCGCGACTGACTGCGTTTGTAAATGAATAACTTTATCCTCCCCTCAGTTACTAACCCATATGTCCCCTACTAACTTCCTAGTCCTGCCACGTTAGTGGCAGGGCAGTAGTTCCCTTTCCAATGTTCCCTTACCCACTCTAAACCACTGTTTGGACACTTGATCCTCAGTGTTTTGGAGGACAAGCAACCTAGAAGGGTCACTAGATCTGTTGTTGCTTGATTTCCTTTGTACTCCTTTGTACTACTACTACAACAACCAGCAGAATCTTACCTTGCATTTAATTTGTTGGAGAGAAGACTCGTCACAAGTCGGATCCTTCCTGCAATTTTCTAGTAAGGCAATGGTCCGCACCTCCTCTATTTCATCTGGAAAGTATATTCTCGTGGCATCAATGCCTTGGGGGGCGGCACTAACGCAAACTAGAACTGTTGCTAGAATCGCTGTTATAAACATTCCACACGCCATGATGAAAGGTTGGGTGGGAACGAACGAAGGACCACTCGAGAAGATATCCTATCGCTGCTGAGGTTAGGAGAACACTGATAAAATGTCTGGGCTTCCCGGGTTTATATAGGTGCGGCCTGGAGGGTGTCACCATTTTGTGTATATGCATTGTATCATGTGTGCGTAATATTGGGGATGGTGCATGTTATTCCACCATGTTGTATTTCTGGAAGCTCTGGGTACATGTGTCATTAAATTAAGGGGAGGCTGGCCGTTTGTTTGATCTATTAATTTATTTATTTATAGATATTTTTGTTTTCCTCCCTAGACCTCCATCAAGCTTAGAAAAACACCCCCTAGACCCCCCTTCAAGATAAATGTGTACATTATTCGGTAGAAAAATGTACCGGCCGAAGGCCGATTCCTCTTAAAATAGCAGGCTCGCTTTCGCTCGCCAGGAAATATATATTTTTTTTTCGTGCCACCTAAATGGCACGAAAGGTTTTAAAATTGACAAGAAAATGGGGCGAAAGGTGTTAAAATCGCCAAACTAATGGGCCGAACGTCTTATAATCTCAAAACTAGTCGGGCTAAACATGAGGGACAAGGGGGTCCAGAAAAACGGTCTGCTTCCCCTTAAGTACCGTAGGAGACACAATTTTTCTCACGTACAAAAACAAATTTGACAAAACTAGGACAATTGAGAAAATATCAAGATAGGAAAGTACAAAACAAAACGCTCAGATTTGCAACCAACACACGATAGTCTTACACACAAACAACACAAGAATTGTCTTACACACAAACAACACAGGAATTCTACCAAATTGTCTTACACACAAAAAACACAGGAATTCCACCAAATTGTCTTACACACAAACAACACAGGAATTACACCAAATTGTCTTACACACAAACAACACAGGAATTACACCAAATTGTCTTACACACAAACAACACAGGAATTCCACCAAATTGTCTTACACACAAACAACACAGGAATTCCACCAAATTATCTTACACACAAACAACACAGGAATTCCACCAAATTGTCTTACACACAAACAACTATACCATGGAGCCAACATAAATATGTCAAAGAATTGAATCTCTAGATGAAAATCTAAGAGTGACACCTATTTATGGATAAATTCAACAAGAACCTCACTGCAACAGAACCAAATGTACCAGAACCAAGTGTACGCATAAATTTAACCCTTTTGAGATCTGATTACGCATATCTTTTTTTGTTTTCTGGCTATTATTAACGATTTTATTCAGATTAGAAAGTTAATATGAAAGTCAGAGGGTTAATTGTGATAGTGTTTACCCTTATAAATCCCACAGATCCTTCCTAAATAGTATATAATCTAATGAAAGCCAGATTAAACTGTCAAAATGCGTCATAATCTTCAAAGAGTTAGCCCAATCTAATTTATAAATTTCACTCCCAACACCAAACACATCCCAATGAAATTATCAGGCAAATACCCATGGGAGGCCTATAGGCATATGATAAGGAATTGCTGGAACTCCTGTTTCATTTGTCTGGCTTCCCCCACTGTTTCTGTTTGTGTCTCACCTAGGCTACACGGGAGTAATCCAGATAGCTCTCACAAACACCTCCTCCTAAACATGTCACTACATTAAACAAGTCCACCACACTTCCTTTCAATAATGTAAGCCTACACCTTTAAAAAAAAAAAACTAAAAAAAAAAAAAAAAAATCACTCTTTCAACTTTTCGGGAGACACTTGTTGCAGACATCTTAGCCTTCTGGCTCCTTCATGCACATAACAATTATTATAAACAGAAATTTCACTCTTAATTGAATCATCGCATTATATTTCTATGTATAAGATCACAGAGGGACATAACATATGTGGACACTTGTACCTGTATATCTATCTGTCGATCTTTCTACTTTCAATTTATCGTATGTTTTCATACATTACTATACAGTATAGTGGTGTAATCGCTGTCGTGTGTCATAATCCGGTGATGCGCAGAGGATGTGTTCGTTCTGTGTGTGTGTGTATATGCAGTTTTATGTTTGGTACCTATTTTTTTTAAACTTTGTTTTTATTGGGTTTACTATTGCTAGGATAAATGTTTTATTTCGTCAGAATTTGTTAATATGGTTTGTAAATGTCTTGCTCGCAGTCAGAAAATTATTTAGAGTCATAGACAAACTTGCTCACACTCACTTTGTAATACTCTCTCTATATATACTGTATATATAGATATAGATATAGATAGATAGATAGATAGATAGATAAATATCGTCAGTATGTAAATTCTGGATTAGGTGTCCTGGGTTCGTATCTCGGGAAGCTCACCTGCTTTAACACTTATCCTGCGCCGTTGCGGGCATATTTTCGCTATATTAGGGCTCATTCAGGCACTTCTGAATGATTGAGCAAGTGTCTGAATAAAATTAAATGTATTCAGCCAAAAACTAGAAGGAAATAGCTTCAAAATGACACCAGAACGAGCTTCGCAGCGCGCGGGCTTCACCCGCAGCGCTACCATACATTCGCTAATACTGAGCGATTATCACTAATGTTAAGCTAAATTTGCCTTTCGCAGCACTGCTATGTCTAGCGGAAGTATGACTCATATTCCTCAGTGCCCTGGCCGCCTGGCTGAAGAGAGGACGGGGGCCTGCCACGCTCACTCGCACTCATTTCCACAGGCTTTAAAAGCCTGTAAATTGCTATAAATTGCCATGGCGTTCCGGAACGTTTCCTGCAGCCAATGGGTTAATAAACTACAGAGAAAGGATTGTGAACAAGATCTCAATTAAACACAACACTTCACAGTCATTGTTTATTTACAAACATTAACAAGGTGAGGCAGACAGTATGATTAGAACAACATATACTTCTGTCAGGTAATTTGTGTGGATTATAAAACAACACACTAAAGAGTTAAACAAATTACACTACATAGCTAGGGCATTTAACCCCTTCAGCACGATGACATCTTTTTACCTTTCATTCTGGGTAAAGTTGAACAATTTTCTGCAGTTTTGAAGCAGGACTTGTGTTATTCAGAGAGGTTATGGAGATCTTATTTACCCCTTTGAGTCCTAGAGGTAGATTAAAAGCTAAAGAAAATCGTCTAATGGTACCGTAACGTGAATATGATGAAAATGACATCATCTTGCTGAAGGGGTTAATAAGGTTACAACGAGATATTTTATGTTGTAGTTGTTATGTAGTCTGAATTGCGTACCTGTATTATATTGTTATTAACCCTTTCAAGCTCCAATATGCGTTTATTTTCTGTTTTCTGGCTACTATTAGACGATTTTATCTAGATTAGTAACGGTATATGGAAGTCAAAGGGTTGATTGAGATAGCCTGTGTCCTTTTAATACCCACAGATCCTTCCCAAGCTGCATAAAATCGTCTAATGATAGCCAAAATAAACTGTTAAAATGCGTCAAAGCTTCAAGGGGTTAGTACAAATAATTATGTTCTGAAGGAGAAATGTTTGTTTCTATGCAGCTTCTATTAACCTAGCTGGTGTGTGTGTGTGTGTGTGTGTGTGTGTGTGTGTGTGTGTGTGTGTGTGTGTGTGTGTGTGTGTGTGTCCGTCCTTAAACTAATATAATATATACAAAACTATCACAAAGCTTATTGCCACGTACAGTCGCGTTTATTAACCCTCTCTGTACTGGCGACGTCTTTTTAAATTTAGACAAATTTGTTCAGTTTAAGAAGGATCTGAGGTAGTAAAAAGGTGTGAGATAGTTCGAAATCTGTTAATATCTGGAAGCCTTATTTAATGTGAGAAATTTCGAAGCTTGTTAATTACTGGAAGGCCTTTTTAATCTCAATAAAATCGTCTAATAGTAGCCAGAATAAAAGACGTCGCTGGTATGGTACTGTACACAAGGGGTTAAGGGGAGATGGTTCACTTTTTGGGCGATTTTTGCATGTATTCGTTATTTTTCTAGTTTCCTCCACAGACCTCCATCAAATTTAAAAAAAACATCCATTAGATCCCCCTTCTACAGTAGATTAATTGGTATATTTTTCTACCGAAAAAATTTCCGGCCAAAGGCCGGTTCTTCCAACATTGCAGGCTCACTATCGTTCGCCAGGGAAAAAATAGACACCTAAATAGCACGAAAGGTTAAATATTGACGAAGAAATGGTGTGAAACGTCTTAAAATCGACAAACTAATGGGACAAACATCTTAACATCTGAAAACTAATGGGGCTAAACATTAGGGAGAAAGTGGTCCAGAAAACCGGCCCATGTCCCCTTAAAGTTTATACCCATATTTTCGAAGCTGTCTCGGGTTGAACTGAAGCTTCTTATTGATTCTATACCTTACCTGATATTTGTGTTCCGTAGAGTTATTATGTTTTTTACTCTAACCAACTTCACATCTAAACTCAATTAATGAAATCAGCAAATACATGTGGCACTCCTAGTACTCGAACCTAGGATACTCACATCGAAATTCCGCGCACTATGCATAACGCTATCAAGACAGTTTGTGAAGTATAACCCTTTCAAGATCAGATTATGCCTTTCATTTCGGGTTTCTGGCTTTTATTAGACAATTATATTCAGATAAGGACAGGTTTCCTCCCTAGACCTCCATTAAGCTTAATAAAGTAACCCCCAAGATCCTCATTCGAGATAGATTTGTATATTTTCGGTAGAAAAATGTCCCGCCCAAGGACCGATTCCTCAAAAATTACAGGCTAATTGCTATCAATCGCCAGGAAAAAATTGACAGCTAAATGGTACAAAAGGTCTTAAAATCGCCAAACTAATGAGGCGAACATCTTAAAATCTCAAAACAAATGTGGCTAAGCTTGAAGGAGAAGGGGGTCCAGAAAAATCAAAACTTCCCCTTCAGATACGACAGATTTGTTTTTATTGTATGTAGATCGTGAGCGTCTCTAGCCAACAATCCCCATACAGATCTCGGCCACAAGCGTGTTTGGAAGTGATGAAATAACCAAAACAATACAATCTCATACTATTTGTCTTGTATTTCTTTCCATATTCAGTCCAGTCTTAAAACAATATTGGCCCGCTTTGACAGTCTGATAATGAGCGTCTCTAGCCAACAATCCCCATACAGATCCGGGGCACAAGAAAAATGTCCCCGCCAAATGCCTGTTCCTCCTATAATTACAGGCTCGCTATTGCTCGCTATGAAAAAATTGATACGTAAATGGCACGAAAAGTCCTAATATTGAAAAATAAATGGGGTGAAAGGTCTTAAAATCACCAAACTAATGGGCCTAACATCTTAAAATCTGAACATTAATGGTGCTAAACACAAGGAAGAAGGGGGCCCACTTTGACACCCTGATAAGCGTCTCTAGCCATGCATCCTATAACAGATTCCTGCCAGAAACGTTTCGCCAGGGGGACATAATCGACCACTGTTGTGAGGACGCCTGGTCACCACCAGTGGACGATCTCTTAGTTGTTTGCCGAAGTCTTCCCGGCACCTTCCCAGCATGTCCCTGATCGAACCCCGGCCACACCTGGGAATGCCGAAGATCGAGTGGGTGGTGGTACAGAGGGGTTCGGCGAGGGTGTTGTCGATGATCAGACTACGGTCGGTGGCACAGGGCCCTTGGGTGTCTAGATTGTGGCAGGTGGTGGTTTTATCCCCACCTTCCTGCACCAGACAGTTTTGGTCCATCTGCACCATGTTGGGTCCTGGGCATGGGTTGGGCACACACTGGGTATGGCCGCTCATACCCGCGTCCACTACCTGATTAAGGGAAGAGTATTTTATTGTTATATGCCTTTTTTTTTTTTACAGTTATATATATTTTTTGCTCACTAGACTTCAATCAAACATTAAACATACCGTACATCCCAAAGACCCCCCTTTGAGATCTATTTGTAAATTTTTCGGTAGAAATATGTATTACAGGCTAGCTATCGCTCACCCAAATGGCACAAATGGTCTTAATATTGACAAAGAAATGGGCAAAAGTCTTAAAATTGGAAAAGTAATTTGGCTAAACATGAAGGACAAGGGGGTTCAGAAAATACAAGTGGGAATAGCATTTGGGGGGTGAAAAAGACGAATTATTGCCGACCGTCCAGTCATGAGGTGAGAGGCGCGCGAGACATACATCCTCCCCCTTCGAGGCCTGAAGCCAGACTGATGTCTCGCTAGTGCTGTCTCTCTCTTTCCACGATCTCTATATGTGCCCCAGATGACCTTGAAACCGGGTGGGATATATTGGCGCGGTCAATAAACAAGGTAATAAGAGGAAATATAGGTGATAATTGAATGGGGGAGTGGGTTTGACACATGTGGAGGAGTGATAGTAGGTATGGAAGGGAATTATCTCACTTAATCACATATTCCTTTGTTTTGCGTACCACTGGGGTCTTTTAAAAGGCTTTTCTTAGGCCTTGGATATTAAGAGTCCCGTCGCCTTCGCCCAGTAAAACCTCTTAAGAGTCTCGGCGCTCTTCCCGGGTTAATAAATTATCCTCAATATCCTCCTTCGAGATACATTTGTACATTTTTTGGTTCCTCTTATAATCACAACCTCTCAATCGCTCGACAGGAATATATCGACACCTAATTGGCACGAAAAGTCTTGATATTGATAAAGAAATGGGGACGAAAGGCCTTAAAATCGACAAACTAATAGGGCGAAGGTCTTAAAATCTGAAAACTAATGGGGCTAAACATGAGGGAGATTAGGGTTTAGAAAAAGCAACTACCTCGCCCTTAAATAAATAATGAGAATGTGGCCTCACCTTAATAATACTGTCTCTCTGACAAGGACCCCTGGAGTATGGTGTGTAGCACATTTTGGTTGGCTCGTAATACACGGTGCCCGGGGTGCAGTCACATTCACCAACACCAAACTCGTTGGTGAAGAGGACCTGTGAGGGGGGGCAGGCCGGGACTTCCTTAAGGGGGCGGCAATCCCCGTTCAAAATCACGTCAGTACCAGCGTTACAAGGACGGGGGGCGCAGACGGGTTTCACTGTTGGGAAGAAAAGGTACCGGTAATAAAGATCAAGATATTTTGCTTGATAATAAAGATTGAATAATGTTTATGTTGTTAGATACCGGTAATTAAGATTGGGGTACTAATCTGCTAGATAATAAAGATTGAGGTATTATTTTGCTAGATAATTAAGGAACACCTCATTCTTAACATTAATCCTTCATTACAAACCCCAATGCACTTGAATAAATTAATGAAAGAATATAATCCTCCCGGGTTTCGAACACGGGACACAACACCCAGAACATAAGGATCTAAACCATTACACCACCGACACAGTTGAAGGTCAAGTACACGATCACGATTAATAACCCTTTTCGAATTATGGATATCAATCTAATCATGTACGGTACTTAGACCCAACTGCATTATGGACAGCCTAATGTTTTAGTGAGATGAAAGAATAATGAATGGGGCCAAGATCACTAGGACTGGCCTCGGTAGACATTAGTTCCTGAAGCTATAGATATTAATTAAGTTGATTCCCCGTTATTAACATTAATCCCCCATTACAAACCCCAATGCACTTGGATAAATTAATGAAAGCATATGATTGGCATTCTTCCGTTTTAATTTTGTATGTTTATTTCACGCCGATGATACTCGTTGCGATGGTATAGTTTATATGGTGTGAAGTGCGAGGTGTGTGTGTGTGTGAGAGAGAGAGAGAGAGAGTACAAAGGAAATCAAGCAACAACAGGTCTAGTGACCCTTCTAGGCTGCTTGTCCTCCAAAACACTGAAGATCAAGTGTCCAAACAGTGGTTTAGAGTGGGTAAGGGAACATTGGAAAGGGAACTACTGCCCTGGAACTAATGTCCGTGGCAGGATTAGTAAGTTAGTAGGGGACAGATGGGCTAGTAACTGAGGGGAGGATAAAATAAAGTTATTCATTTACAAACGCAGTCAGTCGCGGGTTTGATGCGAGATATTTGTCTAGGCGAAGTTTAAATGAATCAACGGTGTTGCAGTCTATGACATCTCGGGGAAGCCCATTCAACAAGTTGACAACTCGATTGAAGAAGACATTCTTAGCTTCGTGTGAGTTAAAAGAGAGAGAGAGAGAGAGAGAGCATCATATCACAATCTTAGGCTGGTTGTTATTTCCTGATCTTGGAGTATTCTAAATGTTTACAACACAATTCCTCACTGTTATTTGTGGACAGAGTGATCCAGTGTGAGGGTGACCACGGTATCTGAGTCAGACCAGATATTTATATAAGTGATAATATTGGAAGCCAGATAGGCTATGATTGTGAGATAGTTTTGTTATACTGTATTTGAGGGGAGACATTTGCTTAGGCTATGTGAAATATTTAAGCCAATATATTTACAGTATCTTCCATGGGATATATGAGGCGAGATGTTAGTCTTTGTGATATATTCGAGTTGAGATATTGGCAAGTTAATTTCTAGATTTGTATTAAAATTAGTTGTGTTCACATTTTTGGTCAGTTTTTTCCATTTGTCTAGCAGTAGGCTACATGGAGAAACTGACCAATAATGTGATCACAAATCATGAACGTAAATTACAGAAATTAGAAGCAACTTTTGTATAAAAATGTAAAACTTGCTAAACATACAAATAAACACAGTAATCGCACAATAAAAAAGCAAAATAAATTACACAAATAATTATAAAAGTGTTCCCCGTAGGCTACTCACTGTTGTTGGTGGAAAGTTTGACCCAGTGTGATGGTGAACATGGTCCCTGTGTTAGTAGTTTAACACATTGTCCGGTAGAGGGCCACACCACCTCACCCATCATGGGGTTACAGCCTCCCGCCGTCCGTGGATTAACTATGGCATTCATCCAGATATCCAAGGCTGCGATGGTATCCTCGTTCGCTCTATTCTGGAATAGTATGGGTTATATCTATTAATCCGTTCACAACTTTGTTCGTTGGCTCACACATTTTTTTGTTGATTTCCTGATTTTTGAAGAGTACATGTCTTCGAACACATTCCCAGCCCTATTCTGTCCCAACTATAACGTTGGTGTCACACAAACAATATTTCCGTCAATATTTATGGGCAGATCTAGTCTGAAGAAATATCTGAAGAAGGAACAAAAGATGTATGCTGCCTTTATGGACTTGGAGAAGGCCTATGACAGACTTGATAGAGAAGGTACGTGGCAAGTACTGAGAATATACGGAGTAAATGGCAAGTTGCTGAAAGCAGTGAAGAGCATGTATGAGGGTGCAAAGGCGTCAGTACGTGTGGAGAATGAGCAGAGCGAGTTCTTTGATATGAATATTGGGTTGAAACGGGTATGTTCCAAATACTTCTTTTCATACGCCAAACAAAAGGCTAAAACAACATCAAACATCGGCCCACTGAGCAAAGGGGATGGCTCTTTCACAGGGGACAAAAAGGAAATGAGCGAACTCTTAAGCAGGCAGTATGAAATGGCATTCAGTGAGCCTGATGAAACAAAAGTCATCAGAGACCAAAATATATTTTTCATGGAAACCTCCCCCACGGAAACCCCTCAGATGCTGGATATTGATTTCGGTCCAAAAGACATAGAAGAGGCCATTTCCAACATGCCATCCCACTCGGCACCAGGCCCGGACTCATGGAATTCGATCCTAATGAAAAAATGTAAGGAAACCCTCTCAAAACCCCTGGCTATAATGTGGAGAAGGAGTCTAGACACTGGTGACATACCAGATAGCTTGAAAAACGCAATAATTGCCCCACTGCATAAAGGAGGGAGTAAAGCACTACCAAAAAACTACCGCCCGGTAGCTCTAACCTCTCGCATCATTAAAGTTTTCGAACGAGTCCTGCGAAGAAAAATTTCAACATTCATGGAGACAAATGAACTACACAACACCGGTCAACATGGGTTCAGAGCGGGAAGATCATGTCTCTCACAACTTTTGGAACACTATGACAAAATTCTTGAAGCGCTAGAAGAAAAGAAAAACGTGGATGTCATTTACACCGATTTTGCTAAGGCATTTGATAAATGTGACCATGGTATAATAGCCCACAAACTGAAAGCAAAAGGTATAACTGGGAAAATCGGACGGTGGATATACAATTTCCTCGTAAACCGAAAACAATCAGTAGCAGTAAACCAAGTCACATCTGAGCCTTCGGATGTCAAAAGCTCAGTGCCCCAAGGAACAGTGCTAGCGCCCCTTCTGTTCCTCATACTAATTTGCTACATAGATACCAACACCAGACACAGTACGGTGCCGTCTTTTGCTGATGACACAAAATTAAGCAAGATAGTAAACACACAAGAAGACACGGGCCGACTGCAGGAAGACATGAATGTAGTGTTCCAGTGGACCAGGGAAAACAACATGCAATTCAATGAGGAAAAATTCCAATTAATACGGTACGGAGATAATAATGGTGTTAAAAGAAATTACAAATTACTTAACAGAATCTAACCACATAATAGAACGGAAAGACAGTGTGAAAGACCTTGGGGTATTAATGTCTGAAAATATGGGTTTCAAAGTACATAACCAGGTCAAAGTGGCGGCTGCGAAACGTCTAACGGGTTGGATTCTGCGTACTTTTAAAACACGCGGTGAAGTACCTATGATAACGCTCTTCAAATCTCTAGTGCTACCGCGGCTTGAATATTGTAGCGTATTAACATCCCCATACAAAGCAGGTGAAATAAATGACGTAGAGAGTGTACAAAGAAATTTCACTTCGCATATAAGTTCGATAAAACAGCTACACTATTGGGAGCGTTTAAGAGCACTGAATTTGTACTCACTGGAAGAAGAGAACGTTACCTAATAATATACACATGGAAAATCGCAGAGGGTTTAGTACCAAACCTACATACTCCGATAGTCATGAAATTCAGTGATAGGAGAGGCTGGGAATGCGAAATCCCCCGGATGAATAACAGGGGTGCTATGGCTCTCTGCGAGAGGGCTGGTTATCACACAGAGGCCCACGTCTCTTCAACAAACTCCCACGGCGAGTAAGAGACATGAGGGAGGTCTCGTTAGACAGCTTCAAGAGAGCCCTGGATGTCGAACTGCAAAAGGTGCCAGACGAGCCCATCCTCGCAAGGGAGCGAGCTGTCGCTTCAAACAGTCTACTGCACCAAATCACCACCCAAAACGAGGGGCGTCGCGCTCCTTGGTGCCGCTAGAAGAGTGGCGAACACATCAAAAGGTATGTGAAGTCCCCGTGGTTGTTTACTCTATATTTGGATGGAGTCATGAAAGAAATACAAGGAAGAGTAGTGGATGTTGGTGTATCGCTGTTAAGGGAGGGAAACCAGTGGAAGCTACCTGTACTGCTGTTTGCTGATGATACAGTTCTGATGAGCTATAATGAATGGGAGTTACAGGGTCTGGTAAATAGGTTTGGAACAGTATGCGAAAAACGGAGTCTGAAGGTAAATGCGAGGAAGAGCAAGGTTATGGTCTTAGAAAGGGGTGAAGCCACAGAGACAGAGTGTGAGGTGAAGTTGAACAGTCAGGCTATGGAGATTGTCAGCTCATTTAAGTATCTGGGCAGTGTGCT
Organism: Paralithodes platypus; assembly: GCA_032716605.1. Classification (NCBI taxonomy): domain Eukaryota; kingdom Metazoa; phylum Arthropoda; class Malacostraca; order Decapoda; family Lithodidae; genus Paralithodes; species Paralithodes platypus. The sequence goes on along the minus strand of CM064493.1, from coordinate 33,525,764 downwards.
GTGTAAAGAAGGGATTATGGATGAAGAAGTGTGGGAGAGGGTGCAATGGGGAAGAGGGTTGTAGGAACACTGAAAGCAGTAACAAGAAATAGGGTGGTCAGTATGGAAGTGAAGAAGTCATTGCATGACAGTGTGGTAATCCCGACACTGAGGAAGCGAAGCATGGACGTTGGTGGAGAGACTCGACCAAGAGTGAGAGGGGTGGAAATGAGTTACTTGAGAAGTGCGTGTGGAGTTACATGGAGTGATAGACAGACGAATGAGGAAGTAAGAGAGAGGTGTGGTGTGGAGGTAGATGTGCTGGAAAGTGTGAAAAGGAACAGCTAGAGATGGTTCGGCCATATGGAACTTATGGGAAGCGAGAGAATGACTAAGAGGGTGTACGAGAGCCAGGTGGAAGGACAGAGAGGGAGAGGTAAACCGAGAGAGAGATGGAAGGATGGAGTGAAGAAGTATATGAATGAAGGCGGTGCTGGTTGGGAGGAGGGGCGTCGACTGACTGGTGACAGGTGCATGGAGGCGTTTCGTTCGTGGATCACGGCGCCAGGCAATATATATATATATATATATAGAGAGAGAGAGAGAGAGAGAATAGGGAGCGTGTAAAAGACACATAGATAGGGGATACGTTTTTTATTGTGGGTGTGTATGTATGTGTGTGTGTGTGTGTTCAATTCGGACACACACTTTACCTGCATATTCTAGGGCAGTCAGTTGGTTATACGGTACTTTAAACATGTGTATGTTCATACTATGTATGTGCTTACATTTTTGAAAGCTCACATTTAATACACGTGAGTATATAGAGAAAAATATGCTACAGTGTATCTATAATTCACACACACACACACACACACACACACACACACACACACACACACACACACACACACACACACACACACACACACACACACACTCGTATACCTGTATCATGTATGTGTGTATGTGTATAGGCTACATATGGATGCACACTATGTACTCAAGAAGGGTTGAATGCAGTGTGTGTATGTCCCACTGTTTGTATTATGTCAAGGTTGGTTTTACCGTGTATTGGTTTTACATATAGGATACTTTATAATTAAGTTTACTGTACTGTAGATTGTGATATATGTATTTTGCAATTACCAGTACTACTACTGCTTTAAAAAAAAGGTTCCACCCCTTTCCTATTTTAGCCATTTTAGCTTTACAAAAGAGCGACCATTACTTTCATAAATATAGGGCTAAAACATCTCAGTAATGTATGAATCCATCAATGTTTGTATTTGATTATTCATTCAGCTTTGTTTATAATTCTGAATGAATACATTTTACAAAAGATCCTTGATAATATATATTACTACTACTTCTACTACTACTACTACTACTACTACTACTACTACTACTACAACAACAACAACAACCAGCAGAATCTTACCTTGCATTTAATTTGTTGGAGAGAAGACTCGTCACAAGTCGGATCCTTCCTGCAATATTCTAGTAAGGCAATGGTCCGCATCTCCTCTATTTCATCTGGAAAGTATATTCTCGTGGCATCAATGCCTTGGGGGGCGGCACTAACGCAAACTAGAACTGTTGCTAGAATCGCCGCTATAAACATTCCACACGCCATGATGAAAGGTTGGGTGGGAACAAACGAAGGACCACTCGAGAAGTTATCCTATCCCTGCGGAGGTCAGGAGAACACTGATATGTTACTGGTTTTCCGGGCTTATATACTGTAGGTGCGGCCTGGAGGGTGTCACCTTTATTGTCCCGGCGGATCATATATACTTTAATTAATTTCATTGGGGGTGTTTGGTGTTGTGGTGAAATTAATAAAATATAGATTTACATCCTTCGTACCATGTGTGCGTAATATTGGGGATGGTGCATGTTATTCCACCATGGTTAGATTAATATCCAGTATTCGATAAATGGATATCAATCATGGTGATGTGCTGTACTTTTAACTGTCTTGATGGTGTAATGGTTAGAGTGTTTAAGATCTGAATGTGGTAACCCCTCAGGATCTAATCCCGATAGGATCACATGCTTTCATTAATTTCATTGGGAGGTGTTTGGTGTTGGGAGTGGAATGAAAACAAATGAGAGTATCAATAGGTTTAAAAATATTTCGTAGCGAGGTCGGTCCTAAGTGATCTGTGACCCATAAAATATGATTTCCTTTCACTTAAGCATTAGGCTATTCATAGTGCAGTTGGGTACAGTACTTTCTCACTCTTTCAACTTTGGGGGATCCACTTGTTGCAGACAGCTTAGTCTTTTGGTCTCCATACACATACAAAAAATACACTCGTAGTTCAATCATGCTCATTATATTTCTATGTACACCTATATATACTTATAGATGGGTTCGCCATTCATCTAGTGGCACCAAGGAGTGTGTCGCCCCTCGTTCTGGGTTGTGATTTGGTGCAGCAGACTGTTCGAAGGGGCAGCAAGATCAGAGAGAGGGACAGAACAGATAATTGTATACCGATAGTCATTCACAAACTTGCCCCCACTCACTTTCTACTACATTCCATATATAACATATTATATATAGTATATATACTGTATATATATATATATATATATATATATATATATATATATATATATATATATATATATATATTATTTGGTCCTTCACCAGTTCTTCACGAAACTGGAGGGTGCTGGTGCGATGTCTGGCATTCTCGTGAAGTTTTATGTTAGTAAAGCCAGGTAATAAATTTTCTTTAATACATACGAGGTTGAAAAAAATGGCAATTTCTGCGTTGGAAATTTTATTATTCAAAGTTTCCAGGTCTCTGATGAGTTTTCGCTGGGTGGCGGGAAGTAGATGAAGGAGATTAGCAAAATTCATGGTGGTACAGGGTTACATTAAAGTACATGAAGATACAGGATATACGACGCGTTTCACTGGACAACCAGCATTATCAAGTAAGGATGGAATGATATAAAAGGTAAACAGGAAGGGTGGAGGGTAGAGGGTGGAGGATCAGAGGAGGCGAAAATCAGGGGGCAAAAGCCTGCTATTGGTGGAGGGGTATTCTAGGAGAGAGAAAGGGAGAACCGCTTCACGCATGCGCACTGGATGCGGGATGGTGGTCGGTTGGTGGGGTCGAAGCTGATTGGCTGCGTGTCGAGGGGCGTGGCCTAAGTTGTGTGGCGCCTGCGGAAGACGAAGCTGAAGGAGGTAGCGCGGGGGCTGCGTCAAGGGCACCGGGGGGCGAGGGGGGGTGTTAGGTCCTGTAGGAAAGTGCCTTTTGGCAGAAGGAAGGATCTGAAGGTCCAGAGTTTGGTTGTTGATGTTGGGATGTAAGGCTTGGATATATAAAGCTTCGAGTATAGGTAATCTCCTTGGGTCACTTTCTTTATCGAGTATGGTGGTGTGTTTCTCTAACTCGTTGCGTGTGAGGTGAGGGTGGTTAGGGGTGAGATAGTGGTCTTTGATGGCTCCAGCCTGAAGGTGAAGAGTTAACCGACGTGAAAGACGAGTCTGCGTCATACCAATATAGGAATGAGGTCCACAGTCCTCATAATTACAGGTATGTTGGTAAATGACGTGATCGTCGGTCATCGGGCTCTTTATCTTGGTGGAGGCTGGTTTGTTGCGGAGAACGAGGTTGGAGGTCTTGGGGGATTTGTAATAAATTATTAATATGATTTTGTTTTCCGGGTTGGTTGGGTGGACATGCTTGGAGATTATTTCTTTTAAGACGGCCTCGTCATTTTTGTGTTCAGAGGACATGTAATTGCGGTAGAAGATCTTAATTTCATTGGGGGGGTCAATGTTGGGAGGGCTTTGGGTGTACCATTTTTCAAGATGGTGGTTGATGGTGCTGGAGATGTCGGAGTTGGAGTATCCGTTATTTACTAAAACTTGGGATAGTCTTTCTAGTTCCTGGTGGGTGTCGGCCCAGGTAGAGTACAAAGGAGTACAAAGGAAATCAAGCAACAACATATCTAGTGACCCTTCTAGGCTGCTTGTCCTCCAAAACACTGGGGATCAAGTGTCCAAACAGTGGTTTAGAGTGGGTAAGGGAACATTGGAAAGGGAACTACTGCCCTGCCACTAACGTGGCAGGACTAGGAAGTTAGTAGGGGACATATGGGTTAGTAACTGAGGGGAGGATAAAATAAAGTTATTCATTTACAAACGCGGTCAGTCGCGGGTTTGATGCGAGATATTTGTCTAGGCGGAATTTAAATGAATCAACGGTGCTGCAGTCTATAACGTCTCGGGGAAGCCCATTCCACAAGTTGACAACTCGATTGAAGAAGAAATTCTTAGATTCGTGTGAGTTAAAAGATTTACCAATAATTTTGCAACCGTTTCCCCGCGTGTAATTAGATTGGTCGATAGTGAAGTACTTACTACAGTTCATATTGTCGATGCCTTTGATGATTTTGAACACTTGAATTAAGTCACCTCTTAATCTGCTCTGGGTTAAAGGAAATAGATTTAATTCTCTAAGACGCTCTTCGTATGGTTTGTTCTTTAGGCTAGGTATCATTTTGGTAACTCTACGTTGAACTCGTTCTAGCTTGTTTATGTCTTTTTGGTAATAAGGGCACCAGCATTGAACGCAGTATTCCAGAAGAGGGCGGACTAAGGAATTGTAAAGGGTTAGGATTACGTCTTTGGATTTATGCTCAAATGATCTGCCTATAAAGCCAATTATTTTGTTTGCCCTCTTAACAACTTCTGAACATTGTTGACTCGGTTTTAGGTTACTCGATATTGTTACTCCCAGATCGGTTTCTCTGTTTACATTCTTAAGCTGAGTGCCATTCATCGAATAGTTTGCTTTCTCATTTAGGTATTCGATATGTAGTACTTTACATTTATCCGCATTGAAACTCATTTGCCAAATTTGGGCCCAATGTGACAATTTATCTAGATTGTGTTGCATATCGTCAACTTGATCTTTTGAGAGTACGCTATTTGCAATTTTTGTATCGTCAGCAAATTTTGAGATTGTACAGGTGAGACCCTCATCTATGTCGTTGATGTAAATTAGAAAGAGAATTGGTCCTAGTACCGATCCCTGGGGTACCCCGATACTTACATTGGTCCATTTAGATGCCTTACCGTTTATGACTACTTTCTGCTTTCTGTCGCTGAGCCAATTTTCTATCCATTTCAACACACCGTCTTGTATTCCATGCGCTTTTAGTTTTAGCAGTAAACGTTTGTGGGGAACTTTGTCAAAGGCCTTTTGAAAATCAAGGTATATAATATCTACAGCTTTACTCTCATCGTAGAGGTTGAGGATATCGTGGAAGAAGTCTAAGAGGTTTGTTAAACAGGAACGTTTTTTACGAAAGCCGTGTTGAGTATCTTTAAGTATGTTATTTTCCTCTAAGTGATTTACGAGTCTGTCTCTTATGACCGTTTCTAGCATTTTACATACAACTGAGGTTAAGCTAATTGGACGATAGTTACTGGGTAGGGATTTTCTGCCTTTTTTGAATATCGGTGTTACGTTGGCTAGCTTCCACTGATCAGGCATAGTTCCAGACTGCAAGGATTTATTGAATAGTAATGTCAGTGGTTTGGAGAGCTCATCCTTAGCTTCCTTTAGAACTCTAGGCGAGATTGTATCAGGTCCAGGCGTTTTATTTACCTTGAGTTTATCTAAACAATTCAATACTTCTCTCTCTGTAACGGTGATATTGCTTAGAACATCTGAATTATCAATCTGAATCGGCGATGGTGTAGGGATATCACTGAGGTCTTCTGTTGTAAAAACTGATGCAAAGAAGGTATTGAGGGCATTACTCATTTGTACTTCGTCTTTGGTGTATTCTCCATTTTCATCGACTAACGGTCCAACAGTTGAAGTAACTACTTTTTTCTTTCTGATATAACTATAGAATTCTTTCGGGTTTGTTTTACTTTGATTCGCAATATGTAACTCTAGGGTCTTTTTACTTTGCTTAATTAACTTTTTGGCTTTGCGTCGTAGCTCTACAAATTTCACCCGTTCTTCGTCATTTTGTGAGGATTTTAATCTATCATTAGCAAATTTTTTAGCAAGCAGGCAGTTTGAAATATCTTTATTCCACCATTTGGGCTTATTATTATGGCCTGGACGCCGTATTTTCGATGGTATGCAGTCTTGCACTGCTTTTAGGTAAGTGGTTTCGAATAACTTCCAAGATGTATTTATGTCGTTATTGTTAATTAAAAAGCTCCAGTCAGTTTCTTTAAACATAGCTCTAAGTTTATGAAAGTTTGCTTTCTTGAAATTAGGGACTTTTTCGGTGCTACTAATTGGTTCGTTACTAGTAAAGTTTAAAGTGAAAGTTATCGTACGATGGTCGCTGTTACTGAATTCATCACCAACATTCAAATTCTCTATTAATTCTTCTTTTGTTGCAAGTACAATGTCAAGAACGTTATTACCACGGGTCGGTGTTCGAACAAATTGATAAAGCGAACTCTCTTGCAAGTTCGTATACAAGTCATGTCCGGAGTGTGAAGTAAGAGTATCGCCCCACTTGGTCACAGGTAAATTAAAGTCGCCAAAAAATACGGTATCTTGTGAGTTACTTACATCTGCAATTTGTTCATAAATTTCTCGGTCAGTTTGCACTGATTGAGCTGGAGGTCTGTATATTAATGCAAGTATTAGTTTTGTGCCTTTATTATTCTTTATTAGCACAAAAGATGTGTCGACGTTCACAATTTGAGGTTTTGACAAGAGGGTCGGGTTAAGACTTTCTTTGATATAAAATAAAACGCCACCTCCATTTTTATTTATTCGGCTTTTCTCAAACATTACATAACCGGGAAGTGAATACTCTGCTAAAAAGTATCTATCTACTGTATTGAGCCAAGATTCTGTTATACCAATCACATCATAATTTTCAGTAAACACTAGTTCCTCTAAATCTGAAAATTTATTGCGTATGCTACGAGCGTTTGCATAGAAAACCTTTAAAGTTGCGGTTTTAGAACTCACAGAACGTTCTTTAATCAAATTTTTGGTTCTGATCGGATCTACATTTACATTCATGGCTGACATCGGTCCTCGGTCGTTATCCCCGGCGGTTTTGAATTTGGGTCGTGTTGGTGGAGCTTTATCCAAATTCGCGGTTCTTGACAATTTAGCATTTAATTCCTTCGCAGGTTGCCGCCCTCGCTGTCTTCGGTCCTCCTTCCTGGTTGTCCTGTGCTGAGTCGATTTCTTCTCCGAAAATCCTTCACCGCATCGTTGAGAAGACGCCCAAAACGTGCTGCTCCCACCTGGTTCAGATGAACTCCATCGTCCGAAAACAAATAGTCATCGTAGTAGAAATTGTCCCAGGTGTCGACGAATCCCACGTTTTCCTTCCTGCAGAGGTTTGCTAGACAACGATTTGTGCTGGTGGCTATGTTGTAAAATCGGCTCTCTACACCAAGCCGGGGGACGATTCCTGAGACGATGATCCTTGATGACTTCTCCTTAAACGACTTGATCAGCTGCTGGTACTTTAAAAGCAAATCTTCCGACCGGGTTCGCTGTACATCGTTGGATCCAACGTGGATGACGTACATTGTATTAGCCAGCTTAGATACGTCAACTGCAGCAACTACGTCGTCCACACCACCACCAGGGATACAAAAACGCTTCCTGGTTTTAGGTGCTCTGGCGCAAAACTCTGTGAGCTGACCACGTATCATCGAGTCTCCCACGAGCTGGACTTCTTCTATTTCCGCTTCGTCATCTGAGTCTGCGAGTATCTGGAAGCGGTTTTGACACTCGGTAATCGGTATGGGTTTCCTGGTCTTGGGGCAAACGTTGTTCCTAACAACACGGAAGTGTTGTTAGGAACAGTGCGTGAGGGCTCTCCTAACATAGGCGGAGATGGAGGATAGAAGATAACGGCGGGGGCATTCACTATCGCCGTTGAGGCATTGTCCTGTGTTAGTTGGTTTAATGTAGACGGTGGTTTTGAACCCATGGTCGTTCAGAGCTACGTCGAGGAAGGGGAGTTGTCCATTGTTAGATTTTTCAAAGGTGAAGTTAAGTCCGGAGGAGGTCATGAAGCGACGCTGGAGTTCCTGTAGTTCGTGGAGGTCCTTGATTTGCACGAGTACAGTACGTACAGTACGAGTTAGAGAAACACACCACCATACTCGATAAACAAAGTAACCCAAGGAGATTACCTATACTCGAAGCTTTATATATCCAAGCCTTACATCCCAACATCAACAACCAAACTCTGGACCTTCAGATCTTTCCTTCTGCACTTTCCTACAGGACCTAACACCCCCCCTCGCCCCCCGGTGCCCTAGACGCAGCCCCCCGCGCTACCTCCTTCAGCTTCGTCTTCCGCAGGCGCCACACAACTTAGGCCACGCCCCTCGACACGCAGCCAATCAGCTTCGACCCCACCAACCGACCACCATCCCGCATCCAGTGCGCATGCGTGAAGCGGTTCTCCCTTTCTCTCTCCTAGAATACCCCTCCACCAATAGCAGACTTTTGCCCCCTGATTTTCGCCTCCTCTGATCCTCCACCCTCTATATATACCCTTCCTGCATACCTTTTATATCATTCCATCCTTACTTGATAATGCTGGTTGTCCAGTGAAACGCGTCGTATATCCTGTATCTTCATGTACTTTAATGTAACCCTGTACCACCATGAATTTTGCTCATCCTCATCTACTTCCCGCCACCCAGCGAAAACTCATCAGAGACCTGGAAACTTTGAATAATAAAATTTCCAACGCAGAAATTGCCATTTCTTTCAACCTCGTATGTATTAAAGAAAATTGATTACCTGGCTTTACTAATATATATATATATATATATATATATATATATATATATATATATATATATATCGATCCCCACTGAGAGACTAGAAACATTTAGTGGCTCACGTGTATTTGTGATATATTCTCAATATTTGTAACTCTCATGCTTTGTGGGTTAGAATTAAATGAAATCAATTTCTACCCGAGTTGCGTCGGGACACTCAAAAATCCGTGCATGGTATTCTGGAAATATGGATCCTACAACTAGGTTTGAATTGAAATATATTCGCCTAGTTGGTTTCCCTTCTCCCTAACATAAATAGGATAGAAGGCTGAGTGTCTTTTAGACTGCCGTGGTGTAATTGATTAAAGCGTCGGCTATCATCCTGATGGTCGATGGTTCGATCCCCACTGAGAGACTAGAAACATATATATATATATATATATATATATATATATATATATACTGTATATATATATATATATATATATATATATATATATATATAGCGAGGAAACTCAAAAATACATTAATATATACGTACATAGACCAAAACACAAAGCACTACCCCCTTAACCTGTTTCCACGCCCCCAACTTTCCCAACAGTCACCCCACATGATGCTCTCTATTAAAGGGGGTCACCTGCTTTTTTTTATCTTTTTCTCCTTTTCTCTCTTTCTCTGGCTTTTATCCATTCGGCCCCATTCAGCCAACTGTTTTAAGACGTTTATCCCCATCCAGGTGTCGATTTCTTCCTGGCGAGCGAAAGCGAGCCAGCATTGTATGGAGAAATCCGGCTTCGCCGGAGACATTTTTCTATCGAAAAATGTACAAATTTAGGTAGCTGTAAAAAAATATATATATATATGCTGGCTCGCTACCGCTCGCCAGGAAAATATTGACACATGGATTTTTTTTTCTTTTTCTATGTGATTGAGGGAGGCAAAAGGCATTACTGCCTATAGCGAGTGCCTCCCCCATAGTTGAAAGAGTGACCGGGCCAAAATCAAGGGACGTTCGAGCCAAAATGCCTGGACACACGGAGTTTGAAGCAATTTAAGTCATAGGAAGAGGGAAAGACTGATTCTGGGAGAGAGTTCCAGAGCTCAGCAGTTGACTAGAAGAAAGTTTGAGAGTAACGTTTCACTCTTGGGTTGGAGAGTTGCACAGAGTAGGGGTGGGATTGAGTTGCAAGACGGGTACCACGTGCCCTACGTAAAGGAGGTGGTATGCACTGGGATAGCTCTGAGGATCACTGATTATTATAGTAGCGATAGTATAGCGAGAGAGATGCAACATTGCGGCGGAGAGAGAGAGATTGCAGAGAGTTGGTGAGTGGACGGGAGTTAATGATACGAAAGGCCTTCCTTTCAACTTTGTCTAGGAGAGCGGTGTGAGAGGAACCTCCCCAGACATGTGAACAATACTCAATACAAGGGCGCACTATGCCCCTGTACAGAGCAAGAAGCTGTGCAGGGGAAAAGAACCCCCTAAGGCGGTTGAGCACACCGAGCTTCTGGGAGGCTGCCTTAGCAAGACTGGTAATATGGTCCTTCCAAATGAGAGCAGAAGAAAAAGAGACACCAAGAATATTGAGAGAAGATGAAGGGTTGATTTTTGTATTGTTGAAGAATAAGGGATAGTCCGCTGGGAGATCCTGACGGGTAGATAGATGGAGAAATTGGGTTTTGGAAGCATTAAAGTTAACAAGGTTTTCTCGGCCCCAATTGGAAATAATATTTAGATCAGAATTTAAGAGTTCTATGGCTTCATTACGTTTGTCGTTGAGGAATTGCTGGCTGGGGCGTTCTGAAAAACTAATGGAGTAGTGTAAGGTTGAGTCGTCTGCGTATGAATGGATGGGAATTAAGGTACAGTTAAGGAGATCATTTATAAAAATTAAAAAGAGAATAGGAGATAGGACAGAGCCCTGAGGAACACCGGAGTTTATAGGGTGAGGAAGTGAACAATGGCCATCCACAACCGCGGCTATGGAACGGCCGGAAAGGAAATTAGAGACAAAGGCACAGATGGAGGGATAGAAACCGAAGGAGGGTAGTTTAGAAATTAAAGATTTATGCCAGACTCTATCGAAGGCTTTCGATATGTCTAGTGCAATAGAAAAAGTCTCACCGAAGTCCCGAAAGGAGGATGACCAAGAGTTAGTAAGAAATGAAAGAAGATCACCAGTAGAGCGACCCTTAAGGAAGCCATACTGGCGATCTGAGAGCAGATTATGAGAAGAGAAATGCTTAAGAAATTTGGAAGCAAGAATAGTTTCAAAAACTTTAGAAAGACAAGAGATGAGAGCAATTGGACGATAGTTGGAGGGTTGAGAGTGGTCACCCTTCTTTGGGACAGGTTGAATGTGAGCAAACTTCCAGCATGAAGGGAAGACGTTAGAGGATAGACAGAGACGAAAGAGTTTGCCTAGGCAGGGAGTCAGCACGGAAGCACAGTTTTTGAGAACAACAGGAGGAACACCGTCCGGACCGTACACCTTATTAGTGTTAAGCCCAGAGAGGGTAGAAAGTACATCTTTAGAAGAGATTAGGATATTAGGCATAAGTAAGAGAGAGGAGGGCGGAGAGGGAGGAATAGCACCGGAATCATCCAAGGTGGAGTTTCTAGCAAAAGTTTGAGCGAAGAGTTTAGCTTTGTCAGAGGAAGAAGTGATGGTTGTGCCATCAGAGTGGGAAAGGGGAGGGAAAGAAGAGGAAGAGAAATTGTTGGAGAGGTTTTTGGCTAGATGCCAGAAAGCTTGGGAAGAGCTAGAGTTGGATAGTTCAGTGCATTTATTATTGATGAAAGAGTGTTTGGCAAGTCGAAGAACAGATTTGGCTTGATTCCGGGCAGAAACATAGGAAGAATGAGAGTCTTGAGTTTTAAGGCGTCGGTACCGTTTGAATGCTTCCTCCTTATTGCGGACAGCAGTAGAACAGGCGTGAGTAAACCAAGATTTTTTAGCATTAGTCTGAGAGAAGGAGAATGGAATGTATGCTTCCATGCCCGATAGGATTACCTCGGTAATGCGTTCAGCACTCAACGAGGGACCCCGGTCACGGAAGCAGAAATCATTCCATGGGAAATCAAAGAAGTATTGCCGGAGAGCCTCCCAGTCGGCAGCGCCAAAGTGCCACAAGCGCCGCCGGCTAGGAGGATCGGGTGGCCGTACTGGAGAGATAGGACAGGTGACAGAGATAAATTTATGGTCGGAGGAGCCCAGAGGAGAGAAAAGATCGACAGTATAAGAAGGGTTAGAAGTTAGAAACAAGTCAAGAATGTTGGGCCGATCTCCGATGCGATCCGGGATACGGGTAGGTTGCTGAACTAACTGCTCTAGGTCATTTATGATAGAAAAGACATAGGCTTGTTCACCAGGTGGATCAGTAGTGTGAGAGGAGAGCCATTGGCGGTGGTGAACGTTGAAATCTCCTAAGATGGAGATTTCTGAGAAAGGAGAAATGGATAGAATGTGTTCCACTGTAGAGTTTAGATAGTCAAAGAATTTGGGAAAGTTGGTAGAGTTAGGGGAAAGATAGACAGCACAGAAATATTTAGTAAGAGAATGACAGGAAAGTTTGAGCCATAAAGTTGAGAATTCAGAGGAGTCGAAATCGGGAACACGAGAGCAAGTGAGTTTGTTGTGCACATATGCACAACATCCGCCTTTGGCTTTGAAACTAGGATAGAGAAAGTAGGAGGATACAGAGAAGGGGCTGCTGGATGTTGCTACAGACACCTGAGTTTCGGTGAGGAAGAGAAGATCAGGTTTGTAGGAGGAGAGATGGTGCTCAACAGAGTGAAAGTTAGAGGAAAGTCCGCGAATGTTGCAGAAATTAATAGAAAGAGTATCAGGCCGAGGTCCAGGTAATTGTGTGGGGTCGTCAGGGGATGGTCGGTTGGGTGTGGGGGCATTTATGGTCCCCCCCCCCCCCCCCCCCCTGGGGACTCCGAGGCTGGGCTAGAATTCATCATTTAGTTTTTTTAAATTTTGGTGTGGAGGAATGAAGTGTGGTGTGCATGTTTAGTGTAGTGAAGTGGATAGGAGGAGGAGGTGTATAGGGTGTATAGGTGGATAGGGGTAAACGTCTTAAAACAGTAGGCTGAATGGGACCGAATGGATACAAGCCAAAGAGAGAGGGAGAGAAAGAAAAAAAAAGCGAAGTGGGCTCCCTTAAGCTCTGTCTACTTGTTGCTCTGTTACGCTCTTTACTTTATTTGCATCTAAACAAACATCCCCTACTACTGGTTTCCACCTGTTAGTTTGCCCATTTTAAGACGCTTCGCCCCATTAGTTCGATATTTTTAGAAAACTATACCCCATTTGTCTCGCGATTTTAAGATATTGAGCCCCATTCAAATGTATATATTTGTTATCTTGGTGAGCGATGCGAGAGATGACGAGCCTACACTTTAGGAGAGAACTGCCTTGAACGTAAGAAAATGTGAGTCTGCAAAAAGCCGATTGGCCCACACAAGGCAGATGATCCCTGTCACACGCCGGAACGTTCTAGACAAACGTACAAATTTAAACTTAAAAGGTGTCTTGGAGAACATATTGTTTTTCCTCAAATGTGATCTAGGGGGCAAACTAAAACACAAATATGGTGACACATAAAATATACAATATAATAATATACTGAACTGGGTGGTCTTCTCCTGGATATGTTTGTGTTCATTGTTTTCTGTTGTGTTGTCCCTATTCTGGTTCTGTCTTGAGTCGTCCCCCCCCCCCCCTCCCTCCCCCCGCAAAAAAAAAAAAGTGGAAAAGTGGGGATTTGGCCTGAGTATAAAGATAGATATATAGCTAGATAGAAAAAGAAGAAGAAAAACCACTAACAAATAGATGGGGATAAACTTCTTAAAACAGTTGGCTGAATGAGGCCGAGTGGATACAAGCAAGAGAAAAGGAGAGAGAAAAAAATCAGGTGACCCCCCTTAATTAATGGTTTGTCTTTCCTCTCCACTTCCAGATACGCTGACAAGAAGCTTCGCTACTACCGCCTGAAGAGAGAGTTGCTGGACCAGGAGGGAGAGGTCGATAAACTACACAAGGACAAAACACAGCATTTAATAGTGGTCAGTAATTTTGGGGTTATTAGTTTAAAAAAAAAAAAAAGAAAAAAAAGAAGAGAGAGAGAGAGAGAGAGAGAGAGAGAGAGAGAGAGAGAGAGAGAGAGAGAGAGAGAGAGAGAGAGAGAGAGAGATTGGGCCTGAGTATATAGATAGATAGATAACTAAACAAGGAAAAAACAGCATTTGATAGTGGTCAGTCATTTGGGGGTTATTAGGTATAGGTGTGTGAATTTGTATTTTGTTTTTATGTGTTCATTGTTTTATGTTGTGCTATCGGTTAAGCACATGACTACGATTGATATCCATTTATGGAATACTGTACTGGATAGTGAGTACGTAGCACCCGTCTTGCAACACAATCTCACCCCTACTATGTGCAACTCTCCAACCCAAGAGTGAAACGATATTCCCAATCTTTCTTCTGTTCAACATCTGAGCTCTGGAACTCTCTCCCTGAACACATCTTTCCCTTATCCTATGACTTAAATTGCTTCAAATTCCGTGTGTCCAGGCGTTAGGGCTCGAATTGATTTTGGCCCTGTCACTCTTTCAAATCTGGGGGAGGCACTTGTCACAGGTAGTTTTAGCTTTTGTCTCCCTCATCAAGATAGGAAAAACAAAATGTAACCATGTATTCGGCCCCAATTACACAAAGAAAACAAATGTAATCATGTATTCGGCCACAATTACACAATGAAAACAAATGTAATCATGTATTCAGCCCCAATTACACAAGGAAAACAAATGTAATCATGTATTCGGCCCCAATTACACAAGGAAAACAAATGTAATTATGTATTCGGCCCCAATTACACACGGAAAAAATGTAATCATGTATTCGGACCCAATTACACAAGGAAAACAAATGTAATCATGTATTCAGCCCCAATTACACAAGGAAAACAAATGTAATCATGTATTCAGCCCCAATTACACAATGAAAACAAATGTAATCATGTATTCAGCCCCAATTACACAAGGAAAACAAATGTAATCATGTATTCGGCCCCAATTACACAAGGAAAACAAATGTAATTATGTATTCGGCCCCAATTACACACGGAAAAAATGTAATCATGTATTCGGACCCAATTACACAAGGAAAACAAATGTAATCATGTAATCGGCCCCAATTACACAAGGAAAGGAAAATAATGTAATCATGTACTGGGCCTCAACTATACACCATATGGCGTAATGTTTATGTGAACGGAAATGCTGACGCCACCATTTATGTCCTAGACTCGAGTTAAGGGGGGATTTATTTGATCATTTATGTATCTTTGTATTATTGTATTAGTTTATTTTATTTATTTCATTATAATATTTGTTGCCTCCCTAGACCTCTATCATGCTTAAAAACACATCCATTACATCCCCCTTCTAGATTGATGTGTACATTTTTCGGTACAAAAATGTCCCGAAGGCCGGTTCTTCCAAAATTAAAGGCTCACTAACGTTCGCCAGGAAAAATAATCGACACTTAAGTAGCATGAAAGGTCTTAATATTGACAAAGAAATGGGGCGAAAGGTCAATAAAATCGCCAAACTATTGGAACACATGTCTTAAAATGGCAAAACTAATGGGGCTAAACACAAGGGAGAAGGGGGGCCCAGAAAAACCTGGCCATCCTCCCTCAACCGGTATGTGAATGAGTCTTTACGATAATGTTATGAGAGTTCGTTGCCCACGGATTTCGTAAGGGGAAAGTAGTAAACAAAACACTCACCTGTGACCATATACGCAGTAAAATAAATATATAAATAAATACAAAATAAATCAATAAAATAAAATAATAAAAATAACTAAAATAAAATAAAATAAAATAAAATAAAATAAAATAAAATAATAAAAATAATAAAATAAAATAAAATAATAAAATAAAACAAAATAAAATAAAATAAAATAAAATAAAATAATAAAAATAATAAAAATAACTAAAATAAAATAAAATAAAATAAAATAAAATAACCCCTTTAGTACGGCGTCCAGGCCATAATGATAAGCCCAAATGGTGGAATAAAGATATTTCAGACTGTCTGCTTGCTAAAAAATTTGCAAGAAATTTTTCTTTTTCGTTGTGTTTGGGCAAGCGTTACACGATTTTATTCAGCTTAGGAAGGATATGTGTAGATAGAAGGATTAATTGCACTATATATATAAAATGTCTATATCATAAAAAATTCCTTTACCTGTATGTAAAAAAATACTCATATAATAACTACCTAATATAAGAAAAAAAAAACCTATGCTAAAACAAAATCCCTAAAATATATAATATATATTTATATACTAAATAATATATACCGTAATACAGTATCTATACTATAATAAGTCCCTAAAATATAATAAAAAACATTCCCTAAATAATAAAAAAATCCCCACGAACAATATTTACCTACTGTACTACGCTATGATATAAAATAAATTAATGTAATTAGTTCACTGTATCCTATTGTTATGGGGGGATGGTTGTATTTTTGGTCTATTTATTTATATATTTATTTATTTTTTTATACTTTCCCCGCTACACCTCCATTAGGCTTTAAAAAAAAAAAAAAAAAAACCCACCCCTTGGATCCCCCGTCGAGATTAATTTGTACATTTTTCGGTAGAATAAAGTCTCGGCTGATAGCTGGTTCCTACTAAAATTACAGGCTCGCTATTGCTCGCAAGGAATGAATCGACACCTTAATGGCACGAAAGGTCCTAATATTCACAAAGAAATGGGTGTGAAAGGTCTTAAAATCGCCAAACTAGTGGAAAGAACGTCTTAAAATCTGAACACTAATGGGGTTAAGCATGAGGGAGAAGGGAGTCCAGAAAAAGTAACTCCCCCCCCCCCCTCCCTTATTACCATAGGTGTAACATTCCCTTTCTCTTGTATATGTAATTTTACCTGGTTTCAATTCTGGGTCGTCCCCTTGTTGGCATGTAGGTGAATTCCCTCCTTTGTTATCATATGATCTTTCCTATATTGTGTGTTATATTTAAATGTCGACTTTCCCGGCTTTCTTTGTGCCCTTGGGTATATTTAGGCTACCGCGCGCGTGTGTGTGTGTGTATGTGTTAGGCAGTGTGTGTGTTAGGCTGTGTGTGTGTGTGTGTGGGTGTTTGTGTGTGTTTGTGTGTGTGTGTGTGTTTACTTATCTCCACATTTATCTACCAGTCTTCCCTTCAGTTAATGGCTGTGGCAATTATATTTATGTATTCATTTATTTTACAAGCAGCCTAGTAAGGAACATTAAGTTTGTTGTCGCTTGTCTTCCTTTATATTCCTTTGTATCTATGTGGCCGGTCTATATGATCTGTGCCCCATGAATATTCTTTCCTCTCACTTAAACAGTAGGCTACCATAGTGCGGTTGGGAATATGAACATGATTAGATTAATATCCAGTATTCGAGAATGGATAATAAGTCGTAGGCGTGTGCATAAACCTTTAACCGTCCTGGTGGTGTAATGGTTAAGGTGGCAAAAATATGTGTGTGATAACCCGGGTTCGAATCCCGGTGGATCATATATACTTTAATTAATTTCACTGGGGGTGTGGTGGTGAGATTAATAAAAATAATATTATCCATTTATTTATCTGGTAATATATAAATTCAATTATTCTCCTCTATTTCCCCGTTTCTCTCTCGCCTCACAGAACACCATACGTTTTAGACACGCTTTCTTTATGTTATCAAGATTGTACGTAATTTAACCCCAACTTCTACGTGATTAGTGACGTCATTACTACGTGGCACCTGCGTCACAGGAAATCCTCTCAAGATGACACATTTGGTAGAGTTTGTATCTCGCAGGATATACTCAGCAGGGTGGTGTAATAATAGAGCACAAGTACATAATAGCGCTTAGCATTTGTTTTCCTTTTTCTTACATAATAAACGAAGAAAAGACAAATTTATCTTGTGAAAAACTAGTCCTTTTATTGTATGCAGTCCAGAAATCGTGACCCCTTAACCTGGGCAACTCAAAATGGGCTAGATCAAATGGGCTGTCAATTCCCACACCTCCTCCCTAGCTGACTCTTCCCAAATGGTATAAATATTAGCTCGATTACCCTAGTTTTTTTTTAGTTTGGGCTTAAATTTCCACACCTCCCTAGCTGACTCTTCCCAAATGGTATAAATATTAGCTCGATTACCCTAGTCTTTTTTTAGTTTGGGCTTAAATTTCCACACCTCCCTAGCTGACTCTTCCCAAATGGTATAAATATTAGCTCGATTACCCTAGTCTTTTTTTAGTTTGGGCTTAAATTTCCACGCCTCCCTAGCTGACTCTTCCCAAATGGTATAAATATTAGCTCGATTACCCTAGTCTTTTTTTAGTTTGGGCTTTAAATTTCCACACCTCCCTAGCTGACTCTTCCCAAGTGTTATAAATATTAGCTCGATTACCCTAGTCTGTTTTAGTTTGGGCTTTAACTTTCCACACCTCCTCCCTGGCTGACTCTTCCCAAATGGTATAAATATTAGCTTGATTACCCTAGTATTTTTTTTAGTTATAGAGATAAGTGGTCATGATTGTTTGCCTAATTATAAGGAATAGGCTATAGTTAATTCACATAATGGTGTTCTCCTTTAGAAAATACCATTTTATTCTAGCTATACTGTACAGTATTGAAACGATTGCGTGCAGTTTACGAAGGATCTGTCGTAGTAAAAAGGGTTAAGTGAGATAGTTCGAAGCCTGTTTTTTTACTGGAGGGCCTTATTAACCCCATCTGTACCGGCGACGTCTTTTTCATTATATTCTTGTTATATTTAGACAATTTTGTGCAGCTTACGAAGGATCTGTCGTAGTAAAAAGGGTTAAGGGAGATAGTTCGAAGCCTGTTTATTGCTGGAGGCCCTTATTAAACTGAAGAAAAGCGTCTAACAGTAGCCAGAATAAAGTACAAAGGACGGCACCGGTATTAAAAGGGTTTACTAATCAGCAGGTATACAGGTACGGTATAATTATGCCCAAGGACAAGGCCTATGTTTTCCGTAAACTTTAACCCTTTCAAGATCCGATGACGCTTTTTATTTTTCCCTTTTTATTTGTTTTACATTTTTTTTTTTTGGGGGGCTATTATTTGTTGATATTCAGATTGGGAAGTGTGTGTGTGTGTGTTTTTTTTTTTTTTTTTTGCTATTATTAGACGATATTATTCAGATTAGGAAGGGTGTATGGAAGTCTGAAGGTTAATTGAGATAGTCTACAGTATGTCGTATTATTTGACGATAATATTCAGATTAGGAAGGGTGTATGGATGAAGGTTAATGGACATAGTCTATTTCGTATTATTTGATGATATTATTCAGATTAGGAATAATATCCTGCACAGCTTCTTGCTCTGTACAGGGGCATAGTGCGTCCTTGTATTGAGTATTGTTCACATGTGTGGGGAGGTTCCTCTCACACCTCTCTCCTAGACAAAGTTGAAAGGAAGGCCTTTCGTATCATTAACTCCCGTCCACTCACCAACTCTCTGCAATCACTCTCTCTCCGCCGCAATGTTGCATCTCTCTCGCTATTCTATCCTACTATAATAATCAGTGTTCCTCAGAGCTATCCCAGTGCATACCACCTCCTTTACGTAGGGCACGTGGTACCCGTCTTGCAACTCAATCCCACCCCTACTCTGTGCAACTCTCCAACCCAAGAGTGAAACGTTACTCTCAAACTTTCTTCTACTCAACATCTGAGCTCTGGAACTCTCTCCCAGAATCAGTCTTTCCCTCTTCCTATGACTTAAATTGCTTCAAACTCCGTGTGTCCAGGCATTTTGGCTCGAACGTCCCTTGATTTTGGCCCTGTCACTCTTTCAACTATGGGGGAGGCACTCGCTATAGGCAGTTATGCCTTTTGCCTCCTTCAATCACATAGAAAAAAAAAAAAAAAAAAAATTGCAAGTTATTTGATGATATTATTCAGATTAGGAAGGGTATGTGGAAGTTATTTGATGATATTATTCAGATTAGGAAGGGTATGTGGATGTTATTTGATGATATTATTCAGATTAGTAAGGTTGTATAGAAGTCTGAGGGTTAATTGCGATTGTCTATGTCGTATTATTTGATGATATTTTTCAGATTAGGAAGGGTGTATGGAAGTATGAGGGTTAATTAAGATGTGCTCTTGAGATATACTCTACGAAAAACACCAAATATCCCCCGAGGACTACTAGGTACACATAGTAGCCCCTCCCCCGTCTTGTTTGCAAACATCCAAGGTCTTAAAAATAGAACCACAAACAAAGTACCATTTATTAGGGGCCTGCTAGAAGAAGGAAACGCTATATTGGCGGCCCTCACAGAAACCCACATTAAAGATCAGGCAGATAGTGAAGTATGGATTCCTGGTTATAACAAAGGAGTACAAAGGAGTACAAAGGAAATCAAGCAACAACAGATCTAGTGACCCTTCTAGGCTGCTTGTCCTCCAAAACACTGAGGATCAAGTGTCCAAACAGTGGTTTAGAGTGGGTAAGGGAACATTGGAAAGGGAACTACTGCTGCCACTAACGTGGCAGGACTAGGAAGTTAGTAGGGGACATATGGGTTAGTAACTGAGGGGAGGATAAAATAAAGTTATTCATTTACAAACGCAGTCATTCGCTGGTTTGATGCGAGATATTTGTCTAGGCGGAATTTAAATGAATCAACGGTGCTGCAGTCTATAACGTCTCGGGGAAGCCCATTCCACAAGTTGACAACTCGATTGAAGAAGAAATTCTTAGATTCGTGTGAGTTAAAAGATTTACCAATAATTTTGCAACCGTTTCCCCGCGTGTAATTAGATTGGTCGATAGTGAAGTACTTACTACAGTTCATATTGTCGATGCCTTTGATGATTTTGAACACTTGAATTAAGTCACCTCTTAATCTGCGCTGGGTTAAAGGAAATAGATTTAATTCTCTAAGACGCTCTTCGTATGGTTTGTTCTTTAGACTAGGTATCATTTTGGTAACTCTACGTTGAACTCGTTCTAGCTTGTTTATGTCTTTTTGGTAATAAGGGCACCAGCATTGAACGCAGTATTCCAGAAGAGGGCGGACTAAGGAATTGTAAAGGGTTAGGATTACGTCTTTGGATTTATGCTCAAATGATCTGCCTATAAAGCCAATTATTTTGTTTGCCTTCTTAACAACTTCTGAACATTGTTGACTCGGTTTTAGGTTACTCGATATTGTTACTCCCAGATCGGTTTCTCTGTTTACATTCTTAAGCTGAGTGCCATTCATCGAATAGTTTGCTTTCTCATTTAGCTATCCGATATGTAGTACTTTACATTTATCCGCATTGAAACTCATTTGCCAAATTTGGGCCCAATGTGACAATTTATCTAGATTGTGTTGCATATCGTCAACTTGATCTTTTGAGAGTACGCTATTTGCAATTTTTGTATCGTCAGCAAATTTTGAGATTGTACAGGTGAGACCCTCATCTATGTCGTTGATGTAAATTAGAAAGAGAATTGGTCCTAACCTACATATAATAGGGCGGACAGAACGCATAGAACTCGTGGAGGTGTAGCCTTGTACATTGTACAATTTACATTCATGACTCGCTGATATCTACTGAATTCCTAAATGACAGTAACGAAGTAGTAGAAATACTTGGAGTTAAAATAGAATCCCTAAACCTAGCAGTTATTGTTACATATAGACCTCCTGACTCATCCTTAGAAGAATGCAAACCCCATCTCAACATGATAAAATCAGAAGTGGAAGCCCTGGGAAACTCGACACCAAATATTATGTGGTTAGGAGATTTTAACCTTCCAAACATCAAGTGGAGACAACTAGAAGACCAAGTAGTGTCGATAAACGCCAGAGAAGCAAATGCAAGAGAACTATTTAATCTTTGCGACTTTTTTAGTCTTAACCAGCATATTACCGAACCCACACGTGAAAACAATGTCTTAGACCTTGTCTTCACTAATAATGACAACCTAGTACACAGTGTTAACATATCGGACACAACATACTCAGATCATAAATTAATTGAGATCAAAACAACCCTAGCATGTATACAGAACACCTCAGAAACTAGACCAAAAACTGGTCCATTCAGCAAATTTAACTTCAATAGTAAAAACATTAGGTGGGAAGAGGTAAACCAAGAAATGGAGGAAATAGAATGGGACACCATCAGAATGCCTAGTCCTATTAACGGAAACCATGACCCAAATCTGTAGCCACCACATACCGGTACCAGAAAGACAAACAAGACGAAGAAGCAAACAAGAACGGGAAAGAAGGAAGCTGTACAGAAGAAGAAAAATACTAACACAAAGACGCACACAACAAAGTCTACAGGAAAGACAAAAGATCCAAATAGATAGAGAAATTGTGGAAATTGAACAACGAATAGAAGAGGAGAGCAAAGCTATTGCAAGCATAAGGGAAAACTCCAAGTACTTCTTTTCATATGCTAAACATAAAACTAAAACCACATCAAACATCGGCCCACTAAGTAAAGATGATGGGTCATTCACAGGGAACAAAAAGGAAATGAGTGAACTTCACGTCTACAGTATGAAAAAGCCTTCAGTAAGCCTGACGAAACAAAAGCAATCAGAGACCAAAATTAATTTTTCATGAATAATACCCCCACGGAAACCACCCAGATTCTGGACATTAATTTCGGACCAAAAGATATAGCAGAAGCCATCGCCAACATGCCATCCCACTCGGCACCAGGCCCGGACTCGTGGAGTTCAATCCTAATAAAGAAATGTAAGGAAAACCTCTCAAAACCCCTGGCTATAATGTGGAGAAGGAGTCTAGACACTGGAGAAATACCGGATAGTTTGAAAAATGCAATAATTGCCCCTTTGCATAAAGGAGGGAGTAAAGCACTACCAAAAAACTATCGCCCAGTAGCTCTGACTTCCCACATCATTACAATTTTCGAGAGAGTCCTGCGAGGCAAAATCTCAACATTTATGGAAAAAAATGAACTACACAACACTGGTCAACATGGGTTCAGAGCAGGAAGATCATGTCTCTCGCAACTATTGGAACACTACGACAGAATTCTTAAATCCCTAGACGAAAAGAAAAACGTGGACGTCATCTACACCGATTTTGCTAAAGCAGGCGTCACACCATGCCGACTTGAGCCAAGACTGACCACGACCTTTAGTCGTGGTCAGGAGTGCCGACCTTCGGCGGAGAGCTTAAGGATTTGGGGGGGTGAGTTTTGGACGGGACGCAGTATGGATGGCCACGCCACCTGACGGGGTAGAGCGGCGCCCATGCAGGACTGAAGGTGAGACCTAGGTTGCCGCTGGAGTGCCGATCTGTGGCGTAGCGCGTTGACAACGACCCGACGAACGGCGTCGACAGGAGGTAGGGCGGCGTCAATATGCATTACTGTGCCGATGGACGGCGACCCCTTCAGTATGGGCGGCTGATTATTAACTAATTATTTCAGTTAATTCTGTTATTTTATTATTATTATTAATTTAATTATGTATTGAATGTTGTTATTTTTCATTTTTTCTGTAATTAATATACCTAATCTTATATTTTGATGGTTATTGATAATATATTTATTATTTAATTATTTAATTATGTCGTTTATTTATATATTGACCGTTAGGGCATCGTTGGGTCGCCGCAAGCCGCCGCTGATCCCCGCAGGTTGTTATGGTGACGCCGCCTGACGCAG
>CM064493.1:33429766-33497266 GCA_032716605.1 Paralithodes platypus | reverse complement strand
TCTGTTCTTCTCTTCTCCATTGTATTCTCTCTTCTCTTCTCTCCTCTCCTCTCTTCTCTTCTCTTCTCTTCTCTGTTCTCCTTCTCTTTTCTGTTCTCCTTCTCTTCTCTGTTCTACTCTCTTCACTTTTCTTCTCTCTTCTCTTCTCTTCTTTTCTCATTTACATTCTTATCTCCTCTTCGCTCCTCTCCTCTTTTCTTCTCTTCTCTCCTCGTCTCTTCTTTTATTTTATTCTCTTCTCTTTTCTTTTTCTCTCTTCTCTTTTATTCTCTTTTCTTTTTCTCTTTTCTTCTCTTTTTCTCTTTTCTTTTTCTTCTCTTTTCTTATCTCTTCTCTTCTATTTTTTCTCTTCTTTTCTCTCATATTCTCTTCTCTCCTCTATCCGCTTCTCCTGTTTTATCCTCTCTCTCTCTCTCTCTACTCTTCCCTTCTTGTTCGTGATAGGATGGGCACCACAATAGGAAATCCTTTACGTCTAACACACCCTCCTCACATGGATGTTATAGGGTTCATTACCTCCACCAACAAAATGACAAGAGCTTATGTGTTTTGCCTCCTATTGTCTCTAAACAAGATACAAATTTAGCTAGGAAAATATTGACACCTGGATGGGGGTAAACGTCTTAAAACAGTAGGCTGAATGGGGCCGAATGGATACAAACCAAAGAGAGAGGGAGAGAAAGAGAAAAAAGTGGGGTGGGCTCCCTTAAGTGATTGATAAAGCACATACCTCTGCCAGTGTAGACGGCTGGCAAAGTTATGTACCGAAGTTCACAAACCTTGGTGGGCAGAGAGGATATACGCCAAGGAAGAAGTTATTCCATTTAGGAGGCGATCGGTGGAGCGCTTACCTCCGCCAGGGTAGGCGGAGGTAAGCGCTATCCCGAGTGGCCCTTTAGTGTTTGGTATTATTATATTTTTTTTAGTGTGGATCTTGAAACTTAAGAACTCAATATTTTAACTAGATACCATAAGTTTGTATTATTGTAAGTTCAGATTGTGTTTAATTTAAGTGTATGTTTAGTTTAAATTTTGATTGCCTTATTAAATGTATACTCTATTTAGTTTGATATTGCATTACAACAAGTTGTCATTGCACTGTATTATTAAATGTATGTACACTTTAAGCTACAATTTTAGGATGTAGTTGTTATTAAGTGTATGTAAACTGTTTATTAATGTAAATATTTCCCATTATTTTTTTCAGAAAGAGAGAATAGAAGAAGTGAAAGGTCGGGTGGAGCTGCTCAAACTAGTGATAGAAGCCAACAAGAAGAGTTTGAGTAAAGGTAAATATAGTGTAATGTAACATGGCATAGAATAGGATTATCTTAAATATTCCTTTTGCGGCATTATTAGAAGCAATTTATTATATATGGACTTGCCATAACTTTCTCATTATAATCTGCATGGAGGTTTTGTGTTATTGACTACTTTAATAAACCCGATATCATTGAAAATAAACAGAGCCTGATTTTGCCAAAAATAAGCAATCTCCCTTACCCCCACAAAGGTTAGGTTAGGTTAGGATAATGCAAATCATCCACCCACAATCATGATAAAAAACAATAGCATAATATTTGCTTATGCTTGTTGTAGTTCCCCAGACTGTCTGGCCGAATAGTTCGGAGTCCAGTTGACCGAAGCCGCTTCAGATGCTCTGGTCCCCAAAGGGGCCAGGTTGAGATGAGATTTGCCTTTGAGAGGGCAGCAGGATGAGATGAGATTTGTCTCTTAAGAAGGCAGCGGGGGAGGGGATCATCCGCCAATGCCCCCACCATCCGCAGCCCTTCTTGCAGTGCCACACACTCGGGCGATCTTGCCAGCACCTAGAAGAAAAAGTAGTACAGTAAAAGAGACCGACAGAAACGGATAAGCTTGGGTAGACGATGCCAAACCTCACTCTGGGTAGGACCAGTCCTCACCCTTCATACTATGGTAGTTAATAGTACTGCATATGAAAGATCTTAAATGTATTACTCTAATATCTATCCATCCTAATACAGTACATACTGTACTACACGCATGTATATACAGTAGTACAGTACAGTAATTTGAAAACTGAATGATCCATAAGAGTTACGGTTTCAGTCTTATGTCCTAAATTTACTTATTTACCTTATCCTCGTAAGTGGACTATTATAATCTGAAAGTGGGCAACAACTAGCATCACCTGATTGAAAGAGCTAAAGCCTCCTACTCTTGTTCCCCCAGTGCGCACAGCCAGCGCGGAGATTGCCAACGATAACGCGGTAAGGCGCCACCAGCTTCCCATTTTCTGTCAGCGGCTGGCCAAGATGAGCACTATCCTCAACCAGTATCAGGATAAGGTATTGTTGAAGTCCTGTGTTATTGGGTGTGTTTGTGAGTGGTTGTGTGTGTGATTTTTGTCGTCGGTGTGTGTTATTGTCAGCGTGTGTTGTGCTTAGCATGTCAAGAGTGCTTAGTGTGTATTCTGTGCTTGGTGTGTTTTGTGTGACTAGTGTATCTTGTTCTTTTTTCACACGCATTAATTTAGGGATGTGTATATCTACCATATATTTTGGCTGACTTATGGATAATATTCAAGACCTCTTTCGCAGCCCTATTAGAAATAATTTATTAGGGAAAATAGGGACCAATAGACTCGCCATATTTTTCTCATTATAGTCCGCATGGAGGAATTTCGTTATCGACACTTGAAAAATCCCGATTACAAAGTACAAAGTGAGGCTAGAGGGGATGGAGGAAGATATAGACCAGTCAAAGTAGGGCTGGACTTAGAACAAATTGTAATAGAAGGTTTTTTGGCTTTAACTTGTTTATTAGGTCCCTCTGATGAACATATAAAAAGTCTCCAACTTTTGGACACCGGGAAAGTGGTTAATTTGCATAAATTCAAGATGGCCGCCGTCCAAAGCTTCAATTTACAGATAACTTTTTTCTGGTTGCTCCTAGACCCTATAAATGTATTACAAACAACGTTTTTTGGCTTTAACTTGTTTATTAGGTCCCTCTGATGAACATATAAAAAGTCTCCAACTTTTGGACACCTGGAAAGTGGTTAATTTACAGCCAAAAAACCTTACAGCCAAAAAACCTTCTATTGCAATTTGTTCTAGGTCAAGCCCTACCTTTACTGCACATTATTGTCTATTACATTTTGCCTAGGCCTATACTAATCCCATCATCTTGTTTCTTGTTTCATGCAAGGACTTCCAGGAGGCTGCAGATCTTTTGGATAAGCTGTTGCGTGAAGACGTTTCACCGGATGAAGTCTGCAGTAAAGACGTTTTCAACAGAATTTCTGAAAAACTTAAAGCTGAGAAGAGCTCCTTAGCAGAGCATAAGATGGGAAAGCTATGGATTCAATACATGGACATGATTGACCTGCTGCGTCGCTTCCTGAGGGCACTGAGAATGGGCGATTTCCTACTGTACCTCGGAACACTCCAGGAGATGTTGCCGTACTTTGCAGCGTGTGGTCATAACAATTATGCCAAGTCAGCCCATGTGTACATTCAAGACATGATTGAACTTGAGCAGCTCAACCCAGACATGTTCTGTCAATTGAACTCCGGTCTATTTGTGATCCGCCGAAGTGATCGGCTGTGGGCAGGACTGCCAAGCGACTTGGTTATAGAGCAGGTTTTGATGCGCTCTTTGAAAACGAATGGTGGATTGACACGTGGTAGGGGCATGGAGGAAACGCAACGCCTGCGCTGGTTACTTGCTATGCCAGCCTGCGCTGAGGTGAGTGAAGTTATGCAAGAACTGACAGGGAAGCATTTCCACACCTCTGAGCAGCACAAAGAAATGACTGAAGCAAGGCGCGAACGAGATAGGAAGGACACAGAGAAGGTTCTCGCATTCTTCAAGGATTATGATCCATTTCAAGAATCAAATGAACTCAGGAATATTGCCAACGGTGACAGGACCAGCCTCGGCCAATCCTCATTTACTGTATGAGGTTGGTATGAACATTGTGCAGAAGATGGAAGGTAGCAATGCTTTTGACTTTTCATTTAGGAAGAAAGATCAAGTTGAGTCGTTGGGTGCAAAGGTTACAATCAATGCTGAAAAAGTACCAATCGACCCACAGCTCCTTTTCCAGAGGCTCCTCATCTTTGCTAATAACAGGGACTTAGGTGTTGAAGAGGTCTTTGCGTATGAGTTGTCTAGCTACCCTACTGCTCTGTTCGATAAGTGGGGGAGGCTCAGGGAAGCCAATAAACCACAGCTAGGAGATGAGATAGCTGCTGTTGTTCCCAAGTCGTCATTGGAATCATTTGAGGAAGAAAGGACTGTGGCCCATGTTCTGGATGGTGGTTCCTTATTGCAAAGGATTCCATGGAAGAAGGGTGACACATTTGAGGACATTGCAAGCATGTACATGAAGCATGTTTCCAAAAACTTTCTCAACCCGGTGGTTGTATTCGACGGTTATAAATCAGGACCTACTACCAAGGACATGACACACAATCGACGATCAAAAGGAGTCTTTGGTCAAAAGGTGATGTTCACTCCAACCATGCCCCTTCGGTCAAAAAAGGAAAACTTCTTGTCAAACTCGGACAATAAGCAAAACTTCATTGACTTATTGTGTGAAACATTCAAGGCAAATGGAATTGACTGTGTCAATGCGCCAGCAGATGCAGATGTCATGATTGCGAAGAAGGGAATTGAGCATGCAAGGGAAACCGTGACATATGTGATAGGTGAGGACACAGACTTGTTGGTGCTGTTGTGTCATTATGCGGAACGAGGGATGAATGATTTGTACTTCAAGTCGAGCAAGGAAGGTGGGAAATGTTGGCATATTAACTCAGTAGCAGAAGCTCTCGGTGAAAGCATCTGTCGTGTCCTGCCAGTTGTCCATGCACTCTGTGGATGTGACACAACCTCACGACTGTATGGTATTGGTAAAGGGGCTGCCTTGAGGAAAGTGAGGGAAGACAACGGTTTCTTGAAATGTATAGAAGCATTCTGTTGCCAAAGTGGAAGTAAAGACGCGATATCATCAGCTGGTGAAAAGGCCTTGGTTTATTTGTACGGGGGAAAAGGAAATGACACCCTTGACGGACTGCGAAAGACAAAGTTTTGCAACAAGGTGGCAAAAAGTTCAACTACCGTTGAAGTTCACAGCCTTCCCCCAACAACCGATGCAGCCAAATACCACTCGTTCCGAGTTTATTGTCAGGTCCAGGAATGGATGGGGAACTGTGTGGACCCCGAGAAATGGGGCTGGTGTCTGCGGAAGGGACAGCTTGAACCGAAGACGATGGATTCGCCAGTGGCTCCTGATTCACTACTGAAATTGGTCAGATGTCAGTGTAAGGGCAACTGTGACACTCAACGCTGTAGTTGCAAACGGAATGAGCTT
The DNA here is from genome assembly GCA_032716605.1 of Paralithodes platypus. Taxonomy (NCBI): domain Eukaryota; kingdom Metazoa; phylum Arthropoda; class Malacostraca; order Decapoda; family Lithodidae; genus Paralithodes; species Paralithodes platypus. The sequence goes on along the minus strand of CM064493.1, from coordinate 33,491,904 downwards.
GAATGTTCCAGTGCATGTGGTCAATGTAAAGGACTCTGTCAAAATAGCAACTTTGATGCAAGCACCGATGATCCAAGTGAATACGAACTCCTATCATGAATTACATAATTGGCTCTGAATGACGTCATACTACGTCATGTTTTTTTTTTTTTTTTTTTATAAAAAAGAGGGACAACAGGTCAAAAAACCCATACAAGCACAAAGTGCCTGTGTCACCCCTTGTGAAAGAGACAGTTCAGCCTGTCTGTAAGGTTTTTCGGCTGTAAATTAACCACTTTCCAGGTGTCCAAAAGTTGGAGACTTTTTATATGTTCATCAGAGGGACCTAATAAACAAGTTAAAGCCAAAAAACGTTGTTTGTAATACATTTATAGGGTCTAGGAGCAACCAGAAAAAAGTTATCTGTAAATTGAAGCTTTGGACGGCGGCCATCTTAAATTTATGCAAATTAACCACTTTCCCGGTGTCCAAAAGTTGGAGACTTTTTATATGTTCATCAGAGGGACCTAATAAACAAGTTAAAGCCAAAAAACCTTCTATTACAATTTGTTCTAGGTCCAGTTAAATGATTGCTAGATTTACTGGACTAATAGGTGGCCGGGGAAGGTATACAGATGGGCGAGCGAGCAAAGTAAATGGAACAGAGAGTGCAAAAAAAGATTGGGGAGGATAAATATAAAACAGGACCGGGTGGGGGGGGAATTTAGAAAAAGAAATGAGAGAGGGGAGTGGGTCATACTAGAGAATGGGAGGGGATGTGTCAGAGAGATAGAGAAAGGGATAAAGGAGGAGGGGAGAAGAAGATGGAGGGAGGGGGTAGAAAATAAAGCCACGCTGGCATATTATAGAGAGAAGGAAAAACCAGCTAGAGAACTGTACTATGATGGGGGATGGGGATCGAAACTTCTATTTAAAGCAAGAACAGGATCGCTAGAAACGAATGAGAGAACAAGGAGATGGAATGGAGTGGGACCGCACTGCAGTCAATGTGAAATGGGAGGGGACCCAATAGTGGAAGATGTAGAACACATAGTAACCGAATGTACAAGATATAATGAGGAGAGAGAGGAGTTGGAGAGGTACATGAGGAATAGAGTTGGGGAGGGGGTGGGAGGAGATTAAACAGAGGGAAGATAGAGGGGTGGGGGCGCTATTGGGGTTAACACAGGAGATGGAAACACAAGGCATGGAGATGATGAAGAGGATATTGGAGAAAATGTGGAGGAAGAGAAATGGGTGAGGGGGGGGGGGGGAGCGGAGGTGAGGGGGAGGGGGGAGGAAGTGAGGGGGGGGTTTATACAAACAAACAAAACTGTCTCTTAAACTATCCTTCTACTCTAAACTTTCCCTCCTACTAACGTTTCTGAGCCAGTACCGATACAAAGGTCAGCCCTGTGGATCTGCACGGTCTGCGGGCGGGTTCTAAAGAAGAAGAAGAAGAAGAAACCGAAAAATATCACGAAATTAATGTCCCGAACGTAAACAAAGTATTGCACCCAATGAATCCTTCGACCTGGGTCCTCTTCTTCTTGTTTGAAAGATGCGGTGAGTGCGAGTCACCCAATAAATGGCTTGAACGTTACTCACAAAAACGATATTATACATATATTATATTAGGGTTAGGTTAGGTTAGGTTAGGTTAGGTTAGGTTAGGTTAATCTAATCTAATATAATCTAATCTAATATAATATTTGTACATTTTGGAAGCGTGCATGGCCTCCCCACAATTTTCCTTAACTACTGTAAAAGCGCGATTCACCCAATAAATGGCGCCATTTGACGGAGTATCTTCAGATTAATGAATAATGGGTAAGTTAATGCAAATCCTCCACTCAAACCCTCCACTCAAACCATGAAAAACAACCATTAAACACTATATTCTTTGGAAAAAATATATAGAAACTTGGTAAATAAGGCGACTCTAGCTGTCTTGAATGTTACCGACTTATGCTTTGAAAAATTACCTAAAAATATGAAATTATCCAGTAAGATATTCACTTACTGATTATCAAGAATATGGATGTTAACCACCATATATCACAACATGTTATCACTGCTGTATAGTGAAATTTATACACGAATATGATATTGCTTACCTTGGTGATTACTTACCTTAGTGATAGTTTAAGAGGCAGAGGAGTCAATGATCATAAAGGTTGCCTCTTCTCAGTCTTTCAGGCTCATACCGGTCATAATTATTTTTAAAAACATTTACACTCTGACTCGTAACTACTTCCTCTGGGAGACTATTCCAGTTGTTTACAATCCTAGCACTAAAAAATTTGTTCCTCTTCGTGGTTCTGTGCCTGACCTTGGCCAGCTTCAGTCGTGTCCTCGGGTGTTTGGTTGGTAAACACGTCTAAGTGTGTATGTGTGTGCATGCACTTATTACTGTATTTTGCCTCTCCTCTCTTTGCATGCCTTTGTGTGTGTGTGTGTGTGTGTATTTGTTTCTGTGTTTGTGTGTGTATGTATGCAGTTCATAAATATTATTGTCTGATGAGTATGTATACTGTATGTAAATGGCAAACCACAGTCTAGATACCGGTATTTGTGTAGGTCACATACATCTGCTAAGCATTAGGGGATAATATATTTTAACCTGCTATAGCTTCTGGCTTATGAAGGAAAATGAGCCATTTGGCCTCTGTATGGTGGCCACACCTTCGGGGATCGAGGCATCTGGCAATTGATATGAGATAGAATATGATGGCATCATTCAATTTTATGTTAGCTACCATTAGATGATTATAATTATTGTAGAAAGTATCTCTGGGAATCAATTTGTTGTTGTTTACTCTCTTACTCACGCAGACCTTCCAAAGACAAATATAAAAATAAGCCTCAGACGTTGATTGGTTCTCTGGAAGAAATACTGCTGAAACTAGCTAGCTACAGTACTTTTATAGGGCTTTCATGCTTTCTACATGAGAGTGCTGCTTTCAACCTGAGTGGGCTGTTATCTACCTGAGGGCAGAGCTATATTGAGGCATTTTGTGGTGGCCACCCCCTTAGGGATAGAGGGCCATATTCCTGGACAGGCCCCATCATTGTTGTGGTCGCTACTATGGTTTAGTTGTGTTCCTGGTCGGTCGGTGTGGTGCGTTGGTTGTTGTGCTTTGCAGTGGGAGTACCGTAATATTTGTTTCAGTGTTTCTCGTTGCAATTGTGGCAGTGGGTGAGTCATAATGGCTGGCTGGAGTGTGGCGGGGCTGTGGTGGTTGCTTCCGGCAATGGTGGGGTTTGGCTGGGAGTGCGGCACAAAGGTGCCTGATTCATTCATTTAGTTATACCTCTGACTAAGCAATCGTCCAAAACCGAATAAACTTGTCTTTTGATAACCATAAAGACAGAGGACAGAGTTGTATGGAAGAGATTCATTCATGCCCAGCCCCTCGGGGATAGGGGGCATCTGGCAATAGATAGTTAGATAGAAGTTTCTAATAAGTGCATTTTCAATCTTGTGTGTGCAGCTTGTGATTTATGTACTTAATAATGTTTTGTGTGTGTTTAATGTGTTTTTGTGTGATTCATGTGTTTTGTGTGATAATAATACTGTACTGTACATACATTTGTGCATGCTTTAATGAATAAGAGTGAGTGTGTTCCATATTACAGTATATTGGCAAAAAGGATTATTTGAAGTGTTGATACATGACCTAAGACTACCCAATTGCACCTCCCTCCCCTTTCTTTTAATGTGTGTGTGTGTGTTTATTATATCTTTTGCTTTTGGAATGGCTTAGCCTCATTTTAGTTTTGTTTTAATTTGTGGTTTGGGTTTTAATGCTTATTGTGTTAAATCTTCCATTTATTATTTATTTATTGTTTTATGTTTTTGCTTTTTCTCTTGTTTTCGGCTACAATATCCTTTGCTGCTGCACTGCCTAGGCCTAGTGTATTTTTTGTTGGTGATTCCTTCAGTCCTTCCATCTCTTCTTTCCCCCCTTCCTATATTTCCTCTCCTTCCTTCATTCATTCTCTGTTCTTTCCTTGCTTCCTTCCTTCCTTCCTACATATTCTCTCTTCATTCATTAATTAATTCATTCATTCATACCTCCATCCTTCCTTCACTCATTCCTTTATCCATTCATTCCCTCATTCCTTCATTTTATTGTTCCAACCTTTATTGTCTCCTATCCTTCCTTTACATTCTCTCCTTTCCTTGTGTCCTCCACTTTCCTTCACATTAATTATCCTTCCTTCCTTTCCACTACATACTAAAGTTCTCTTTCACTGCTCTATTTGTACTACCCTGTGGAGCAAAGGTGGATATCACATTCACAATTTTGTTCACCAACTTTCAGTGCCACTATAATAAATCTTCCATTTACTCTCTTGATCTCAAGCATGGACACTCCAAATAAGTTTACAAAGAAAAAAGTTGCTCACTTCTACCAACCACTTTCACACTACAAATTATCCTTCCTTCTTTGAATTTTTCCATCTGTCCTTCTTTCGTTACTTCTCTGGCTTCCCTTTCCTTCCCTCCCCAGCCTGTGTAAGGTAACTAATATTGAACCCTATTACTGACTTGTGCATCCTTCCTTCCTGCCTTCCTTCAATCCTTCTTAACTCTCCTCCCCTCCCCTCCCCTATCCTTTCCCATCCTGTGTAAGCTATGTATTATTCCCCAGCACTGACACACACATCATACTTCCCCCCAGAACAGCATAGACTATAATTATAGACCCCTGGGAATTCAAAGAGATGCTATTATTGTCACCAAAAGCGAAGCACCTATCACCCTCAACGTCAATGTCGTCCGAGTCATCCGTAGAGTGCCAAGAACTTTACGAGGCAGACTACCCAAGGAAAATTTCCTTGAGGGATATCAACGAGAAAATTTATAGACTTTTGGCCATCGGTGATGTAAGATAAATATGGTGTCCGACAGGGTATAAGTATAGCATGCTTGCCTGTCTACTATTATCTGTTAACCCCTTCAGTGCGATGATGTTTCTCTTCATTTTACTCTGGCTTTTTTTTTTTAGCATAAGATATGGACCAGTTTATATGTAGAATATGCTTATGTGAATAATCTGTATGTATTTTTGTGTCTGGAATAAACTACAGGTCTCCCTCGATTTACGATTGGGTTACGTTCCTGAAAACCCGATCTTAAATAGAAAAATTGTATAGCGAACCCTAAAATGAATGGGGTAAATGGGGATGTATTCTGGGACCAGCCGAAACCCAAACACAAACACCTAAAAAACCTAAAATAATATCGTAAATTGAGGCATCGGATAGTGAGGGAGTCCTGTACTGTATTAGGCTACTGTATTATTATTAAATGAGTTTATTCAGTTTAGGAAGGAGTTGTTGGAGGCAAAGAGCTAGTTTTAAAAGTTTTACTCCCTTTATATCTAATAACTCCCTCCAAAGATGAGTAGCGGCATTTATTAATAGCAACGATATAAGGATAAAAGACGTCATTGTGCTGAAGGGTTAATGTCTTGACCTTGTGAGTTTAGGCTGTTTAGTAGCCTGTAACTCCTGCGAGGCCCCAAGATTATCAGATGATGCTTCCAGAGCTCGGTTGCTATATTTTGGTTGCACTATTCTGCATTCCATGATAACTACCAGAAGAAAAGATATGATAAAAATGTAAACTGTAGTAGTTTTAAAGTAAATATACATTCAGTACATTGTAAATAGCTGTGCTGTGTATGTAGGCCTATATTTATTATTTTATTCTTTATGTAAAGTTAAACCAAAGAATAAATTGAGTTAACTGAAAACATGAACAAGTGTATAAAGGGCCATTTACACAAAATTTAAGTTACTGCATGCAGTCATCTATACCTGCTAGTAATTACTCAAACATATATTTTAGAGATACAGTATACTTATTGCTAAAATTATTGTACTAGCATGCAGTGCATTTCTGGATTAAAACTAAAAAAAAAAAAAATCTGCACTGAACTAAATTGATTGCAAATAATAATGGGTATATAAGTAAATCACATTAGATTTGTTTTTTGGGGGGGGGTTTTAATGATTACAACTGACATGGAGGTGATTCATTCATGGCCACCCCTTTGTGGATCAATGCGTCAAGCAATAGATAGATAGATTATTATTACTGTACCTCATTAGGCTGAAGGGGAGATGGGCGTATTTATTGGCTCCTCTATTTATCTTTTTATTATTTTTTTTAGATTCCTCCCTAGACCTCCATCAAGCTTTAAAAAACACACCTTAAGAACCCCCTTCAAGATAAATGTCTAAATTTTTCGGTAGAAAAATGTCCCGGCCGAATGCCGATTCCTAAATTACAGGCTCGCGTAAATTGACACCTAAATGGCATGAGAGGTCTTAATATTGACAAAGAAATTTAGAATCGCCAAACTAATGGGCCGAATATCTTAAAGTCTGAAAACTAATGGGGCTAAGCATGAGGGAGAAGGGGGACCAGAAAAACACAACCATCTCCCCCTAAAGCTCGGTTCACACATACACGTTCTAACGTCCCGTCCGGCCCCGACCTCTTAATAAAAAGCGCCTAGGCGACGTCCTTTTTATGCATGCATAAAATGGTCCGTGTGGGTCGGGGCAACTGCCAGAAAACGTGTTATGCCGGGACACCCACGGGACATACACGGACACACACAGAAGTTATTTTCTTGGTCGGGGACGGACGGGACGTTAGAAAGTTTATGTGTGACCCGAGCTTAATTATCCCCCGAAACTGTGTATAAATTCTGAACGAACTTTTGTCAGCAGATCAAGTCGAAGCGAGAGCAGCTGGCGGTGAGCGAGGCGCAGCTGAAGGGCGTCATACGGGGCAACATCAAACAGCTGATCAAATACATCTTCCCTATCTCGCAAGTTAAACCCGCGCCCAGGTCAGTCGTTGGGGTTTTCTCGTTTCTTCTACTTTCATATTTTCTCTCTTTATCATTTTTTCTTCTCTCTTGCTTCCTTCTTTCTCTTCCTCCTCTCTCTTCGTTCTCTCTCTTGCTCTCTCTTCGTTCTCTCTCTTCGTTCTCTCTCTTGCTCTCTCTTCCTTCTTCTTTCTGTCTCTTTTTTTCCTGTGCCTTTTCCCTCAACATCAAACAGCTGATCAAATACATCTTCCCTATCTCGCAAGTCAAACCTGCGCCCAGGTCAGTCGTTGTTGCGGTTGTTGTTGTTGTGGTGTTTGCCAGTGTTTTTTTTGTTTTTTTTCCATGTCTCTACTCATTTCTTCTGCTTTCATCTATTCTCGCTTTATCTTCTCTCTTTTTCCTTCTCTCTGTCTTCCTCTCTCTTCCTTCTCTCTCTTTCATCCTCTCTCTTTCTCATTTCTTCTGCTTTCATCTATTCTCGCTTTATCTTCTCTCTTTTTTTCTCTCTTTTTCCTTCTCTCTGTCTTCCTCTCTCTTCCTTCTCTCTCTTTCTTACTTCTTTCTCTTTTTTCCTTTGCTTTCTCTCTCAACATCAAATAGTTGACCACGTACATCTTCCCTATCTCGCTGTCAACATCCCACTGACAACACAGAACACTCCACTGCCCAGCACAGACATAACTTCAACATCACTTCACTCAGAGATCTCTGGACCCACCCGGGGGAAGTGGCGGACTACTTGGTGGCCGCAGGATTCCCATAAAAGTGAATCTTGGGGCTACTACAACAACAACAACAACCCCATTCAGGTGTCTATTTTTTCTGGGCGAGTGATAGTGATGTGGGAAACCGACCTTTGGCCAGGACATTTTATTTATATATTGAGCTTGAAGGGGATTCTGGAGGGTTATTTTAGTTTGGAAGGGGTCGTGGGGAGGTATATTTTTTCTTAGTCTAGGTGCAAACTAGAAATGCATTGCTTGAAAATGTGGAAAAATAACTCGCATAATAGTAAACCAAATCATAATTACTGTACCTCCTAAACATCTCACCAGTTAATTATTACAACCAACATGGAAGTGATTCATTCATGGCCCCCCCATCATGGATCAATGCATCTAGCAATAGATAGATAGGCTTAAGACCCTGGCAATAGATAGATAGATTATTATTACTGTACCTCATAAGGCTGAAGGGGAGATGGGCGTATTTATTGGCTCATCTATTTATCTTAATTAAAATGTAAAACTTGCAAACTAAACAAACCAAAATTGCGACAAAGACAATATAAAGTCAAATTAACTTATCAAAATCGCTATGTGGAAACAACGCTTACTAAAACAAAATTTAGGAAATAAAAGAACACAATCCACCACATAGGGTGTACATTACTACATGAGCAAGTTAATCTGGGTCCCAAGCAAACTAATTGCACACATAACAACGCACTATCGTCACGTTCAAGGAATTAGTCAATTTGAGAAGTCCGGGACGTTCTGGTAATTTTTTTTTTAGTTTCCTCCCTAGACTTCCATCAAGCTTGAAAAAGCACACCTGAAGAACCTCCTTCAATATATTTTCTTCTCCCCTCCCTCCAGTGCCCATGAAGGAGAGCCGGGCCAGATAGACACAGCCTCGGCGATAGCGGAAGCCTCACAGACAACCTACGTGCGGGGGCGCTGGGTATACACTGACACGTCGCACGAAACCCGCTACAGGATCGTGGATCCCATACTTCCTGGACCGGGGGACTACACAGCTCACTACCTTCTCTGTATGTTTACAGTACTACTATACCCTGTTCAAAATAAGTAGGCCAAAACTCTCGAACATTAACCTCTATAACACACATATGACTAGAGTAATCAAACTAATACTTCTACCTTATTGGAAGGGTCACTCTGGGAATATGTGTGGAAATTTACCACCCATTTGCTCTAGCCCTTTTTGAGTTGTTGTTGTTGTTCCCTAAGCTGCCTGGCCGAACAGCCCCGAGTCCCTGAGAAAGGCCATGGCCACGATCGGGCTTTCCCACAGAGCTCTCATTGAGTGTAAATTGTGTTGTTGTTGTTGTTGTTATTCCCTAAGCTGCCTGGCCGAACAGCCCTGAGTCCATGAGAAAGGCCATGGCCATGATCGGGCTTTCCCACAGAGCTCTCATTGAGTGTAGATTGTGTTGTTGGCGTAAGTGGTTGTGTGAAATGCAGTCTTCTATGATGTGTTTAATGGTATGGGGTGCTGTGTTACATCCCGGGCAGGCGTCGACAACGGAGTCATCCAGTCTCTTCTGACAGCTCAGGAGAGCTGGATGGTGTCCGCATCTCAGCCTGGCCAGGTGGACTCTGTCCTCGCGAGGAAGGGAGGATTCGGAAGGATGGATTTCGGGAGGTCGTGCATGCAGCTGCGTGTTGTCTGTGAGTGAGTGGATGGATCGGTGAGAGATATGAGTATGGATGTGCTTCTGGAAGTTGGTTCGGGGTGGGCAGGGAGGGAGAGAGGACAATAATTGTGTGTGATACCGTGTGCTGGGTGTTGTTTTGATATTTCTTGGTGTCTGTGGATGTGTTGCCATGTAGTTTAGTGGGTGGTCTTGGTTCGTGGAGGCTGCTGCCAGGAATTGAGTGCCTCTCATGTCCAGATGGTCTCTGACTTTGAGGATTTTGGTTTCTTGATGTAGGTGATCTCTGGGTGCAGTAGCTGTGCAGCCTGTAATGATCTTCAGGGCTTTGTTTTGAATAGTCTGTAAGGTCTTATGATGTGTTTCAGCTAGGTTAGAAGCCCAGGCTGGGCTTGCATATTCCATCACTGATCTTATGTATTGTTTATATACTGTGGTGGTAGTTTCTTTGTTGTGTCCAAATTTTGTGTGAGCAAGTGACCTGAGGGCGTTAAGTCTGGGTGTCAGTTTCTTTTTAATGTTTGTGTGGTGTGCTGTTTGAATGTCATATGAGTATCATATGTTACTCCTAGGATTTTGGGTGTGTGTGTGTATGTGTTAGGGGTGTGTTGTTTATGGTGAGTTGAGGGATGTATTCGTGTTCTCCTGTCCAACTTGTGAGCAGGGTTGCGGTGAATTTTGGCTGGGGCTAGATTAAGTCTGTTTGTAGTGCACCAGCCATGTAGTGTGTTGAGATAGGGTTGAAGGAGATCTGTTGCTCTTTTTGGGTCATGGTGTGTGCTTGTGAGTGTTATGTCATCTGCATAGGAGGCTAAGTTTATTTGGGGCGTATTGGGTGTAGTTATATCGTGCATGTACAGATTGAAGAGTGCGGGCGATAGGACGGATCCTTGTGGGACTCCGTTTGGAAAGTTTCTGATTTTAGATGACTGACCGGCAAAAGATACGTGTGCACATCTGCCTGCTAGGAAGTTGGCCAGCCACCTTTTTGTGTTGTTGTGCATGTTTGTGTTGTAGATTTTGTTTGTTAGATTGTGGCGGGGGATGGCATCGAAGGCTTTACTAATGTCGAGTGTGGCTAATAGTGATCTGTGTGGTGGTCTAGCTGAGTTGATGCCGTCGGAAGCTCTTTGTGTAAGGTCTGTGTGAGAAGAGTGTTTGTGGAGTGCAGTGGCCTAAAGCCATGTTGTGTTGGAGCTAGGGGTAGGTCAGGTGTAATTAGTTGTAATACTAGGCGTTCCATGACTTTGGAGGGGGAGCAAAGGAGTGTGATGGGGCGGTGCGAGGAGGGTAGCGTGGGGTCTTTGTTGGGTTTGGGGAATGTGATGATGATACCATGCTTCCAAATGTCTGTCCTTTTTTAGTTACAGTGGTTAGGGTTCACGAGTACTGGCCTACCTATTTAGAACAGGCTTGGTGAGAATGGTAATGTTAATGAAACTGTAATATTAGAATAAGCTTTATACTTATACAGAGGTGATCTTTGTAAAGAGGAAAGATATTTAACATCATCCTTATTTAATGTTTTCTGTGCCAACTTATGGAACCATGCTGTCCCTTAATATATTTTCTAAGTCTTGCCAACTGTATATTCTTTTAAAGCACATACTAAATTGCCGATAACGTCAGTGACCTAATAGAGCGTCAATTGATTCCAACAGCTGGGTTAGAGTTAAAGGTCCAAAGACATGCTTGCCTGCGTCAGCAGTAATTTGCGGTTGATTTGAAACTATCCTGGCCTCAATTATTAAGAGTAGTAACTTGAATGTATCATTTATCCTTCAGCCATCCCAAGCGTACCAGTGCCTAGTTCTGAAGGTGATAACGATGATGGTAGTGGTGGAGAGGGTGCGACTGGTGGTGGTGGTGGTGCTAGCAGTAGTGGTGGAGAGGTGGAGAGACTGAGCGGTGCAATCAGTGTGTGTGCTGGACTCACCTACCTTACACAACTCGTCAACACACTCGCCTTCTACCTCGATGTTACCCTGCCCAAGAAACTATGCTACAGGTAATACTAGTCATTCTTTGGTTCATTCATATATCATCTATTAACCCTCTCCGACATATGACGCAATTTTGAGCCTATTAGGGATACTTTAAAGCCTTTATTACCATCAGGGGTATTTACAAACCTTTAGTTTAGTTACTTCAACCTCTGCAGTTGTCTTTGAGTTAGCTGTGGGCAGAAAACTAATTTTGGAGAGGTAATTATAAGAGTGAGAGAACTCTATTTCTTATTGCTAAGCTGGCAACCTCTGCGTCATATGAGTCTGAAGGGGTTAAGAAACTAGGCTACAAAATAACTAACTTTTATTGATTCATTCATATATTACCAGAATCTATTTAATAAACTATGCTATAAGTAATAATATATTGTAACTTCATCCATTTCCCCCCCATGATTTGGGGCCTCTAGCACAGAGGAATAAAAATTAGTACAGTACTGTACTACCCATGTAGTACTGTACATTATTACAGGTGCAGATTAGGTCCTACTGCAGTAGTACTTGCAAGCATCTAAGATACTTTAAAGCCAGAATAGAGCAGAAATAATGCCCTGGGCTTTAAGCTGGGGTTCAAATCCACTCTGGTAGGTGGTGGACCCATGTATCTCTTATGTTTCATTTCTCTAAATTCTCCCCACAGTGAATTCTGTCGAAGTGAGTTGAGCGAGAGTCAATTTGTGCGTTGTGTGTGCCGCCTCAACACCAACGTGCTATACCTGTGCCTGTCCCAGAAGGTGCCGCCTTCCGTGCTGCGCCCCACACACACCACGCCCAACATCCTCGCACTGCTCGACACTACCCAGGCGGATCTTGGAAGGTTTGTGTTTGCAGCATTGAGTTTTTGACAAACCTTCTTATCCTTTTCAGTAACATGTGCCTTCTTTATTTCATGCTTCCTAACACTACATGATTCTAGACAGCTTAGGAAGGACCTCTTGTAATCAGAGGGCTATTGATTGAATGAGTGAGGTGATATCTATAGGCAACCTGTGGTGATTTGGTCATGAGGAGAGATTGAATATTGATGACTGGCTGAAGAGTTTTCTAATTTTGAAAACTCAGTGGTCTGGTTATACAATTTGTCAATGTTTGAAAGTGGAAAGAGCCCCAGACAGCCGTGGGCAGACCAAGGAAGACATAAATTAAAATGTAAAACTTGCAAACCAAACAAACCAAAACTGGGACAAGGACAATATAAAGTCAAATTAAATTATCAAAATCGCTATGTGGAAACAACGCTTACTAAAATGAAAATTATTAAATAAAAGAACACAATCCACCACATAGGGTGTACATTACTACATGAGCAAGTTAATCTGTTTCCCAAGCAAACTAATCGCACATATAACAACGCACTATCGTCACGTTAAAGGAATTAGTCAAGTTTGGGAAGTCCGGGACGTTCTGAGGAGTGATCTTAGGTTAAAAAACTTGACAGTGATACTGTACTGCAGTTGATAGTACAGTACATCTTATAGTATGGCCATCGGCCCATCAGGCAATCAAGACTGACCCTCACACAAGTTTCAAATGTTCCTTGTATTTTTTGTACAGTTATTCCTGACTTAACGTCTCCTATTTTAAGTTGTTTCATTATTACATTGTTTATTTATTATGGAATAAAATGTACTTAAAGCTGTTTTTCTTCATTTGTTAAGTTGTAAATGAGAGAAAAATGGTGAATAAGTAAAATCATTTTACAAAAATAGTCACTTGTGTTTCATTTAAATTCTTACTTTTTTACTGGCTTGGAAATATCTCTTAAATGATGATAAATGCAGGTTACTTTTCAATTTATTTACAGTGATGTATTTTCTCATGATTTCAGACAGGGGAGCTTTGAAATAGCAGAGTCTTTGGTGGAGAGTATGGAGGAAGGTATGGCAGAGGAAGACCCCGGTGACGGTACAGACTCGGACGAGGAGGACGACACCGACACACTATCAGCGGAGTGGGAGACCGTGAGTTTACAGAGTTTATTAGGTTTTTGTTGATTTATTTATTTATTTAATTTATTAATTAATTTATTTATTTATTTTATTTACTGTATATATATATTTTTGGGGCGTCTTCTGTAGTCGTTCTTTTATAGTGGATTGTGTTCTTTTATTTAATAATTTTCATTTAGGCAAGCGTTGTTTCCACATAGCGATTTTGATAATTTAATTTGACTTTATATTGTCCTTGTCCCAATTTTGGTTTGTTTAGTTTGCAAGTTTTACATTTTGATTAATACCAACACAACCTATAGTTCATTTTGTATCTATCTATCTACCTATCTATCTATCTATCTATCTATCTATCTATCTATCTATCTATCTATTTAATCAGGCCCAATCCCCACTTTTCCTTTTTTTTTTTTTTTTTTTTCATTTATCCTTTTTTTCATTTTTTATAACCTGGTAAATTAAATTGTACTTAGTAGTTTTGAGCTAGAAAACTGAACTCTAATTCGAGCTGATTTGTTGATGGTACTGTACTGTATGTGTTCAAGTAACAGTTTTCAGCTGCAAAATTATACACAAAGAATATATTACGCAGTATCATCAGCCAATCAGCTCAAATTAGAGTTTTCTTGATCAAAGAGATCAAGTGCAAATTTGCCAGGTTCAAAAATAAAAACTATATACAGTAATATTGAATTATGTACAGTTTGCTGCACATATTCTATTCCGTTAGGGTCGTGATTAGGCAGTGCTACCCCCCCCCCCCCCCCCCAATCCCCCTCCCTCACTCCATCTCCTACCAATATGAGGTGGAGGGAGGGAGGGGGAGATGGGGAAGTGGGTGTAGCGCTGCCAAATCACGACCCCACGGAATAGTATGTGTGCGGCATACTGTACAAGATAGTCCAAGACCGCACTTCGTGTGGAGCACTCGGTCTTTAAATTTATGTATGCATGTATATACAGTATGTATTTGTACACAGGTTCAATCTAGACAGGGACTGTGATTACTAAAGATTATAGTACTGTATTGGTAATAAGTTATGTTTGCCTTTCCCCAGGTGCCCAATCTGCCGTTACTGGAGCCGCCCAACATGTGCCCCTACCACCAGTCCACCCTGGCCTCCACCGCCCTCTACTCCCAGGCTCATGCGGTTGGGGCACAGGCCGTCGCGGGGGGCATCGTGTCCTCTGCCGCTGCCTCCGTCATGTCACTCTTTAGGGGCTTTGGGGGCGGGGGTGCAGGAACAGGGCACAAGTAGATCAAAGAGACAGCAAACTTAAAAAGCTATACAGTACTACTATCGTCGACCACTATCTTCTGTTTCACCTCCCGTTCTGCCGCCTGCTTTGTTATCCTCGTCAGGGGCCGTAGGGGCGGGGGCATAAATTAGCAGAGGTGCGCAAACTTACTACATAGAAAATGCCTCCTCGTTAAAGATCTATACTGTATATATAAACGCTGTACATACATTTTATACACTGACTGAGCCATACGGGTACAGTTTCACTCTTATGTCTTATGCTATTAAGATTCAGAAAACAAAATACTGTAGATAACAAAAATATGAAAAGAATATAGTATAAGTAAATCTAATAAACAAAAAACTGAACCATACCAGTGTCCTCTACCAGTATCTTCTGTTTTGCCTCTGTCTGGGGGAGGGGCTGGACACAAGTAGATCGAGAAGGAAAGCAACGCTAACTAGTTACAGTATGATAAATGAGCTTTGAAATGTTGATGGAAGGATTATTATAACCTCACACCATTTGAAGAGGAGCACTTGAATGATAGCTGTATTATGTTGAAAGAGTTGACGATCACAATACTGTACAGTATGATAAACTGCTGTAAAGTATCGCTTGTAAAAATAAACACCAAAATATGGAAGTGAAGAATATTTGTGCCCAAGTGTAACAGCCTAGTGAAAAAAAAAAAAAAAAAAAATGAGAATTAACAATACTGCAACGAGTAATCCAGCCCAAAATAAACAGAGATGTGAAGATAAGTTAATAATGTTGCACAAAATAACTTGTCAGTAAGTAAAATGCAAAATATTATAATGTAAAACTTGCAAAATAAACAAACCAAAACAGGGACGACACAGTATAAAGGCAAAAGTACTTATCAAAAATGAAGAGTTACAACCAAGTCTATTTTGTGCAGTGATACTCTATATATATACTGTATATGAAGAACAGAAGCACAAGTAAACAAAGACGCTGTATTGTCTAAAGCCGGTATCACTCGAGCACTTTTTCCCTCAACACTGGTCTGGCAGCTTACAAGGTCAACATTTAAAATATTTCTTTGGCCTAAGTTCATCTATCATCAGTCTAGTTGTTGTTGTTGTTCCCCAGGCTGCCTGGCCAAACAGCCCCAAGGCCCCGAGCAAGACCAAGGCCATAACCGAGCGCCCCCACAGAACCCTCCCTGCCTACCACAATAAAGCCTGGGTGACCGAAGCCACTCCATGGCGGGGAGCTGAGGAGGGTGCGGAAACGCCCGGGAAACCAAAGCCTCACCCAGGGCCCTGTGCCTCTCAGCAATTATGAAGAGAAAGTTGAGGGGCAAAGGAAAAATGTGACGCTTTGGCTTCCAATCTTGGTAGATTGGGAGGTCAATCCACGGAAGAGACGCCGTCACTTGAGATTTAGAAAATATATAAATAAAAGGAACAGTCAGATTAAGCTATGGGTATGGCAGAGATTGTTCAGTTCTCACTCTGATAGACCAGCCCATCACCACATGACTAGAACCCAATCCTCTCAGCTAGGAAGGGCCCTAGAAAGCCGCCTTTGGCGGGGCGATAACTCCCCTATTTCAACCCCTTTCGGGGTTGGGCACCCGCCTTCATCAGTCTAGTTTCACTAGAGAAGGACAGGCAGACATCACTACATATATTTATAAAGGAAAGCAAGCAACAACAGACCTAACGATCCTCACTAGCCTACACGTTGAAGGAAAGGAAGGATTGTCACAGAAAAGGGCAGGCAGACGTCACTACATAAAACTATAAAGGAAAGCAAGCAACAACAGACCTAACAATCCTCACTAGCCTACACGTTAAAGGAAAGGAAGGATTGTCGCGGAAAAGAACTAGAGGACTTCAACTCCAAAAGATTTGTAGAAAAATAATAAGAAAACTGAGGATTAGAGATAACGAAGTCTAACAAACACTCAACGGTAGGATGCTTTTTTATTTGAGTAAGGTAGACTAACTAACATATATTCGTAGACCAAATAGTACCACTATTCCGATAGCTAAACAAAAATACCCAAAGAGACAAGATAAAGGGAAAAGAACTAGTCAAAATCGCTATGTGGAAATAAATAAATAAAAGAAGCCCTGAGCCAGTTGGGAATATTGATACTAAATATATTATTATGTTTTTCCACCAACCAACTTCACCTCTAAACTCAATTAATTAAATCAACAAATACATTTGGCACTCCAAGGACTCGAACCTAGGATACTCACATCTAAATTCCGCGCACTTATGCATTACGCTATCAAGACTTGTGTTTTGTGAATAATATTTGTAGCGATTGCTTTTACTAAATGGTACTATATACAAAATTATTTCAGTCTTATTTTTTTCCAGCCGACAGTACATTGAAATTCAATCATTAACCCTCCTCTAGCGGGTGCTCTGTGGCCGTTTTGGGCCTTTCTGGGCCGTTCTGACTGCTATATCAACCATCAGTATGAAAGGAACTGTATTGCGCCGAAAACTAGGTGGAAATCGCTACACAATGACGCCACATACAGCTACGTAGCACTCGTGGAGCACTGACAGTGTTACCTCGAAGATGGAAGTTTAGCTGATTTTGCTACCTTGCTCACTTTTAGCGAACTATTGGTTACACTGTCATCCTCATGCGCGGTGGGGGAACTGGAGTTAGTGTGGGCCGGGAGGCCACAGATGTCGGACGTATGGATCATTACTATCCCACCCATTTTCACTCGATTTCCACCCTTTTTCACCAGTTTTTTCAACTCGACTTATGTGGTGAGCCGCTTTTTAAGGGTTAATAGAGAATTATGAAACTGCTATGTCTGTGTGTCATATTGATTCATATTATAACCAACCCACCAATTAACTTACAAATATACCGGTACCTAATTAATGAAATCATTGAAACTAATGAATACATGTGGTACTCCAAGGATTCGAAACCAGGATACTCACACCAAAATTCTGCGCACTAACCATTACGCTATCAGTACAGTTAAAGGTTTATGCAGACGTTTTCATAATTAGTAACATATATCGCTACAAAAACTTCATACTAGCTGAATAATCAAGATGGTAACATGTTAGTTTACCGTGAACTGGAGAACATATAACTATAGTTTATCTAAGCGCATTAGTTTTTTTATTAGAAGACTAATTTTATTAAAGGAACAAACACAGGATATTATTATTCGCACTTAAAACACATACCGGTAGGATATTATTATTTGCACTTAAAACACATAGGATATTATTATTCGCACTTAAAACATATAGGATATTATTATTTGCACTTAAAACACATAGGATATTATTATTTGCACTTAAAACACATAGGATATTATTATTCGCACTTAAAACATATAGGATATTATTATTTGCACTTAAAACACATAGGATATTATTATTCGCACTTAAAACACATAGGATATTATTATTCGCACTTACTGATATAATATTATTTTAGTATTTTCTATTTCTTTAGTATAGTTTTGTCCAGTAGTTTGAAGGAAATATTTTACATTACAGTAGAGTTTAGATTCAGGAGAGGAGACTAACAAAATGTACGGTCGCGCTAATAAGTCATGTCCCAGCTGTCATTACGTTTGGCTTGCTCTGTGCTGTATTAATGCCCGTCAGATGTTGAATAGGGTGGGTAAGTGTAGGAACATCTTTTTATATTTCACTCGATACGAAGAAATGAAGCTTAGATAATGCTTACCAATTATTGATCAAAACATACATGGTGCCGAGACATGACTTATTAGCGCGACTGTACTGTATTGTAGAAAACGTAGTTAGCAACTCACTATTGAAACATAATTGAAGTAGAAAATGTCTTTGGCATCTCTTTATGTTTTAAGTTGATTTTTGTTTGCATTTATTTTAGCTTTATTCAGAAGCTAGAAGGTGTTTTTCTTTGGTTGACTAATAGCTGAAATGAGTTAGAAGTTAAGGATAACCAACATGAAGTAATTTAAAATGTAAAACTTGCAAACTAAACAAACCAAAACTTGGAAAAAGACAATATAAAGGCAAAATAACTTATCAAAATCGATATGTGGAACAATGCTTACTAAAATAAAATTTATCACTATGTGGAACAATTCTTACTAAAATAAATTTTATGAAATAAAAGACACTGTAATCCACCACATAGGGTGTACATTACTACATGAGCAAGTTAATCTGTTTCCCAAGTAAACTAATCGCACACATAACAATGCACTATCGTCACGTTCAAGGAATTAGTCAATTTGGGAAGTCTGTGACGTTCTGGTAAATTTGACTAAACTCTGCATGAATATAGAAACTACAATTAGTGTCAAAATGTTCTATTAAAATCAAATTTGCAACCTGACAAGACAATAACAATAGTACAAAATACAAATAGCACACACTAGCGATAGTGCTTCAATGTGTGAAGGTGTGGGAATGTCTGTTTTATTATTTATTATTATTCTTTTACTTGTTTACATTTTAATTTATCAATGGGAATGTCTTGTTTTATATATTTATCAATGTATTATTTCAGTTCTGTTTTGTTACTTTTGTTTTTGTTTATATATTTCTGTGGTCCACCTCGGCCATACGGGAAGCAGCTGTGGTATATCTATCTATATACTCAGGCCCAATCCCCACTTTTTGTTTTTGTGTGTGTGGCCGACTCAAGACAGAGCCCGAATAGGGACAACCCAACAGTAAACAATGAACACACAAGTTTATTAGAATATAAGAAAGGTCACAATGTATTTTTGCCAAGCATTTCATGATAGTCTCATTGGTTTAAAACATATATAATAAAAACAACTTGAGATGGTTCGGCCATATGGAACGTATGGAAAGCGAGAGAATGACCAAGAGGGTGTACGAGAGCGAGGTGGAGGGACAGAGAGGGAGAGGTAGACCGAATGAGAGGTGGAAGGATAGAGTGAGGAAGTACATGAACGAAGGCGGTGCTGGTTGGGGGGAGGGGCGTCGACTGACTGGGGACACAGAGGTGCATGGGGGCAGTTCGTTCGTGGCCACCCCTTCGGGGATCACGGCGTCAGGCAATAGATAGATAGATAGAATAAAAACAAAAGTAAATATATACTGATTGACTATTTTTCTTACAGTTTCTTACAGTAGATCCTCTGGAAAAAGGCAAACTATGCCTGTGTATCCAGCTCAGTACCAGTACTTGCACTGCTGCGGTCGTTCACGGTGTTGGCGGCGGCGGTAGCAGACGCAAATTTTTTACTATTCTGTATTTTTTTTTTATAATCAAACTTCAAATCTTGTCTTCCCCATGCTTTATCAAGATTACTTTCAAACTCCCTTATTGATTCGGAATCGACTACATACTGGGGCAGTGCGTTCCACTCATTTACCACTCTATCACAAAATGAGTTCTTTGCCTTCTCAAGCCTATTTCTTTCTTTGTAAATTTTCTTAGAGTGTCCTCTCGTTCTTGTTCCCTCCCGCATCAAGAAGATACCTTCACACACATCCTCATCGTACTTTCCTGACACTATCTTAAAAGTCTCTATCATATCCCCTCTCTTTCTCCTATATGCCAGTGTCGGAAGCCCCAGTGTCCTCAACCTCTGCTCATAGCCCGCGTTCTTCAACGTTGGTATCAGCTTGCTAGCTCTCCTCTGCACTTTCTCCACTGCTTCTATATCCTTTACCATATATGGAGCCCACACCTGGTTCGCATATTCCAGGTGCGGCCTAACCAGCGCTGTATAGAGATTCCTGAAGATTTCTTCGTCAAGTGACACAAATGTCCTCCTTATCAGCCCTACAATTCTATTGGCTTTGTTTATCTTTTCCGCTAAATGTTCTGAGAAATTTAACTTATTGTCTATCACTACTCCTATATCCTTTTCTGCACTCACTTCCTCCATCGCTTCATACATACTGTATCCTACCTTGTCTATCTTGCTGGTCCCAATCCGCATGTACTTGCATTTTTTTTGGATGAAAAGGCATTAACCAATGCTCAGACCATCCCTTCATGCCCTCCACATCTCCTTGAAGCAAACCCATATCTTCCTTACTCCTCACTCTTCTATACAGTTTAGTGTCATCCGCATACAGGTATACCTCACTTCCATTAGTTATAACTTCAGGCAAGTCATTGATAAATATAAAGAACAGCAGTGGTCCCAACACAGATCCCTGAGGTACCCCACTTGTAATTTCCCTCCACCCCGAGCCTATTCCATTCACCAGTACCCTCTGTCTCCGATCTTTCAGGAAGGCTTCTATCCATTTCACACATTTCTCCCCTATATTATAGCTTCTAACTTTCTCTATTAACCTTTTATGTGGGACTTTATCGAAGGCCTTCATAAAATCGCAATATACCACGTCTATTACATCACCATCTTCTAGAATTTGCATCCAATCATCTACCACCTTAATTAGCTGTAGTACCGTCGACCTCCCCGGCAAGAATCCGAACTGTCTCCCACTGAAAAGTTGGTTTGACTTCATATGATCCATTATTCCTTCTCTAATTACCGTTTCCATTAGTTTACACACAACACTTGTCAAACTGACTGGTCTATAATTCCCTGGGTCATTTCTCTTTCCCTTCTTAAATATAGCTGTTATGTTCGCCTCTCTCCAGTCCATCGGGATTTGTCCTGTATTAAACGATACCTCAAATAACATTTTCAATGGCTCTACTAACATCTCCCCTCCTTCCTTTATGATTCTTGGGTGTATCCCATCCGGTCCCAGTGACTTACTTCTGTTCATTTTTTCTATAGCCCTTCTTATTCTAGCATGGGAAAACTCGACTAGTTGAAGGAGTCTGGCTGGTTTAAAAAAAAATATAATAACAAAGTAAATATAACCTGATTGACTAGAATGCTTCTTTTCTTATAAATTGAATGAGGAGATTATATCTCTAAAATGAAAAATCTACAACACATTTAGTATTTAGAAAACTTCTTTGTAAATCAATTGAAATATAATTTTATTTTATCATGAAATGTTTGCCAGCACATAGTCAAACATTAAGTAATATACAGTACTTTTATGTATTAATGTACAGTACAATATTTTCCATGTGGTATAAGATATCGTAACTGGAATTGAAATTTGTAATTTTTCTAGATTGAAAAATTAGAATATGATTTTTTAAAGAGTATTTTATGGACAGTTTACAGAAATGACGCTTAGTGAAAGAAAATCCTAGAGAAAAGTAGTGGAAGCAACATTGTGGCACAGCAAAGGAAGTGTTTCTGGACAAATGAGCCCAGAAGCGTTTCTACAATGGTCATACGCCACAGGCTGTAGCGTGGTTGGTAGAGCACTCGCCTGCAAACTGTGAGGTTGATGTTGGAGTCTCTGGCCGGCCAGTGTGTGTTATTGGCATGGTCTAGCAATCTGTGGCATCTGTTCACTGAAGTCCCTGATCATCAGGGCACCCACCCTAGCCCAGCTCTTGAGCAGGGAGTGCATGGTGGTAAAAAATGCATCATACGTAAGCGTGCATTTCACAGGAGGAAGCAAGGTATTAAAGATGATGATGATGATGTTGATGAATTGTGATAATAATGGTTGATCTATTATTGATCAGCAACCTGCTAACTCCAGGGTTGGCAGACTGGGAGCCAAAGTGTCACATTTTCCCTTTTCCCCTCAACTTTCCCTTCATAATTGTTAAGGGGCACAGGGACTTGGGTGGGGCTTTGGTGTCCCCGGCATTTCCGCACCCTCCTCAGCTCCTCGCCTGGGAGCAGCTTCGGTCACCTGGGCATTCTTAGTGGTAAAGCAGGGAGGGTTCTGTGGGGGCACTCGGTTATTGCCACGGCCTGGCTCGGGACTTTGGGGCTGTTTGGTCACGACAGCCTGGGGAACAACAACAACAACATCCAGGATCGATGGTGGTAGTTGTTTAAAAGAATAATTTGTAGTGGCCTTTTACTTTCGGTTTATGGCTGTATATGATGATGTTTTTATAACTAGTAAAATTACTATAGTCCATTTATTCTAGGTTGGGAAGAAATCATAACCCATAACCTCTCATAACTCAAAAAGGACCAGACTAATCGAGCTAATATTTCTACCAAATAGGAAGACTTGGCTGGGGAATACGTGTATAAATTGACAGCTCATTTGCTCTAGCCCTTTTTGAGTTACAGAGGTTAAAGGTTACGATTTCTGCCCAACCTAGAAGGAACGGACTATAGACCTCATGCACCAGTGTTTGCATGACAGTGATACAAATGGTATAGTCTTAACAGTCTTTCATTAGTGTGTATACCTTTCATTAGAGATCATGTATGTAGTAAGAGAGAGAGGCCATCTTTTTCTTTAATACTATTTTGGTGCCGTAATTAAAAACAGCGGGACGATGTTTTACGTTTGATCTTGTCAAATTTAGATCCAATGTCCAAATTAACCCTCTCCGACATATGACTCGATTTTGAGCCTATTGGGGATACTTTAAAGCCTTTGTTACCATCAGGGGTATTTAGAAACCTTTAGTTTAGTTACTTCTACCTTTGCAGTTGTCTTTGAGTTAGCTGTGGGTAGAAAACTAATTTTGGAGAGGTTATTAAAATGTAAAACTTGCAAACTAAACAAACCAAAATTGGGACAAGGACAATATAAAGTCAAATTAAATTATCAAAATCGCTATGTGGAAATAAGAGTGATTATAAGAGTGGTTATAAGAGTGAGAGAACTCTATTTCGTATTGCTAATCTGGCAACCTCTGCGTCATATGTGCGTGAAAGGGTTAAAATGTATTGTATGTATGTATTTACTCAGGCCCATTCCCAACTTTTCCTTTTATTTTTTTCCTGGGGGTGGCCGACTCAAGACAGAGCCCGAATAGGGACAACACAACAGAAATCATTAAAATGTAATTAAAATGTAAAACTTGAAAATTATGTCATCGTGCTGAAGGGGCTAAGTGTAAAGAGAGGGCATTGACACCAGTGGCACCAAGATGGCGGAGGTTGGCCGATCTCTGTTACAAAAGGGTCTCTACCAGTTATGTTTTTGTTTTTGTTTTTTTCAGTACACTCTGGGACATAAATCGTGGCCTTAAATTTTGAAGCTATCCTGAACTGAATCGAATCATTTGTATTCATTACCTAATATTTACGTTTAGAAAGTTGTTTTGTTGTTCATGGGTTCATAATTAGGTTAGGATTTATGTATTAGAGTGTGCAGTACAGTATTGTATATTGTTTACTGTGGTCTATTTATGTGTTTATTTTATGCATTGTATAGCATTTAGATACTAAACTAAGGTTTGATGATAATGTTGAGGTTGTTTAAATTATCAACATGCTAGTAATTATACATTTTCATTTGTGCATTTGTGAAAAATCATGCCCTGATCAGGATTCAAACTTGCTAACTTGTAATACGTTAAACTTGCCAGTGCTTTAACCTGTAAACCATTGTTACTTAATGTAAGTACAGTAGCTGAAAATAAAATAGCGGTACTGCAGAAAGGACTCGTATATGAACTCAACTGAAATACTTAAGTGCTTCCGGTAGTTATACAATACAGTATACAATATAAAGTTTCATAAGAAGGCTAAGAGACTCAGACAAGATTACTGTGATCCTCATGGAACCAATGTTCAATTGCTCCTCATATCTGACTCTGTCTCGAGTCGGCCACCCCCAGCTATGGGGTGTGTACATACTGTACATACATACATCTTCTTTTTCAGTTTCAATAAGTGCCGTAACTTTGCTCTGTTAATTTCCATTAGGTTTCATGTGTTTAGTAACATTATAACGGTTGTGTTGGTTAGTGAGTTTTTTATACAGTGGTGTCTCTTATTGTGATTACGTAGGCATAATCAGGGTCTTTGAAATGTAAGCGTAAACCTCTTCCTTACTTTGTGGAGGGTGACAAGTTTGAATCCTGCATAGGGTGTAATTATTATAGGAAAACTTTTGAGTAATTGTTATGCTCAAAATATTGTTCATTGATGCCATACCAGATAAGAGGTTTCAACACCTTTTGTATGATAGTTTTAAACTGAATAACTGATGCAATATGTACACCAAAGTTACAGTAATATGAATTGTATTTGAGTGATCATTGTAGTTGACTTAAATCCCCCCCCCCCCCTCGTTAATTATCCATCCACCTCACTCACCCACCCATCTATTCACCCACACACTCTCACTCCTTCAACCACCTATCGACTGACCATCCCACCCACGCACATCTCAACACCCATCCAAATAAAATATAAACTTGAAAACAAACTCAAAAGTTGCTGTTCAAATTAATATAACTAACTCATTGAAATTACAAATTACAGTATTGAAATGGCAACACACTAAACAAAATCTACATGTGGAAATATGCATTTAAATCTATTAGAAATTAAACTTTGAAAACAACAAACTTATAATATCCACATATCTGTACATATCTATACAGCTTATCACACCTTATAAACTATTCCAACTTCCACTGGGCAATTATATACAGATTAGGAAGGATCTCTCGGTTTCACAGTACAAGACCCTC
This sequence comes from Paralithodes platypus, assembly GCA_032716605.1. Lineage (NCBI taxonomy): Eukaryota > Metazoa > Arthropoda > Malacostraca > Decapoda > Lithodidae > Paralithodes > Paralithodes platypus. The sequence goes on along the minus strand of CM064493.1, from coordinate 33,466,975 downwards.
CTAAGCTGAATAAAATCCTCTAGTATTAGCCAGAACACAGTAAGAGGGTTGAATGTTTTCTGGGTATTGTTATTGTATATTCGCTGTAAGTAGGCGAAAAATCATGACCACTAACTTATGTAACTCAAAAACGACTAGAGTGATCGAGCTAATATTTCTACCATATGGGAAGAGCCAGTCAAGGAATAGATGTGGAAATTTACAGCCAATTTGCTCTAGCCCTTTTTAAGTTACAGAGGATAGAGGTCAAGATTTTTCGCCTACTTACAGCGAATAGTCTATAGGATAAGATCAAAGAGTTCCGAGTTACTTATTGTTAGAGATTCTGTAGTAAGGGAGAGAGTGACCATCTTTATCTTTGGGACGCCATTTTGGTACCTCAATTATCAACTACAAGGTTTGGTTGTGCATGCAAAGATCAAACTATATATCCTGTACATGCCTCCTTTACTATCCGATGCCCCGATATACAAAATTATGTCAGGTGTTTGGGTTTGGGTTTTGGCTGGTCCCAGAACGTATCCCCATTTACCCCATTCATTTTAGGGTCCGCTATACGATTTTTTTATTATAATGTAAAACTTATACGAACCAAAACTTATACGAACACAGTAAAAAGACAAAATAGCTAATCAAAATCGCTATGTGGAAATAACGCTTACTAAAATAAAATTTATGAAATATAAGAACACAATCGAGTTTTCAGGAATGTAACCCAATCGTATATCGAGGGACACCTGTATATGGAGAGATTTGAGTGTAAAGAGAGGAGAATATCACCAGTGGTACCAAGATGGCGGAGGTTGGCAGATTATCTTACTCATGTAATAATGTACACCCTATGTGGTGGATTGTGTTCTTTTATTTCATAAATTTAATTTTAGTAAGCGTTGTTTCCACATAGCGATTTTGATAATTTAATTTGACTTTATATTGTCCTTGTCCCAATTTTGGTTTGTTTAGTTTGCAAGTTTTACATTTTAATTTATTGTGGGATCTCTACTGATTGTCATTTATTATGCAGACTAGTTTTTAGAATCGTCATATATACACTTTGAATAATTTTTTTACCCAAATAAATGCAAATGTTTTTTTATATATGAACTATTGTGTTTCATTTCTTGTCATTTATATGTTAAGTATTTTTAAGTTACATTAAAGTGAGTTTGCTTGAAGGTACCAAATGTTTAAGGCTGTAGTAGTGTAGAGTGTAGTACTATTAGTAGTTATAGTTATTGAAAAGTGGGGATTGGGCCTGAGTATATAGATAGATAGATAGTAGTTATAGTAGAAATCCTTAGACTGTAGTTATAGCTGTAGTAATAGTAATAGTTATCTATCTATTTACTCAGTAATAGTCGTTTTTTTTTTTTTTAATACATACAGTAGTTTAACCAGACCAGTAGTTAATAGTTGTAGTAGTATGTGGTTTAAAGGTGTACATCCATTTGTGTACCCAATGACAGTTCTCCATTGGGAAATGTCACTGGTTTGAAGGACAGAGTCAGTGTAGGGAGGTTAGAGTTATGACGAGGCAGGAGTATGATGGATTGTTATGGTAGTGTCTTGTTATACCACTGCTGAGGCTGGTAGGGTGTAGATAGATGATGCAGGGGGACTTGGTCTTACTGAGGCATTGTTGGTACCAGTAACATGATGTAACTTCAGATGGGGAGGTAATTTTGGACACTGGAAAATATATACAATGCGGCTCGCTTGGTGTAGTGACTAGCGTCTCAGACTTCCACCCAGAAGGCCCGGGTTCGCGCCCACGCTCGGCGCATTAAAGATTTTTCACAAGCACTGAGTCGTTACCATCCCTCATGAGCAAAGGGATGGGGTAGTAGTACAGGACCCCAATGGAAATACGCCTAATCGGCCTTATTGAGCTATCCTTAGCTAGCTTTAAGAACTATTATTATTATTATTATTATAACCACAGTTATGGGATAAATGATGTTATGGAAAAACAAGTATGTCTGCGGTGTTCTTCCATAATGCAGAGTAATTTTTCCATAACTGTAGCTTACATACTGTTATCCAGAAGTGTCCGAAGCTAGGTCATTTCACGGTACTATGCTAACACCAGCCACAGTGATGACATGATGGCGCAGTGTTATGGCAGAACTTAATTGTGCTATACTCCAACTGCCAAAAGGCAACTCCTTCAGAACCACTACAATGTAATTGAAAATTAAGGTAAACCATTAGTACCGTAGTAATACAGTAGTAGATGTTTTTCCTGTCGATTACCTTTATGCAAAGATAATTCCTATTTTTTGTTTATCTTCAAATCCCCCTGGTGGTTTTGTGGTTATGGGGGCTTCTACCCATGTAGTAGAGGAAATATAAGAATATGCCCCACGGGTGTACTGCGTGTCCTAAGAGAAATCCACGGTACAAATTTGATATCCTAATTATTCTCTTGGTGACCGCGTTAGTATGGTGACGTTTTTGTTTTTTTGGCTTACATTAGCTGATTTTATCCAGTTTAGGAAGGTTGTCTAGGAATAAAAAGTAAATTCATTATAGGAAAGATAGGCAAACCATTCTAGGAACTTTAATGTCAGAAGGATAGGAAAACCAGAATGCATTAAAAAGAGAGTTTATTATTGTTTTCCATTTTCTTTCATTTCATATTATTTAACGTGGACAATAGAAGGAGGAGCACCCGGCTTGGCAATACTGTAGCGGTAGTGATGTTTGGTTGTGAGGGCGAAGGTGATTTCTTTCTTCCTAGGGGAAAAATGAACTCGGAAATGCAAGGTGAGTCCTATTATCTGTCTTAACATTACTCCTCATAATTATACTTCCATATTAGCGTAGATATAATGGCCTAGTTTTGTTAGAATAAGTTTTAACCCATTGGCTGCAGGAGACATTCTGGAACATCCTGGCAATATAAGGCAATTTACAGGATCTTAAAGCCTCTTAAAGCCTGTCGGGACGTGTGTAAGAGAGCGGGAATGCGGGAGGTTCCCCTCCACTCTCCAGCATGGCTGCCGGGGCACTGAGACTCAGGCTTCATATCTCGCGATACAATGCAGCGCTGCCAAAGGCAAATGTAGCGCGACATTGCTCATAATTAGCAAATATTTGCCTATGTCTATGGTAGCGCTGCAGGTGAATCCTGCGCGCTACGAAGCTCATTCTGGTGTAATTTTGAAGTTATTTTTGTCTAGTTTTTGGTGGCTGAATACATTTAATTTCATTCAGACACTTGTTTAATCATTCAGGAGTGCCTGAATGAGCCCTAATACAGCGGAAACAGGCGGAAATATGCCCGCAGCGTAAGTGTTAAATAACCTCTTTTTCTCTGATTTTCTTCTCAAGGCAGGTAATATGATCTATATTTGTTTGAATAAGTTGTAAATACACTGTTTGTACTCTGACTTTACTTTTTAGCTAGACCATTAATATTGATAATATATATTGTAAATATTTTCATTGGATTGTTGATCTTATTTGATAGGTCTATGCTAATTTAAAAGTCTTAAGGGGGGGGTGGGGGGATATGTTTTTTCTGGACCCCTTTCTCCCTCATGTTTGGCCCCAATAGTTATGAGATTTTTAGACAATCTCTCAATTATTTTGGCGGCTTTAAGACCTCTCGCTACATTTCTTTGTCAATTTTGAGCCATGTAGGTGTTGATTTTTTCCTGACGAGCGATAGCAAGTATGCAGTAAAGTCCCTGTAACAAGGACACGCCCTACCCCTGTCAAACAAGGGAGTGTACCGCGTTAAAAATTGCATCATCAACGGCATCATGCACTCCCTGCTCAATAACTGGGCTAAGTCCCTTTTGTATCAGGGACCTCAGTGAACACTTACCGCAGATTTAAGTAGCACCCCGTTCTTAACATTAATCATCAATTACAAACCCCAATGCACTTGGATAAACTAATGAAAGCATATGGTCCTCCTGGGATTTGAACTCTGGACACCACACCCAGAACATAAGCATCTAAACCATTACACCACCAACGCAGTTAAAGGTTAGTTAAATTGCTAGACCGCACCGTCCACCACAGCACTTACATCTGCCAAATAGCACACTGGCTGGCCCGAGCCTCGAAGCCTCGACCTCACACTTTGCAGGCGAGTGCTCTACCAACCGCGCTACGGCCTGTGGCCGTGGTTATGTGACAGAGCTAAGTTTGAGAGAATAGTTGTAATCTTTATTGATCTAGGGTTTTGTGTGACTCATACTAGGTTAGCAATAGTGAGAGTGGGAGCATGTCAAATCGGCCACAACCAGAATGGCTATACTATAATCACACTGACCACAGACAAAAAATCCACAATACCGTTTAAAGTTTTTTTGGGGTTACTTTAGTTTAGGTCACGTCATAGTAGCTTTTGTTAAGGGATTGTTTTTTCTGAACCCCCTTCTCCCTTATGTTTAGCCCCATTAGTTTTGACATTTTAGATGTTCACCCCATTAGTTTGGCTATTTTAAGACCTTTTCCTCCATTAATTTGTCAATTTTAAGCTTAATCCTTTGGTGCCATTTAGGTGTTGTTGTTTTTTTCCTGGCGAGCAATATCAAGCCTGCAATCTAGGAAGAACCGGCATATGGCCGGAGCATTTTTTTACTGAAAAATGCAGAAATATATCTCAAAGGGGAATCTTGGGAATATTTTATTTAAGCTTGATGGAGGTCTAGAGAGGACACTATTAAAATTTATAATTATGATAATAATAAAAGGAAAACAAAAAAATCTCCCCCTAACCCCTGTGGAGCAGGCATAATTGCCTGAAAGTACTTCATTCTCTGTTTATTTTCATGCATAACTAAAAGCCAGAGTGTAATACAATTACTGTACTGTACAGTATACTGTATATCCGTGAAAGTACGGTAATAGAGCTTTAAAATGACACCTGAATCATCCCTGTACGACGTCTTGCAATGATCATGCAAACGAATGCCAAAATCGATAAAAATTAGCAATGTTTAGTTGTTTTCGCTATGTGTGACGCTGCAGAGGTGTGAGGGATCTCTCTGTCATACCTTAGCTACTCAGTATGTCCCCGGTCTCCGTCGGGTCTGGACCAAGCTACACCGCTCTGCTGGCAACAGCTGGTCTGGCTCACAGGCTACATAATAGCCAGAAAATTGTCTCCGTCATAATAATGACGGGCCCCGTACTTAAGGGGTTAAGATAGGTTAGGGTACTCATGTGGCCTTTTTTGGTCATGGCTGTTGACTTAAAACACTGAAAGTTGTAGGTTCTCTTTTACAGTAAATTTTTTGTAATCCGGCAACTGATAAACCTGAAAATCCAATACAGTACTGTAGATCAAATACTTTATTCTATAAATTAACTACTTTGCATTGACAAGACATAAGGTTTCAAAAGCACTACACTACTTAAAGCAGAACTAATTTTGACACTACAGTAGGGAAAAAATGGCAGTTTATTGGCAATGTTTACAAATCTATCGTCAATTCATTAGGATTAGTCTAGAAATCCCAACCCCTATCCTCTCAAGGCTCAGAAGGACTTGAGCAATTGAGTTGAATATTTCTACCATTTCGAAAATAGGCTTCTACAAAAGAGTAGTGGAAAATTACAGCCCATTTGCTCCAGCCCTCCCTGAGTTATAAGAGGTTAAGATTTTTGGCCTAATTATAGTGAACAGAGTATAGTAGGTTATCAAAAATGGGGAAGGATGTAGTATCCCGGCGTACGGTTGTCATATTTACATTGGTCTTGCGGGCTTGCGGTTATGTTCCCGTCTATTTTGACGGCTATTTATTCTGTTATTTGCCCCCTGCTGGCAATATACTATATATGATGATGACAATAATTCATGGGGGGTGACCTATTATTGTATCCCACGGCAGTCAAAATAGACAGGAAAATGATCGCGAGCATGCCGACTAGTGTAAACAAGGCGGGCAGTATGCCCGAATACTTCATCCTTACCTAAATTTTTTCATAAGTATTACCAGGAAAGAAAAACTCAAAACTAAGTGAAAAATTTATGCAAAAATTCCTCTCATATACTGTATATGTACTACAAATCTAGTTAAAATCATTATGATATCCTTTACATGTCTGGGTGATTTAATGTCTATGTGCACATGTTGAAAAAGCATAATGGAAATGTTTATGGTGTGGTGTGATTGGAGTCTTCAAAATATCAAAAATACCAGAATGTGTATGGATGCTCGAATTAACCCCTTCAATACGATGGTATCATATTTATTCTATCCTTTCTACCATTAGACAATTTTACTCAGCTTACAAAATTAACTTTAGGAATGAAAATGGGCAAAAACTGTGTCGCATAACTTTGACTTCAACAGGGCCTTCGTAATCTGAATTGAATTGTCTAATTATAGGCAACATATAATTAATAGTGTCATCATCATAGTGAAAGAGATAACCAAACAAAAATGTACACTACTGTATATGATATGATGAATACAAATATAACACTTAATAGTTTCACATCATGCAATCATTCATCGTTCACATGTTAAAATATTGCCAAGGATTCAGTAATCGAAGTACTGTTCTGTATATCGGAACGATCGGCATATATTTGTTATGCTGAAGACTCCAATTATATCATATCATGGAAATATTTATTAACCCTTTCAAGCAGATGGCATAATTAACTCTTTCAATACGGGTCACGTCTTTTTCTATATAATTCTAGCTTCATTTAGACGATTTTAGGCAGCTTAGGAAGGATCTGTGGTAGCTATGAGGGTTAATTTAGATGGTTTGTAACCTTGTAATAGCTAGAGGTCCTTCGTAAGCTGAAAAAAATAGTCAAATAGTGGCCAGAATAAAATCAAAAGGACATGACCCGCACTGAGAGGATTAAACTTATTTCACCTACTGCCAGACGATTGTATTCAACTTTGTATTTAACCCTCTCAATGTCAAAAGTTATGTTTCAATAGTCTTATGTATTTTGAAGATGCTTACTCTACCTTCCCTTTTATAGTTTCATTAGGGAGAGGGAGAGTGAACCTATTTACCTGTTTAACTCGAGAAGCGTCAGCAAAAGCTATAACTTACCTACCCGGCCGGTGTTAAGAATTTAGATTGTGAGTTAAATACATGACTGATTAGCTACAGGTATATAATAGTGTAATGAAAACAACAACAACATCCACTTGAGACATTAAGTTAAATTAATACAATACTCTGATAATCGCCGCCGTATCTGACACAGCACTGACGATGTATGAAACCTGACAGTAATGCTGCTCGGGTAAATACTCAGAGAGGGCCTTCCCATCATTGACATATTTATCTGGCAGTAGCTAGAATAGAAAATTGTAAAACATATTCATCTGTTTGACTGAGTTAAATTGAGTGCTATACAGACTTATAATAATGTGCAGGAAACCAGGAACAAAATACCTTAAGAAAACTACATTATTGTTATTTATTATACTGACATAAAAATCACCAAAGTCGCTACTGCACGAATGTCGCCACCTGTCGAAAAAATCACTATAGTCTATTCTTTTCCCGCTGAGAGTAAATTGCCATGTTACTATCTCGGTTACTCAGCTATAATGTAGATTTTGTTGCGAGATATGTTGGTAATTATGAAAACATGGTACTTATACGATAAACAGCCCTAGTAGTTTCATATTGTTCCATTAAGTATCGAGAAATCAGCTGCTAAGGGATTCAATTTACCCTCAGCTGGAGTTATATAGACTATAGTTAGACCTTTATACTGAAATTCAGGGATCTAGTATTTTTATGGTGGTAGTGTCAACCTATGGAGGTGTTAGGGACATACATATTGAGGCAGCTGTGCCATACTGTACTTAAATGAAAGTGCGTCGCCTCATGTTTAGCCCCATTAGTTATGAGATTTTAAGATATTCGCCGTGTTAGTTCAGCAATTTTATGTCCTTTCGTGCCATTTAGGTGTTGATTTTTTCATGGCGAGCGATAGCAAGCCTGCAATTTAGGAGGAATCGGCCAGGGTATTTTTCTAAAGAAAACTGCATACATTTATCTCGAAGGGGAGTCTTAGGGATATTTTTTAAAGCTTGATGGAGGTCTAAGAAGGAAGCTAAAAGAACGGTGAAAATATTAAATAAAAAATTAATAGTAATCTTCAACCGACATTGGCGGGTGCCCAACCCCGAAAGGGGTTGAAATAGGGGAGCTATCCCCCTGCCAAAGGTGGCTTTCTAGGGCCTTTCCTAGCTGATGCTGAGAGGATTGGGTTCTAGTCATGTGGTGATGGGCTGGTCTATCAGAGTGAGAACTGAGTAATCTCTGCCATACCCATAGCTTACTCTGACTGTTCCTTTTACTTATATATTTTCTAGATCTCAAGTGACGGCGTCTCTTCCGTGGATTGACCTCCCAATCTACCAAGATTGGAAGCCAAAGCGTCACATTTTTCCTTTGCCCCTCAACTTTCTCTTCATAATTGCTGAGGGGCACAGGGCCCTGGGTGGGTCTTTGGTTTCCCGGGCGTTTCCGCACCCTCCTCAGCTCCCCGCCATGGAGTGGCTTCGGTCACCCAGGCTTTATTGTGGTCGGCAGGGAGGGTTCTGTTGGGGCGCTCGGTTATGGCCTTGGCCTTGCTCGGGGCCTTGGGGCTGTTCGGCCAGGCAGCTTGGGGAACAACAACAACAACAACCGACATTGCTGCAGTGGTGACTTTGGTGTTGCTTATGTTGCTGGTATTCTTCTGTACTTAAAACATCTACAAAAGTTGTGCAGATACTGTAATTTATTTCATTGGGTAAATTGCCATAGCACGTAACATACCAAAAGTGTGCAATGACAACAGGTTAAATTTCGAAACTAAGGATACATTTTGTGTCTATTAAGATTTTGAATACTGTTCCCATTTTCCGGGCTGGTGGGGATTTTGCGACGGCTTTTTAGTCTGTTGCTATTATCATTCTATAAATATATATTATTCAGTTGTTTATGGCCATGCATAAGTGCCTCTTGCACTTAACTTTAGGTGCGTTCACTGTAATCAGTCATACAATCATGATTGCTTGTGAATATAATAGTTTTTTACTCTTGGAATTGTAATTAATATTTGGCAATCATGCCATTCACTGTTCGATTATATTATCATGATTGCTCAATCATAATAATAATGTCTTTAATATCGTAAAGTGAACGCACCAAAGGGGACTCTTTAACGCTGCTTGCTAGCAAGCAAAGTTACCTTGACTATCCTAGTTAGTCCAACAATAATGTTGGAGTTTTGTAAAGTAAAGCACAGATTGAGAGATACTATCTCAATTTGCAATCACTGTGGCGGTCCAAAGTTTGGAAGGAAAAGTGTCAGTGAGGAGGGCATCTTTCTTATTGCATAATAATTACCCTTTTCAATCAGATGATGACTATATTATTTTATTTCTAATGATATTTTTTGTTTTTTTCTATGTGAGTGAGGGAGACAAAATGCAGAACTGCCTGTAGCGAGTGCCTCCCCCATAGTTGAAATATATACAGTACAATACTAACATTCAAATTTGGCGACATATTCTTTATTTTTATAGCAGGCATTATAATTTAATATTAGTAGAACTTTGAATTAAGCAATATCCACCTAGACATGTTATTCTGCTTTGGAAGGATCTTTTGCAGTCAGATGTTGGTTAAATAATATTAAGCCTTTGCTTTCCAAAGCTAAATGAAGTTGCAGGAATCAATCTAACTATAGAATTGCCTTTATCTGATTGAAAGAGTAATTAGAGATACTATTCCTATACACCAGTATTTTATCAAAATGTTTTCGTATATATTTCTGTTACGCTTGCATTATATATTCTGAAAACAGTATAGTTTTGGTCATAGTATTTTAGGTATAATATGCTTTCTCCTCTTTACGATTGTTCACATTAATCTTTTCCCCTATTCTGTATTTGTTTTCTCAGACAATTCATCCGCACTATTTATCTACAATATTCATCCACATTTCTCTTTTCTCGTGCATCATTTTTGCAGACATATACAATGTTCCTGCTTATACATATTCTTCACAATTTTATGTATTTTCCTTTGAATAATGACATTGTATTCAAACCATTGAAATCCTTAATCTTAATATTATTTTTTAAAGCAAGCACACCATATCATAAAGACTCATTTTATTGTGAAAAGTACTACTGCATCAAGCAAGTTAATGCAATATACTTGTAGACATTTGTCATTATAATCACTACAATACTTCACAAAGGATCGCTCACTTCTCTAACTTTCACTCAGTTTAGAGTTAGCAATTTAAATACATATCCTACGAGAAGAGAAATTCACAGTGCTATGAATACTTGAATGGAGAGATTATTTCCACATGACGGAAACACTTTTTATTGTGATACCACGACAGTTTCATAAATCACTCCATGGATTTAGAAGCTTTATAAATCACTCCATGGTTTTAGAAGCTTAATAAATCACTCCATGGATTTAGAAGCTTTATAAATCACTCCATGGTTTTAAAAGAGACAATCTAGCAATAACCTACTTACTTTTATAAACATGTGATTCTTCTATTAAGCTCTAATTGGCTTGAATGTAGTAAATGATATCCTTAGCTAAATTTTAAAGTCTATGCATTATTATCGTTCTACTATTATCGTACGTTGAATATTGACAAGCTTAAAATGTATTGTTATTATAATTATTGATATAGCCATTAACCCCTACTGTACCAGAGGGTATTACCATAAATGTACCCTCCAGTACCAGGCAATGAGGCCAAAATGGCTTCAGAGTCGAGAGAGAATACCCTTCCACCTCTAAAGTTGGAGGAATACTGAGCCAGCTAGGCTGTGAGACCTTGAATATAAGTTGAGAAGTGTTGCCAATGTCTCAAAACAGTGCGTACAAGTCACGGCACCTGGTACCGCTCGATACGGGCAGTTACAACTACAGGTCTCCCTCAATTTACATTTGGGTTATGTTCCTGAAAACCCGATCTTAAAAAGACAAATCATATAGCAAACCCTAAACTTAATGGGGTAAATGGGGATGCGTTCTCGGTCAAGCTAAAACCCAAACACAAAGACCTAAAAACCTGTAATAATATCATAAATTAGGGCATCGGATAGTGAGGGAGACCTGTACCGCATAGTACTAACGGCGATCTTCCGTCGTTGGTACTGACAAGTGACTTTATTACTGACGGTGATTCGCCGTCGCTGGTACAGTAAGGGTTAACCCTTAGAAGATACGATGAGCCATTTATTTTCTGTTTACTGGCTATTATTAGACAATTTTATTCAGATTGGGAAGGGTATATGGAAGTCAGAGGGTTAATTGCGACATTCATTACCCTTATAACTCCCACAGATCCTTCCTAAACTGTATAAAATCGTCTAATGATAGCCGAAATGTACTGTTAAAATGCTGCATAATCTTTAAAAAAATGTTAATGTATCGTTATGATAATTATTGATATCACCATTAAGAGTAGAGCTAGCGTAATTATTGACATAGCTACTAATACGGGCATCGTTATTGTAATTGACGGGGGGAGTTTAGTCCAGGGTTGCCAGTCTAGCTACAGTACTTTCCCGCTAGATCTAGAGGCATTTACTTCGATCTAGAGGCATATTTTTACATCTAGCGACATGAATTCTAGGGATATTCTTGAGATTTGAGCCATTTTCGAGTGATATTCTAGAGATTGTGGCATTAGTCTAGTGATATTTCGGAGATTTGAGCCATTTTAGAGTGATATTCTAGAGATTGTGGCATTATTCTAGGGATATTCTAGAGATTGTGGCATTATTCTAGGGATATTCTAGAGATTGTGGCATTATTCTAGCGATTTTCGACTTTTAATTACTACTGTATCTAGCGTACTTGATTTGGTAACCCTGGTTTAGTCGGTGTCACACGAGAGGCTGGACAGATTTTGGATGGTTACTGTGGCCCGTATCTAGCCAACAGTTATGCACATTGTCAGACATGGGCCTTCTGTGAGAGCGCATAATTTCCATGGCCACAAATTATTCCGACAACTTTAGCGGTATATTTTACGTCAGTGGCAGAAACTAATCCGAAGTTAGATAATTTGGATAGCTGAATTCATATAAAAATGTGTATGTATATATGTATATACAGTACTCAGGCACATACCCAATAGCTGGGGATGGCCGACTCGAGACAGAGCCTGAAAAAAAAAAAAAAAAAAATCACACACATTTAGGTCGCCCAGGAGAAGACCCAGAGACCCAGGTCCATGAGCAATCTAGATAGCTGAATTCATTCATGTTTTGGTTTATTTATTAATTAAAATGTAAAAATGTAAAATGCAAACTAAACAAACCAAAATTGGGACAAGGACAATATAAAGTCAAATTAAATTATCAAAATCGCTATGTGGAAACAACGCTTACTAAAATGAAAATTATTAAATAAAAGAACAAAATCCACCACATAGGGTGTACATTACTACATGAGCAAGTTAATCTGTTTCCCAAGCAAACTAATCGCACATATAACAACGCACTATCGTCACGTTAAAGGAAGTAGTCAAGTTTGGGAAGTCCGGGACGTTCTGGCAAATTTTACTAAACTCTGCATGAATAAAGAAACTACATGTTAAATGTCAAAATATTATTTAAAATCAAATTTGCAACATGACAAGACATTAACAATAGTACAAAATACAAATATTGATAAGATATCTATACTATTACAAAATAATATATAAAATACAGTACAGCACTCACTAACGATAGTGCTATCGGGTAGGTACCTGTAAGCATAGCATGCCTCAAGTGACCCCTATCAATAACTACCCTACAAATAACCTACATTTATAGCACAAATAAACTAAGGAAATCGCAAAAGTAAGCAATTGATACTATCGACAATGAATACATATAATATAAAGACAAATAATTGCAAAATATAAAGTAACAACAGATTTAAACAAAGAGTACTCTTTTAACAAGAACAATAAATTTAAAAAATCATCAATAAAAAAAAAAAAAAAAAAAAAAAAAAAAAAAGATAAACAATAAATACAGACAAAAAGTAAGCAGAGGTTATACAAGAAACTTCAAGTTAAAAATGCTTGATTAAAATTATTGATGTCAAATTTTAGAATACAGTCACAATAATTGACCCTAAAAAGATTAAATTTATGGAACAATTTACTTGCCTCAAAACCTCTGTCCACTAAGAGTCTGTATAGTAACCTAGCTATAGCCCAAAAGTCATCTACTTTAGTGCAGATTTTACAAAATCTTATTAATTGGGAATAAAAACAATTATAAGTTATTTTATTATCGATATTACTACTAGGGAAAGGAAAGTTTATTACGTTAAAATTAAAATCATCAACTTTGTGATATACTTTAAGTATGCACTGTTCATTAACAATCTCTATATTTATATCAAGAAAATTTTCAACTTTATAATTTACGTTACATTGTGTGAGGGGAATAGAATTAGGGTAAATAAGTTTAGCAACTTGATTAAAATTTAACAAATTGCAAACAAGAATATCATCAATATATCTACAATTATTACTTAACAGTTTAGCAAGTGCTAATTTTTACAAGTTTTACAATATAATTTAGAAACGGCCAGACCATTAATGCCTAAGAAAGTTGCCTGAGACAGCGCTCGTGTGACATTGGCCTTATTAGCTACAATACTTGGCCTAGCTCCTTACCACTGTAGACTTTGATGATGGTACATAAGCATTTTAACGGTGAACTGTACCGAATGCATTGAATGAGAGTATAATTTTGTTGTTGTAAAATCTAATATTGATTTCATTGATTTCATTAATTAGGGTTTATTTGTAAGTTATTTGGTGGGTTGGTGATATGAATATATTATATATCTATCTATCTATCTATTGCCTGACGCCGTGATCCCCGAAGGGGTGACCACGAACGAACCGCCCCCATGCACCTCTGTCCCCAGTCAGTCGACGCCCCTCCCCCCAACCAGCACCGCCTTCGTTCATGTACTTCCTCACTCCATCCTTCCACCTCTCATTCGGTCTACCTCTCCCTCTCTGTCCCTCCACCTCGCTTTCGTACACCCTCTTAGTCATTCTCTCGCTTTCCATACGTTCCATATATATATATATATATATATATATATATATATATATCTATCTATATCTATCTATCTATCTATTGCCTGACGCCGTGATCCCCGTAGGGGTGGCCACGAACGAACCGCCCCCGTGCACCTCTGTCCCCAGTCAGTCGACGCCCCTCCCCCAACCAGCACCGCCTTCGTTCATGTAGTTCCTCACTCCATCCTTCCACCTCATATTCGGTCTACCTCTCCCTCTCTGTCCCTCCACCTCACTCTCGTACACCCTCTTAGTCATTCTCTCGCTTTCCATACGTTCCATATGGCCGAACCATCTCAAATTGTTCCTTTTCACACTTTCCAGCTCATCTACCTCCACACCACACCTCCTCCTTGCTTCCTCATTAGTCTGTCTATCCCTCCATGTAACTCCGCACGCACTCCTTAAGTAATTAATTTCCACTGCTCTCACTCTTGGTCTGAGTCTCTCAACCAACGTCCATGCTTCGCTTCCGTAAGTCAGTGTCGGGATTACCACACTGTCATGCAAGGACTTCTTCACTTCCATACTGACCACCCTATTTCTTGTTACTGCTTTTAGCATTCCTACAACCCTCTTCCCCTGTTGTACCCTCTCCCGCACCTCTCCATCCATAGTCCCATCTTTACTCAACACACTGCCCAGATACTTAAAAGAGTTGACGATCTCCATAGCCTGACTGTTCAGCTTCACCTCACACTCTGTGACTTCACCTCTTTCGAAGACCATAACCTTGCTCTTCCCCGTATTTACCTTCAAATTCCGTTTTTCGCACACTGTTCCAAACTCATTTACCAGACCCTGCAACTCCCATTCATTATCACTCATCAGAACTGTATCATCCGCAAACAGCAGTATAGGTAGCTTCCACTCAATTCCCTCCCTTTTCAGCGATACACCAACATCCACTGCTCTTGATAGGATTTCTTTCATGACTCCATCCATATATACAGTAAACAACCACGGGGACATCACACACCCCTGTTTCAAACCAACATTCAGGTCAAAGAACTCGCTCTGCTATATATATATATATATATATATATATATATATATATATATATATATATATATATATATATATATATATATAATAAGGTTCAACTCTTTTGTAATGGACACTCATTGTTAATAATCTAGAATTTATGACTGAGTACCAAATATCCATCAGAATGATCTTAACAGATTTTAGACTCTGATACAAATCCACCTCTAAAGCTGCTTGTGTAACACCAGCTTTTGGTCGTATTTCCTGCATCCAAACATCTATGCCTAAATTATAGGGCTATATTTTGATAGTCCCCTACCTCATAGTGTAATAGTGTACTCTGCCATGTCCCTATCCTATCACTGAGGTTCAATTATGAAAACAAACTATTAACCCCTTAGCACGATGACCTATTTTTCCTTATATCCTGCTTACCATTTTCTTTAGGTTATTATCTACCTCTAGGACTCAAAAGGGTAAATACAATCTGAATAAACCCTCTGAATAGCATAAGTCCTTCTTAACCCCTTCTGTACGTGGCCCGCCATATGACGGGCTACATTTTGAGGCTATTATGAGGCTTGAGAGCGAGGCCAGCTGATGCAGGCAGCGGGGACATACTGAGGTCTGATAGCCCGCACACATGTGCAGCGTCACACATAGCAAAAACGGCAAAAAAATTATAATTTTTACCGATTTGGCCTTCGTTTGCAAGATCGTTGCGAGATAACCAGACATTGTATAGGGATGATTCAGGTGTCATTGGAAAGCTCTATCATTTTACTTTCCCAGATAATTATATAATTGTACTGTAATACGCTTTGGATCTTGCTTATGCATGAAAATGAGCAGGGAATGAAGGTAATTTCGGGGCAATGTGCCCGCTGCACAGGGATTAAGCCACATAAAACCTTTTAATTTTAGCCAGAATCAAAGTTAAAAATGTGTCATCATGCTGAAAGGGTTAATGTGAAGCTGAGTTATAGCAGTTCCTTATTCTGCTATTTTCTTCTAGTTCTTTTGCTGCAAACATTTTATTTCATTCAGGCACATGCATAAGCAATCAGGAGTTCCTGAATGAGCCCTATTATAGTGGAAATAAGCCCGCACTGAAAGGGTTAAAGATACTATGTTCAATTACAGTACACATCAATTTAAGGTCACTATGCTTGGAGGGCAAGAAATACAACTCTACCTAACAGCCGACTAGACTAGAAAAATGCTTATAAGATTAGTAAATATTATTATTGTTGTTGGTCTCGGTTTTAGGTGATATGGTATTCTACTACAGTCCGATTAAGCCTCTCGCCGCTTGGTGTGTTTCCTTTGTGCTCGGTGCAAGGCAAGAGTGGCCGATATGGAGTTAGAGAGAGAGAGAGAGAGAGAGAGAGAAAGAGAGAAAGAAATTGAAGTTGAGAGCAAGCAAAGCAGATCATATGTGTGTGAGAGAGAGAGAGAGAGAGAGAGAGAATGGGAAAATTAGGGTGAGGATAAAAAGAGATACTTAGAGGCTGAGGAAGAATGAAATAGAGGTTTAGTAAGGAAGAATAGAAGAAGTATAGATTAGTGAAACAGAAGAAGTACAGTACATTCAAGGCAGACAAATGAGATTAGACAAAAAGTTTCGAGATTATTATTAATCCGAGGAGCGAGATACTGGCCCGTGACGAATATAGTTAGATGCGAATTAATTACCTTCGATTGTGACAGAATTAATTATATCTACCGTATAAAGCATTATTTCTTCTCCATGTTCACTTATTTTACTTATACAGTATATTAAACATATGAACCTTGAAGAGCGATAAAAGTACAGTAGTGGGAATAGCAATTGGTGGGTGAAAATCGCCGTCCCGTTGTATGCTGAAGTGAGAGGGGGAGAGACATAATTATCCTCCGTTCACACCGTCTAGCAACACCCTGACCGTCTCGGGAGAGATCTCAGTGTTGCATAAGATCTTTAAGTGACTCATTGGTGTGTACGAAACCGTGTGAGAGAAATTCGCGGGAAAAATTACACATAAATGGGGGAAATATGAGGAAAAATAGCCGATAATTGAGGAGGGGGGGAAGGGGGGGTTGAAACACATGAGGACGAGTGGTATGAAGTACTAGAGGGGAATTATCTCACCTAATGACATATTCTTTTGTTTCGAGAGCCCCTGGGGTGTTTTGGAAGGGATTTTTCACGGTCTTGCTATTGTGAGGCCAATCACAGTTGCTATACACATACGTCCATGAGGCTTATCGCACTTCTCGGGTTAATTGTTACTCGAAGACCTATGAAGATAATATAGAAGGAAAGCTTTGTGCCATTCTATTATGTACCAGCATTCCATCACCCATTTAAGGGGAGGCAGACCGTTTTTCTGGACCCCCTTCTCCCTAATGTTTAGCCCCACTAGTTTTGATATTATAAGACCTTCGGCCCATTAGTTTGGCGATTTTAACACCTTTCGCCCCATTTCGTTGTCAATTTTAAAACCTTTCGTGCCATTTAGGGGTCGATTAATAATTATTTCCTGGCGAGCGTTAGCGAGCCTGCAATTTTAAGAGGAACCGGCCTTCGGCCGGGAATTTTTCTACCAAAAAATTTACAAATTTATCTTGAAAGTGGGTCTAGGGGGTGTTTTTTAAAGCTTGATGGAGGTCTAGGGAGGAAACTAAAAAAATATATGAATAAATGAATTAATAGACCAAACAAACGGTCTGCCTCCCCTTAATACTATGTAGTGCCATTATTGACGCAGCCTTCGAAAGCTTTGGGGGGAGATATCACAGAAAGTTAGCAACGCGGTGTCCCACGAGCTCTTTTTCCGTCAATTTTTATGAGCAATTGTATTCGGGCATCTTCAAAATTTAAGTTATATCAGAATTCGCCCAATTGGGATGCGACCCAACTGCCATGGGACCTTAACAAGTGCCCAAGATTAGCTCAACATTCAAATAGAGAGAGAGAGAAAGAGCAGGAGAGCAGGAGCGTTACAGCTGTTAAAAAGGGAATACAAAGGAATGCAAATAGTAACAGACAAAGTATTCTTAACTAGGCTCTTCATTTTCAAGTACAGTGAAATTAGCACATTCAAGCTTTCAGTAGCCTTAGTTTTGAATTCACTGCGAAAGTACATGGAAGGGAAGAGCTTTTGACAGTATCGAGTTTGAATCTTGGGCTAAGTATCGAGTTATTTCCTTCCTCCCTGGGTGGAAATATTTATCGTAAAATCAACAAGTTATTACATATCAAACACAGAGAAGGTTGTCGAGAGCCTTGCAGAGTGACGAGACAGATTGCTATAGTCGAAGCGATGCGAAGCACTTTTTCTGACAACTCTAGATCATAAACTATATTCTGGCACCATAATGGGACTATGTTGTGCAGTTTCGTGTCAATTCAAATTTTGCCAACACAATCAAGGCAGAGTAAATTTGGGTCGTGTTTTGGGCAGCCCATTGGAACGTGCCTCTCAGCCAGAGCATTTGAGGTACTTCACGTTGCTCTAGGGCCAGCTTATAGTCCTAACTATATCTTGTTCCAAATAGGTTGTCCAGAAATCGTGAACCCTAACCTCTGTAATTCAAAAAGGTTTTAATGCCATATATGTAATTGTTAACCCCTACTATACCAGCGATGGCGCAGAGCTGTCAGTAAAAATGTGACTCGCCAATACCAGCGACGGCTCTCAGCCGTTCTGCTAATATCTAGCTGGAGCTGCTAACATGACTTAGAGGCACTGCTGCGAGGAATAATTGGCAGCACTTCTCATGCTTCCTCTCAGTTACTCTGGCCGACTGGCTCAGTTACCCACCAACGCTTGAGCTGAGAGGATGTTATCTCATTGATTATATATGGCAGCAAGTCTGGTACTAGAGGGTACACTTTTATCTACTATGCCATTGTACAGTAGGGGTTAATTATGAAAACTTGGCAATACTGTACTATGATGCAGAAACATAGCCGTTTCTTGTTGTTCTTTTAATTATCGAGAAAACAGTTGCTAAGGGATTCAATTTACCGTCAGCTGAAATGAAGCCACTATAGACTGATAGCGGATTATTATGGATTTAATTTAGAGGTTACTAGATCAGAGTTGTCGGCAAAGTTCTCGCGTCGATGCGCTTTAACAGAACGATTTGGAAGTAGCACAAGATTTCTTATTTCTGTTTAAGATAATTATACTGTATGTAGAAAACAGTTATTAGTTTACAGATTGCATGGACATTATGTATAGTTTGCTAAATTTACACGAGATAACAAACGACATTGAAGGACGAGACAATTCACTATAACAAAACAACTTGGACGTAGCCGAAGTAGTCTCATATGAACATCGCTAAAATATGGTTGTGTAGAAGAGGGCTGGTAGTTCAACGTTTAAATGTTAATATTTTGAAGTTTTCTGAATTTACACAAGAATGAACATATAACAAATGTTTGGAGATTTGTTAGATTACTCATAAAATAATAAGGAGTAACAACTTATTATAATTTCTATCTACATACTAGTTATACGATGTATGTACGGTAATTGTACGAGAATGAACATATAATACAAATAATTGGTAACTTGTTGAAATACCCATAACTTAATTGTAATAAATATACTATTAGAG
Organism: Paralithodes platypus; assembly: GCA_032716605.1. Classification (NCBI taxonomy): domain Eukaryota; kingdom Metazoa; phylum Arthropoda; class Malacostraca; order Decapoda; family Lithodidae; genus Paralithodes; species Paralithodes platypus. The sequence continues at coordinate 33,447,308 of CM064493.1, read as the reverse complement.
TTGCTAAATTCCACAATTAAAACGAGATATGTATATACAGTAGTTGGAAATGTGGTCACAATATTAAAAATAAAATGACATGGATAATTATGAACACTTAAAACATGGTGAAAATGAAAACAATGCAGATGATCAATGTGCCAAGTGAATGAGATCAAAGAATATAACAGCAATTATTCCACAAAGTACACAAATAAACTATGTATAACAATTCTGTATAACATTAGTAAAACATACCCGTAATGAGATAAGTATAAGGTCCGTGTCCTACAGTAGATTAATCTCAACATTGGCGGTGATACTTAATATAGTTTTGACGTATTCCTTGCCTAAATGTATGCCTGCGACATGGTTGTGTAATGTCACCGTGGCCTTTTAATGTATATATGGATGGTTTAGTGAGGGAGGTGAAAATGAGAACTATGGGTGGAGAATTGGGAGTTGAACCAGTTGCTGTTTCTGATAACACAGCATTGGTGGCGGATTCTGAGGAGAAGCTGCAGCGGGTAGTCAAAGAGTTTGGTGTTGTTTGTGGGAGGAGGAAGCTGAGGGTGAACGTCAATAACAGTAGAGTGATAGTGTGTAATAGAGGTAGAGGGATAGGAAGACCTCCATTGAGATGAAGAGATTTTGTAGTACAAGCGTTGGGAGATAGAGGAATGACTATAGATCAGGCAAGAGAAGTGGTAATAAATAGGAATGAGTGGACAATGCTAGTGAATAGATGAGTGAAAACGCGGTCGTTTGGGAGAGGGGGTCAGGCGCCTGGCCCGGGGAGCCTGTATATATGAAGGGTCATGCCTGGATGTGTGGTGGGCGGACACTGTATTGTGCTCCGTTGCGTGTCTGCCTGCTGAGACCGGAACTTCTCCGGGAAGTCGGGGAGTGCTGGAGTGCCCTTAGTGATCCCTGGTCTCTGGGTCTTCTCCTGGGCGACCTAGATATGTGTGAATTTCAAGTCGGACACCCCCTAGTTATGGGGTATGTGCCTGAGTATATACATACATACTGTACATACGTATTCCTAGCCAGTCGATATCATACGCCTGCTGTTGATTGAAATTGCTATGAGAAGTACTTGAACATTATTACAGTACCCTCATTGCAATTACAACATCTAGCATATCACATTGACATTACAACAACTAGCGTATCAAATTGACTGGTTCGGAATACAGCAAAACTATAGTAATTATCACCGAAAGGGATGGGGTTTGTCTCGGAACACGGGTCTTGAATAACAGAAAAAGTCAATAAATGTAAACACCATATGAGGAGGAGCACTTTATTGACAACGTTTCGCAGCTAGCTTCTTAAATGACCTGAACAAGCTATCTGCGAAACGTTGTCAATAAAGTGCTCCTCCTTATATGGTGTTTATATTCATTCTATCAACTTTTCAAAGATATTTCAACAAAAGGTCAATACTTCTGTGTCTTGGAGAAATACTGGGAATGGTGAATAAGTGTAACTATTAAAGAATTAACAGTAATAAAATATCTCTAGGAACATGACGTGTACAGTTGCGGCTAAAAGTTTGTGGTACACTATTTCCCAAGATTGCTGACTTATGTTTTGTATAGGTTTGTATTCATTTTTTGGGTCAGTAAAACCAAGTCATTGTTATTATTTCGGCAACCCTCATTGTCTCGTGTATTTGTGGGTAGTGTAAAGTAAATATTATGATTTTATCTCTAAACAAACACGTAGTATGTGTGTCTTTTCAACTGACGTTAAATGGCAAAGCTCCCATCAAGATTTCCTAGATATTTTGAAGATTGTGTAGTGAAATGTGGTGCTAATTATATAAACTTGGTCTTAATATGATGCAGAGATATAGTAGTTTCATATTTTAACATTAAGTATCGATACATTTACTGTTAAGGGGTTCAATTGACCGCCAGCTGATAAGAAACAGAGTATAGTATGTGTGTGTGTGTATGTATGAGTGTCTTTTGTGTCAACTCTAATGTTCATTGTATTATTGAATGTGTGTGGTAGGTCGTGTCCCCATTTATCCAATCACAAGTTGTCCTTTATACTATAGTCTATTTGCTGTAAGTAGGCGAGAACTCATGACCTCTATCCTCATTAACTCAAAAAGGGCTAGAGCAAATTGGCTGTACATTTTCACATCTATTCTTTAACTGACTCTTCCCAAATGGTAGAAATATTAGCTCGATTACTCTAGTCGTTTTTGAGTTACAGAGGTTAGATTTCATGATATCGCCTACCTACAGCGAATAGACTAAGTACTGTCCTTCATAAAGTGATTAGCACTAACAATTTCCAATCAGGGTGTTAAACGAAATGTAATAGGAACTGATCGTTTATATGGCCGTTGAAATCTATTAACTTGACATACCAATATTCTTTAACACACAAATTGAGCAATAATATAATATGTATAATTATAATATATAGGAGTATCTTAACCCTTTCAGTACCGGGGCACGGCGTTCTTAATTATATTCTGGCTAGTATTAGACGATTTTATGCCGCTTAGGAAGGATTGTCGAATAATGAAAGAGTTATACTATGTCTCCGGTGACTCTGATTATCTCACGTCCTTCCTAAACTGAGTAAAATCGTCTAATGGAAGCCAGACTAAGTTTTATGCAGCTTAGGGAGGACGTCTAGATATCAAAGAGGTCTAATATTATAACACCGTTGATGCTTAAATATAACACCATTGATGCTTAACCCATTGCCTGTGGGAGACGTTCCCGAACACATTGGCAATTTACAGCAATTTACAGGCTTTGAAAGCCTCTTAACCCTCCAGCCCCGGCTATGTATTATATATATATTCCTCGAAACCCGGGTGTTTTGGCCGAAAAACGTCTAGGCTAGGCTACCGTATATTCGTTAATCAGACTGCTTCCCGCATTCCCGCGCATCCCCAAGCGTAGCTGTGTTATTTACCTGTAGAATGGCATTAAGTAGAGCTCTCTAAGTCAACTGGTTGAGCTGTGATGATGATTTCATTGGAGATAACTTTATGGCCAAAACAGCCACTTTACACCACTTTTCGATACTTAACAACAACATACAGGCACACACGAACAAGCGACGCTCTCCTTCTTGTGGCCGGAGATGCGGGGCGACGGTCCAGCCGGCTGTTGTTTACATGCGTCGGACCGACGCCTCGCACACGAAGCTCACAGGCTTTCAACCACTGGGCGTTCAAGAGACCATCCGGGTACCTGTTATATGCTTTTTTATGGGCGTTCAAGAGCCCTTCCGTGGTGAGAGGGTTAAAGCCTGTAGAATCGAGTGCGAGGGAGCGGGAGCGCCACAGGCCACACGGCCTCTCTCCAGCCAGCCGGCCACGGCACTGAGGATTCTGAGTCACGCTCTCGCGAGATATACAGCGCTGCCAAAGGCAAATGTAGCGCTACATTAGCTATAATGGCTCATTTTAGCGAATATCTATGGTAGCGCTGCGGGTGAAGACCGCGAGCTACGAAGCTCGTTTTGGTGTCATTTTGAAACTATTTTCTTCTATATTTTGGCTGAATACATTTAATTTCATTCAGACACTTGTTTAATCAATCAGGAGTGCCTGAATGAGCCCTAATATGACGGAAATATGCCCGCAGTGTAAGTGTTAAATAAAACACCGTTGATGCTTAAATATATCACCATTGATGCTTTAAGGGGAGATTTCCACTTGAGGGATTTTTTTCTTGGCTCCTTTCTCCCTCATGTTTAGCCTCATTGTTTTTCTAATATTAAGACGTTTGCCCCATTATTTTGACGATTTTAAGAACTTTCAACCCATTTCTGTCAATTTTAAGACCTTTTGTGCCATTTAGGTGTCGATTTTATCCTGGCGAGCGATAGCGAGCCTGTAATTTAAGACGAACCGGCTTTCAGCCGGGAAATTTTTCTACCGAAAAATTTAAAAATTTATCTTGAAAGGGGCTCAAGGAGGTGTAATCTTAAGCTTGAAGGATATCTAGGGAGAAAACTAAAAACCTCCCCTTAACTATCATGTATCCACAGGCTAAACAGAGTACAATTGTCTAATGGTAGCCAGAATAAGCTGAAGAAACGGCGTCCCCTACTGAAAGGTTTAAAATTCACGGAGTTCTTCACAACCTCTCCCTGTTATTACAGTATTTAGCAAGAATAAATAGCCCACGACATGAGGGTTAAATTGCAAAAAAATAGGATTAAGGGGGGTACTACTCGCTTTTTCTGGACCCCCTTCTCCCTCATGTTTAGCATGTTGGTTTCGAGGTTTTAAGACGTTCGTTCCGTTAGTTTGGCGATTTTGAGACCTATCGCCTATTTTTTTTTGTCAATATTAAAACCTTTCGTGCCCTTTAGGTGTCAATTTTTTCCTGGCGAGCGACTGCGAGCCTCTAATTTCAGAAGGGACCGGCCTTCAGCCAAGACATTTTTCTACCGAAAAATGTACAAATTTATCTTGAAAGGGGGCCTAGGGGGTGTTTTTCTATGCTTGATGGAGGTCTAGGGAGGAAACTCAAAAATAAATAAATAAATATATTATTAAATTTTTTCCACCAACCAACTTCACTTCTAAATTCAATTAATGAAATCAACAAATAGTCTAAAAACCAAGCACTACCCCCTTAATAATATACACGTAAACCTCCCCAAACAAACAGATTGCACAAACACCAAGATACAAAAACTAAACAATCTCCACAAACATATAATGGAAATAGTTGAATGTTGCAGATTGTACAGGACCTGGATGTTAATTTATTGTATGTACAGTCGTGCTCATAAGTGATGTCTCGGCACCAAGTATGTTTTGATCAATAAATGGTATCAGCAATATTTACCATGATTTCTTCTTTTTGAGTGAGATATACCAACATGTTCCTACACTTACCCACCCTATTCAACATCTGACAGACATTAATACAGCACAGACCGAGCCAAACGTAATGACAGCTGAGACATGACTTATTAGCGCGACCGTATCCGAGTGCTGACTTTTCGTAAGTATGGCATCGTCGCGTCTCGTCTGATTTGCTCTCTACATACATACATTACTGATCCGATGTTATTTATTTGTATTGAGTTGTTAGTTTGATATAGATTATAGAATATGTTGGAGTAAATTTGTCTATAGATTTTATGTTTTTAACCTGGCGAGTTTGCTCTTGGTAGCTTTGAGCTGGAGAACTCTACTTATGGGAGAGAGGTATTCTGACCAGGATTCGAACCCACTCACTCCAGGTATATTTGGGGGAGTTGGGCACCGTAACCACTCGGCCATGAGCGGATATCCGCTGATCTGCACGCTGATCTAGATTTATTTATGGTATTTGAAATTATGCTCGAATATTTAGTATCTCACAGTCGGATTAAGCTGGGTCAAGTTAGGTAGGGATCTTTTGGTTAGTTTTAAAAACAGAATGAGGGGAATCAATATACTCTGTTTCATCTCAACTGACGGTAAATTGCAAAGTTACCATCAAGATTGCTCAGTTACTTTGAAATATTTTGTAGTGAAATTAGTGAAATATGGTGTTAAAGATATATACTTGGTCTTAATGTGATGCAGAGACATAGTAGTTTTCTGATTACTCCCATTAAGTATCGAGAAATTAGCTGCTAAGGGATTCAATTTATCGTCAGCTCAAACTAAACTGAGTATGGTTTGAGGGGTATCGAGAAATCAGCTGCTAAGGGATTCAATTTATCGTCAGGTGAAAAGAAATCGAGTATAGTTTGAGGGGTATCGAGAAATTAGCTGCTAAGGGATTCAATTTATCGTCAAGTGAAAAGAAACCAAGTATAGTTTGAGGGGTATCACTAGTTTGGCAGGCTTGATAGCTTCGGCCTGACACCGGAATCAGCTCGGGGTGACAGAGCGCTGCATGGGTCTGTGTGGTCTGACCTCACCCGTCCCTAGGGACTGGGTTGACCTGCCGCCAAGTGACCCCGCGCCGATTGAACACCCCCCGATTGACCCCCCTCCCTCTGCTCCTCCTTCCGCAAACTCCTCCTCCTCCTCTTCCTCCTCCTCCGCCCCTCCCTTGTGTAAGTTGACTCTCAGGTGTAGGAAGAAGGCCTTTTCCGTGTAGCTGGACAGAGACTTGCGAGTGTAGTCAACCGGCGGACTGTACCTGTAGGGGATAGAGATGTATTAGAATCTATCTATCTATCTATATCTATCTATCTATCTATCTATCTATCTATCTATCTATCTATCTATCTATCTATCTATCTATCTATCTATCTATCTATCTCAGTCTATCTATCTATCTATATACAATACTCAGGCACATACCGGGTACCCCTTTTGTTTTGTTTTTTTAGCTGGGGGTTGCAAAAAAAAAAAAAATAGTTCAGATAATGTGTAGTGTAATGCATAAATGTAAACACTTAGTCACCCATTTTACTCGTCTCTTACATAGATACAAATAGTCTAGTGTTGGCCTTAATAAAATGTTAATAACTGTTGAGTAATAACAGATGAATTGCTCCTTATGTGGCTGCTTGTATGTGTAAACGTACCCCAAATGGCAACTTGATGAGCCGAGTTAAGTTGAGGGCAGATCTGTGTCGAGGCTGCAAAATTAATTAAATGGGGGTCATGTGGTGGGGCAAGAGTGAGTAAAGGGGCCCTCACACAGTCAGGAGTGCGAGCTAGTGCGAGTCTAATAGGAGTCTCTAGGAGTCATCGATTTTCACCGCGAATAGGCCCGCGAGTCCGAATTTTCCCCTACTCCTAGTGACTGTAGCTCGCACTCCTGACTGTGTGAGGGCCCCTTAAGATGAACGAATGATTACATAATTATACAAACATGTTCCTACACTTACCCACCCTATTCAACATCTGACAGATATTAATACAGCACAGAGCAAGCCAAACTTAATGACAGCTGGGACATGACTTATTAGCACGACCGTACGTACTATGTGAATCCATAAAATAATGTACTGCTGAAAGTTGGAACATTTAGGATATAATCATTATACTGTAGTTAAAGGGCCCACAACTCATAAATGAAAGAAATATGAGGATATGATAATTTGAGATATGTATTTTTTGTAGCTCTCTAACATAAGAGTGAACAGTTTTTCTTTTACTCAACAGGTATACTCTTGGGACATCTTTCTACCTTGTTAGGATTAAAACACCTTCGAACATCGTGCATCCAGGGATTTTTATTAATAGGTATGTTAATTTTTTCTTTTTTCTTTCATCTTTCAAGTTAAAGGAACACTATACTCTGTTTCTTTGTAACTGACGGTAAACTGCAAAGTTCCCATCAAGATTCCTCAGTTATTAAAATGTAAAACTTGCAAACTAAACAAAACAAAACTGGGACAAAGTATTATAAAGATTTTGTAGTGATATATGGTGCAAATTATATAAACTTGGTCTTGATATGATGCAGACATAGTAGTTTAATATTTGTCCACTAAATAGCGAGGAATTAGCTGCTAAGGGATTCAATAACTTGGTCTTAATACTGTATGCTGCAGAGACAAAGTAGTTTAATATTTTTCCACTAAATAGCGAGGAATTAGCTGCTAAGGGATTCAATTTATCGTCAGTTGAAAAGAAATAGAGTATAGGTACACAAGCATCTGTATTTTCCTTCGTTTATATACATTAAGGAACACCCTGTTTTTAACATTGATTATCCATTACAAACCCCAATGTACTTGAATAAACTAACGAAAGCATATGGTCCTCCCGGTATTTGAACTCGGAACACCACACCCAGAATTACAAAATTCCCAGAGTGATAATTTAAAACACAGACAAAATATATAAAGTATTGACAAAAGTATTGATAGCCAACAAGGAAGCAAATGACTCACAGCTCGCAGATAAACTCGCCGCTGGAGAGCTCGTGTCGTTCCAGGAAGGTGTAGCAGATGGTTGAGAGCACCCCTTTGTCGGGACGGTGGTGGCGCATCTCAAGGAAGATCGCCATGTCTAGGGGAGGAGGGGAGTTAGTTTGTGAGCACAGAGTGCTCTGCACATCAATATACTGTATGCTTTACATTTTGTTGTCTACGTAAATTAGATTTGTATATTTGCTTGCCTAATCGTGTACTCCATTCAAGAAAAACCTATAACAACTGGATTTCAACTATTGTGGATTGAAAGTTAATGGAATGTTTCCTGCAGAAGTGAGTTCAAGAGAGATGTGGTGTGGGATATATATTTAGTTTGAAAAGCTGGAGTTTTACACTGTGAAGGAGTGATAGCATCTTATTAACCCGTACTGTACCGTAGGATACAGTAATAAAAGTCCCCAGCAGTCCCAAGCAATGTGGCCAAAATGGCATGAGAGACCACCTTTCCACCTCCAGAGTGAGGCAAGACTGGCCCTGCCACCCTTCAGCGGGTCTTATATATGCTGTGAGAAGTATTGCCATGTCGGTAGCAGTGCTCAAACGGTGGTGGTACCTGGTACAACCTTGTACAGGCAGTTACAAGGAAAGTACATTACTGACGGATATATACGTCACTGGGACTGGGGAGTACTTATCTACTGACGTATATATACGGCGCTGGGATTGGAGGGGTTAATCAATCTGTCCATGGAGTGTACTAACCGTGGGGCAGGTCGTCTAGTGCGGGGTGGATATGAACCCTGGTGGTGGTTTTGAGGTAGTGTTTGTTGACCACTTGCCACTGACTGGTCTCCTGTACAGTGCTGCCCCACGCTAGGCACCCACTGCTGTCTGCAACATCACAATTATCATGTTAACATAGATGCGTAGATGCTTGTATAGACACACACATATGCTTATATACACATATAGTGCTGTGTTGATGTTCTGTAAGAACACAAATGAACACAAAAATTTGATTTGAGTTTACAAATAACATTGAATATATTATTTTTATTAAGAATGATATACTAACAAGGATTTTATTGCTTAACTTGTGAAGGCATATAATGAGATTCTACTATGCAGCTACTGGTAAAAATATAAGGTACCAAACCAACCTCGTACAGAGACTCTAAGGAACGGTGAGACGATGCGAGTGGTTACTTTCAGACCCAGTTTATCAAGCACCAAGGTAGCATGTAGGCCGTCTTCTGCCAGACTGGCCGGTTTAAGGTTTTCTCGGTGTATATACGTTCCAGGGACAGCCGTATCCGTCACAATATCTGTCTCATCCTCCGATTCGCTATTCTCGTCGGAACTACAACTGTCGCAGCTCAACGTGGATCGGGCATCATATACATTACTAGCGGTACTGGTTTCCTCCTCTAGTTCTGGCTCGGATTGGATGCTTTCGGAAGGGGTGCTCTGGCGCTGGGGGCTAACACTGCCTCGTTTCATGAAGGGCAGGACTTGGTTCAGGATCTGACGGGCCCTTCGTGGTGACCCCCCAACATCGCACTCCTCCAGGCTCCCTCCTCCGGTACTCCCGTCTGTTGCCACTGCTCCCCCACCATTCTTTTCATCGGGTTCCAGCTCCCCATTATCGCTCTTTTTCCTCCTACTATTGGCCTCGTCAGCACGCTTTTGCGCCGTTGCTGTATTGGGCCGGACGGTGAAATCTAACCCGCGCTCCGAGATCATGGCCCCGGGGAGTCCCATCAAACTCAGGAAATCTCGCTTCTCTCTAGGAAACAGCACCTTATTACTCTGGCCTTTATCCTGGTGTCGGTGGTGGGTGCGGTGCTTTCGTTCCCTATACACCAGCACCACGCGCACCTTACCCCTTCCCCGCATGCGCTTCACGGTTTCCAGGACTTCGATGCAGTCTTCCAGCTCCGTCCAGGTCTTTGCGTCTTTTGCGTCTCTGTCCGCGTCACCGTTGCCCAACTTGTCGTCCGAGCTCCGCATCTTGGCCCGGAGAAATTGGGTTCGGCGGTCCAGGGTGTTTAGGACGTTGGTTACCAATTTCTGTGGATGATAAAGGAAAATAGTGGTTATCTCTCCAGCCATTATTCTTCTGACTACAAGATGTTTATAGTCAATTTTTTTTCCAGCTGAGGGTAAATTGTCATGTTTCTATCTTTGTTACTCAGTTATAAGGTAGATTTTGTAGCGAAATATGATGCTAATTATGAAAACTTGGCATTAATACGACAAACAACCATAGTAGTTTCATATTTGTCCATTAAATATAGAGACCTCAGCTACTAAGAGATTCAATTTACCATCAGCTGGGAAAAAATAGACTATAATAACATTGTCTAAAATTGCCAACAACGAGATAATTACCAAATGTGAAGTAATTTGATTCGAGAAATATTTTAAGATTGCTAGACAACTTTCCTAAGCCAAATAAAATTGTTTGGTGTTATCCCATTGAAAATGAATACGTTGTATATAATATTGAAATTGCTTGAGATAGTTAATAACCTCTTGGACATGGAGTGCTATTCATAACTGGAAAGAGGGAAAGTAGTAGTGAATCTTAAATAAATACATGAATTATATATAAAGCATTACACAAACGGCTGAATCTTGGACTACAAAGAGTTACCGACTTACGAGTTTCGTTCTACAAGGAAGTTGGATCTGCAGTCATCGATATTTAGCAGAATTACCAGCAAAAATACGGTCGTAGTACATGTATAAATACATAAAACAAAATTCAACATACCTTTTATCCTTCAGAAACCTACATTATTGTTGCATTTCTATCTACAATCGATGTTTACAGCTCCAACTTCCTTATAGCCTGAAACTCGCAAGTGGTCAATTGACTCACCTTTTGGTCATGGATCAGCTGTTCGTACTCGTTGATGAGGTCACGGGTCATCTGACGATTCAACCTGGAATGGATTTGGGAATTAGGGTGGGTTGAGAATAGATAAAAAAAAATAATGATAATCCCAATAATACTACTACTACTAATAATAATAATAATAATAATAATAATAATAATAATAATAATACGTACTAATAATAATAATAATAATAATGATAAGCATCTCACTCACACACACACACACACACACACACACACACACACACACACACACACACACACACACACACACACACACACACACACACACACCACTCTCTCTCTCTCTCTCTCTCTCACACTCTCTCTCTCACTCGCTCTCTCTCTCTCTCTCTCTCTCTCTCTCTCTCTCTCTCTCGCTCTCTCTCTCTCTCTCTCTCCTCTCTCTCTCTCTCCCACACACACACACATAAATTAGTTTAGCTGCTGTTTTTTACAGAATTCCGAGCAATAATGAATACATATAATTACTTAGGAGAGAGCGAGAGAGGGAGAGGGAGAGAACAAATAATGGAGAAGTGTGAGAGTGTAATGGAATGGGAGGAGAGAGAGAGAGAGAGAGGGGAGAGTGGCTAGAAAAAATATGAATGAAATGTGTGAAAATACTTAAGCATGTTCAATATGAATAGAAAATGTTAATGTTGAGAGAGAGAGAGAGAGAGAGCGAGAGCGAGAGCGAGAGAGACAGGGGTGGGGGGGGGGGGGAATAATAAAGTCAAAGCATGGAGGAGGTAGTAGGGGGAGACTGACCTAGTGAATAATTCAAAGCATCCACAACCTCAGAGAGAGTATAGGGGGTGTGGGGGGGAGTGGTGAAAGGTAAGGAGGGAGGGAGGGAGAGGGAGAGGGAGGGATGGAAGAAAGACAAAGAGGGAAGGAGGGAGGGAAAGAGAGAGAGAGAGAGAAGCTAGACATAGAGGTAGGGCAAGTGAGGAGAGTACGGAGTGATGAAAGGCAAGGAGAGAGAGAGAGAGAGAGAGAGAGAGAGAGAGCAAGTGGGGGAGGTAGGGAGTAGTGAAAAGCAAATAAGGAGGGAGAGTAATTATAGAAAGACAAAGAGGAAGGAAGGGAGGGAGGGAATACAAAATAAATTGGGTAAAGAGAGTTAAAGAGAGGTATGGAGGGAGGGGGAGTTAGAAAATGGGATAACAGAAAGGCAAAGAGGAGGGAGGGAGGAAGGACTAGGAGGAAGGGAGAGAGAGAGGGAGGGGGGAGAAAGAAAAAAAGTCGGAGAGGGAGGGAGGGAGGGAGGGAAGGAAGGAAAGCAAAGTTATATATATAGATTTGTATCCTTTAATTAAACTCCTTTGTATCTATTTGTTCATTCATTTATCTATCGGGATATCTATATATACATTTGTTTATAGAGCATTATATATAGATATACGAATACACATACAATTTACACAACCAGTTATATAATTTGGTTTGGTTATCTATTCGTCCAAGCGTTCAGTTATGTGTATTGTTCTTTTAGTATTAACCCCTTCAGTACCGGTGACATTTCTTTAATGTTATTCTGGCAATGGTTAGACGATTTCATTCAGCTTAGGAAGGACCTCTAACCATAATAAGGCTTCAGACTAACTTAACCAACCATTTAAGGGGAGGTATTTAGTTTGTTCCCTAGACCTCCATCAACCTTAAAATTACACCCCCTCGAGTCCTTTTCAAGATAAATTTGTAAATTTTTCGGTAGAAAAATGTCTCGGCCGAAGGCCGATTCCTCTTAAATTACAGGCTCGCTATCGCTCGCCAGGATAAAATAGACACCTGAATTGCACGAAAGGTCTTAATATGGGGTGAAAGTTCTTAAAATCGCTAAACTAATGGGGCAAACGTTTTATAATATCAAAAACAATGGGGCTAAACATGAGGGAGAAAGGGGTCCAGAAAACAATCCCTCAAGTGGAGACCTCCCCTTAAACTACCACAGATCCTTGTTAAGTTGCATATTATCGTCTAAGTATACCTACAATAATATATATATCACACGTCGCTGGTACTCAAAGGGTTAAATTACATCTCTATATATTTATTATCTATCTATCTATCTGTATCTATCAAATTATCTTAAGTTTTAGCCATTATATTATATTTCATCATCTTCACATTTTCTTTAGCTTTGTTTGGTCGTGTTTAATTACCTTTCATTTCTGTCTACTGTACCTACTTTCTCTCACACTCACTCACTCACTCACTCACTCACTCACTCACTCACTCACTCACTCACTCACTCACTCTCACTCTCTCTCTCTCTCTCTCTCTATCTCTCTCTCTCTCTCTCTCTCTCTTCGCGCTCTCTCTCGCTCTCTTTCTCTCCCTGATGTAATTTCCCGAGTCCCTCCCCGGAGTATCATAGACATTAGTGGCAAGAACAGGAGAGAGAGAGAGAGAGAGAGGGAGAGAGAGAGAGAGAGAGAGAGTACAAGGAGTACAAAGGAGTACAAAGGAAATCAAGCAACAACATATCTAGTGACCCTTCTAGGTTGCTTGTCCTCCAAAACACTGAGGATCAAGTGTCCAAACAGTGGTTTAGAGTGGGTAAGGGAACATTGGAAAGGGAACTACTGCCCTGCCACTAACGTGGCAGGACTAGGAAGTTAGTAGGGGACATATGGGTTAGTAACTGAGGGGAGGATAAAGTTATTCATTTACAAACGCAGTCAGTCGCGGGTTTTGATGCGAGATATTTGTCTAGGCGGAATCTAAATGTATCAACGGTGCTGCGGTCGATAACGTCTCGGGGAAGCCCATTCCACAAGTTGACAACTCGATTGAAGAAGAATTCTTAGATTCGTGCGAGTTAAAAGATTTACCAATAATTTTGCAACCGTTTCCCCGCGTGTAATTAGATTGGTCGATAGTGAAGTACTTACTACAGTTCATATTGTCGATGCCTTTGATGATTTTGAACACTTGAATTAAGTCGCCTCTTAATCTGCGCTGGGTTAAAGGAAATAGATTTAATTCCCTAAGACGCTCTTCGTATGGTTTGTTCTTTAGGCTAGGTATCATTTTGGTAACTCTACGTTGAACTCGTTCTAGCTTGTTTATATCTTTTTTGGTAATAAGGGCACCAGGATTGAACGCAGTATTCCAGAGAGAGAGAGAGAGAGAGAGAGAGAGAGAGGAACCAGAGAGCGAGAGAGAGAGTGAAAGAGCTAGCATGTCCCACACTATCACAAGAGATAAGAAGAACTGGAAGAGGAGTGGGAGGGTAGAGATAAGAGGGGGAGAGAGAGAGTGAGAATGAGAGTGAGAGAAAGGGAGATAGAGGGAAATAGAGAGAGGAGAGAGGGGGAGGCCTAAGTCATTTTCTACGTCACATATTTCTAAATTGAGAGAGAGAGAGAGAGAGAGATAATGAAGGGATGGTAATGGGAATAAAAACTAACTTTTCGTACTCGCCCCTACCATCTCTTAAATATTCATTATTTTTCTTAATGTATTCTTATCTCTCACCCCGTCTCTTCTTGTCTTTTCTCTTATCCCCTTTCTTTTGTTATTCTTTATTTCTCTCTCCCCTTTTCCCCTTCCTTCTTCTTTTTCTTCTTCTTCCCTCAACCTTTCACCTCCTCCGTTTTTCTTCTTCATCCTCCTCACCCTTCTTCTTCTTCTTCTTGCCTTCTTCTTCTCAACATTTGTCCTCCTCCTTTTTTCTTCTATCTTTCTCCTCCTCAGTTTTATTTTTTCTTCCTCCTCCTCCTCTTTCTTCATCTTCTTCTGCCTCCTCCTCCTCCTCCTCCTCCTCCTCCTCCTCCTCCTCCTCCTCCTCCTCCTCCTCCTATTTCCCAACTCCCTCTCTCTTCGTTATCCCACCCCCCTTTATCGAGTTACAAACTTTCCTCTTAATCGTTATTTTTGATCGAACTTATATCATATAGCTGAGCCTTCTCTCTCTCTCTCTCTCTCTCTCTCTCTCTCTCTCTCTCTCTCTCTCTCCCCCTCTCTCTCTCACTCTCTCTCTCTCTCTCTCTCTCTCTCTCTCTCTCTCTCTCTCTCTTTATTAAAACATTGTGATACATATGATGCTGGTCAAAGGGAAAAAAATACATTACGCAATATCACCATCTAAAGACCAGCTTATTATTAGTTTTTGTTTTCTTCTGTCTCTCCCTCTCACACATCACTCTCACTCTCTCTCTCTCTCACTCACTCACTCTCTCTCACTCACTCACTCTCTCGTTTCTCCCTATCCTCCCCCTCCCCTCTATCTCTCCCTCCGCCCATTCTCGTATAAAGTAGGAAGGGAGAGGTAACGCTATCTCTCCCTACAGTAGAAGCTTTTATCCTTCCTTTCCTTTAAGATTTATTCCTTTATTTCTGTTTATCCTGTACAGTACATAATAATCCTTACTCATTTTGGGCCTCAACATATTACGAGAAAAACTTGCTCACCGAAAATTGATGGAAAATGCGCTCGTGTGATACTTTTATATAACTATTATTTCCTTCCTTCCTTCCTTCCTTCCTTTTCTCATTCCTTCCTTTCTTCCTTGCTTCCTTCCTTTCTTCGTTGCTTCCTTCATTTCTTTCTTGCTTTCTTGCTTTATTTCTTACTTTGTTCTTTCCTTCCTTCCTTCCTTCCTTCCTTCCTGCCTTCCTTCATTCCTTCCTTCCTTCCTTCCTTCCTTTTCTCATTCCTCCCTTCCTTCCTTCCTGCCTTCCTTTCTTCATTCCTTCCTTTCTATCTCTCTTACTTTGTTCTTTCTTCCTGCCTTACTTACTTTTCTTTTTAGAAGAAGAATTTGTAGTTAAGGTAATTGCAGTTAACATTCAATTAATTACCCTAGATATTAAAATGATATGCATGGAACTATGATATTTTACATCTTCCTTACCGTACTAGTTATCGTCCCATATTCAGCAGGCATTGTTTGCTTTACCTTTGTTTATGTATATTTTATCCATCCTTCGTTTCATGCTTACTTTCATCCTCCCCCTCACCTCTCTCTCTTTCTCTCTCCCATTCCCCCATTCTAAACTTCAAACCTTTTAGCCCAGCCCATGAAACAGCTGGCTGGAGGAAAACGGTCTTTAAATGTACAGACACATGCACATACAGTATATATATATATATATATATATATATATATATATATATAGTCTCTCTCTCTCTCTCTCTCTCTCTCTCTCTCTCCATTTTGTGCTTCTTGTTCCTTCAAGTGGAAATAATACATCTGACAAGCACTCGAAAGATGAGAGAGAGAGAGAGAGGAACTGATAATAATGTTAAAAAGGTCAGTAGTATATACTGTATATATATATATAGAGAGAGAGAGTACAAAGGAGTACAAAGGAAATCAAGCAACAACAGGTCTAGTGACCCTTCTAGGCTGCTTGTCCTCCAAAACACTGAGGATCAAGTGTCCAAACAGTGGTTTAGAGTGGGTAAGGGAACATTGGAAAGGGAACTACTGCCCTGGAACTAATGTCCGTGGCAGGATTAGGAAGTTAGTAGGGGACATATGGGTTAGTAACTGATGGGAGGATAAAATAAAGTTATTCATTTACAAACGCAGTCAGTCGCGGGTTTGATGCGAGATATTTGTCTAGGCGAAGTTTAAATGAATCAACGGTGATGCAGTCTATGACATCTCGGGGAAGCCCATTCCACAAGTTGACGACTCGATTGAAGAAGAAATTCTTAGCTTCGTGTGAGTTAAAAGATTTACCAATAATTTTGCAACCGTTTCCCCGCGTGTAATTAGATTGGTCGATAGTGAAGTACTTACTACAGTTCATATTGTCGATGCCTTTGATGATTTTGAACACTTGAATTAAGTCACCTCTTAATCTGCGCTGGGTTAAAGAGAGAGAGAGAGAGAGAGAGAGAGAGAGAGAGAGAGAGTGCGAATGAATGTGAGTGTGTTGAAAGGGAAGAGAAAGAAAAAAAAAAGCACACAACAGATGTAAAAAAAAAAAAAAAAAAAAAAAAAACACTAAGCAAGATACGACCATTGCCAGGAAAGAAAAACCATGTAGTGAACCGGATTAAGGAAACAGAAATAAGATAAACATAAATTAATAAAGACACATTATTACAGGAGATGCGCTAAAAAATAAGGACAATAAATGAAGTTAATGGAGAAGGATAATTAAGTGGAGATAACTTAAAGATAGTAAGGGGAAGTTGGAGAATATGCAGAGATGAAGATAGCTAAGGAAAAAGTGAAGAAAAGAGTATATAATTGTGATAATATTGTTACATTAATAGAGTGCAGGGAAAGTTAAGACAATGACACAGATTACATTAGGAGAAAGAAGATACAGAGAGAGAGAGAGATGATAAAGATAGGATTAAAGAGAGTGTAAATGAGAGAACAATAAAGATACAGAGAGAGAGAGAGAGAGATGATAAAGATAGGATTAAAGAGAGTGTAAATGAGAGAACAATAAAGATACAGAGAGAGAGAGAGAGAGATGATAAAGATAGGATTAAAGAGAGTGTAAATGAGAGAGAAATAAAGATACAGAGAGAGAGAGATGATAAAGATAGGATTAAAGAGTGTAAATGAGAGAACAATAAAGATACAGAGAGAGAGAGATGATAAAGATAGGATTAAAGAGAGTATAAATGAGAAAAATAAAGATACAGAGAGAGAGAGAGAGAGATGATAAAGATAGGATAAAACAGATTAAATTAGGAGAAAGAAGATACAGAGAGAGAGAGATGATAAAGATAGGATTAAAGAGAGTGTAAATGAGAGAACAATAAAGATACAGAGAGAGAGAGAGAGAGAGATGATAAAGATAGGATTAAAGAAAGTGTAAATGAGAGAACAATAAAGATAGAGAGAGAGAGAGAGAGAGAGA
>CM064493.1:33338296-33429666 GCA_032716605.1 Paralithodes platypus | reverse complement strand
GTCTCACGTTTACGCGTCACAATTCCACCTTTTTATATAGGAGAGAGAGAGAGATTTGCAAAGATTTACATAGATACACTGGCCACACAGACCTTATGATCCAAACGAGGTGGTCAGGACTTAATTCTAGTAGAGATGGCATATCCGATAGAAAAGAAGAAGAGAGAGAGAGAGAGAGAGGGGGGGGGGGGGGGGAATACCCGATACCCGACAATATAGTCTGAATCATAAGAACTAATTTTCCTGCAGTTTTCGATCTAGCTATAGGTTGGAACTCTTTTTACGTTTGGTTAGGTTTGATTTTAGTAGTAGTAGTAGTAGTAGTAATTATTGTTGTTGTAATAGTTGTTGTTGTTGTGATATTGGTGGTGGTGATGGTGAGGAGGAGGGGGGGGGGGGGAGGAGGAGGTGGTGGTGGTGGTGGTGGTGGTGGTGGTGGTGGTGGCAAGGAGGAGAAGGAAGGGGTGGTGGTGGTGGTGGTGGCAGGCATACATCAGTACAAACAACACTTATAGATTATTGGACCAACAAGATCTAACACTATTGGATGATACAACATACCACCCCTCCCAGAATATACTATGTGCTCCTATTATCACATATACCAATAGCTATATACACCATCAATGTTAAGGGAAGATTATTATTCCATTTTATTGCAGGCTCGTTATCGCTCGACGGGAAAAGATTGACACCTAAATGGTATGAAAATTAATGGTCTTAAAATTGACAAAGAAATGGGGTGTTAGGTCTGAAAATCGCCCAGCTAATGGTGCGAACGTCTTAAAATATCAAAACTAATGGGGCTAATCATGAGGAAGAAGGGGTCCAGAAAAGAAAACCCTTAACTGTAAGTTGCTGACTGATCGAGTGTCCTCAATGAACTTGGAAAACAATATTCTCAATATTCTTTAGTTATGGAAAATATGAAGTGTTTAAGGTTATCTAAAAAATATGGTAATTCTTCCCCTGTACACTAATGTTCCGTGGAGCGGCCCTCTGCGGGTCTCTCAATCAGCATGACAGATTAGTCCTGGCTGGAATGTAAATACTATACTCGGTTTCACTTCAACTGACGGTAAATTGCAAAGTTCGCATCAAGATTGTTCAGTTATTTTGAAGATTTTGTAGTGAACTATGGTGTTAATTATGTAAACTTGGTATTAATATGATGCAAAGACATGGTAGTTTCATATTTTTCCATTAATTATAGATACATTAGCTGCTAAGGAATTCAATGTATCGTCAGCTGAAAAGAAACAGTATAGTCAGTCATGAACTTGGGGTTTTCTGTAATGCTAACTACAATTGAACGTTTTCTGTTAACAGATTCTTAAAGGGTAACAAATACATTATTTATAAGGGGTATACCCGTGAACATACACTCACATTTACACTCTCATACTTGTAGCAATTCCTGGGTTAAGAGAGAGATTCTATATTTGTCTTTACACGTACGTCATTTTGGTGCATAAATTATCCAACAATGGGGCGATAGTATATTTTTGATCTCATAAAATTTAGCATCAAAGACCAAACATCTTACGTACCAGTATTGTCGAATATTTAGTGTGGGTTTGGTCGTATTTGAGTGTATAGAGAGGCTAATAACAATAGTGGTACAGTCGGCCAAATAAGAGATGTCGCGGCACCAAGTATATTTTGATCAATAATTGGTATCAGCACTATCTAAGCATTAATTCATTGTTTCGAGTGAAATATAAAAACATGTTCCTATCTTAACACGCCCTATTTTACATCTGACAGACATTAATCCAGCATACAGTGAGCAAAACGTAATGACAGCGGCGACACGAATTATTTGGCCAACTGTACCCGGTACCATAATGGCGGAAGTTGGCCAATCTCTCAATGGGGTCTCTGGCCATATCTATTGTAATTGACCACTTGCGAGTTTCAGGCTATGAGGAAGTTGGAGCCGTAGAAGTTGATATTTAACAGAATTACCGTCGTAGTACATTTAAAAACACATGAAATCAGATTCAACATACTTTCTACCCATCAGAAACCTAAATTATCTTTGCATTTCTGTTTAATACCGATATTTACGGCTCTAACTTCCTTATAGCCTAAAACTCGCAAGTAGTCAATTAAATTGTAAAACTTGCAAAATAAACGAACCAAAACTGGGACGACACAAGATAAAGGTAAAATAACGTATTAAAATCGCTATGTGGAAATAACTTAATAAAATATAATCCACACTATTTTTAACTTGATCGCTTACCTGAACTTTCCTATTGTCTAGGTATTCAAGCTTTCACTCACTTCAGTACGATGACACATTTTTTACCTATATTTCTGGCTAACATTAGACGATTTTATGCAGTTAAGAAGGACCAAATATTCAGATGGTTTATTGAGATACTAGTTAACCCTTTTAAGTCCTGTAAATAGATTATAAGCTAAAGAAAATCGTCTAATGTTAACTAGAATAAGACGACACTTTTGTTATCGTGCTGCTGGAGTTCATATAATCTTGGTTTTCACATCAAATCAGAAGAATGATAGAAAAGAATCTTGCCTTTCAACTGTACCGTACCTTTTATATCGTCAAACTTACAAATATGTCTTATGCTAGCTGTTTATCCATTGCCAGGCACCTTGATCCTCGAGGGGGTGGCCACGAATTAATCACCTCCATAGTTCGAGGCAATTCGTTCGATTCTCTAGCTTGTTTTCTTATACTGATTTCTATATATTGCAGAAATGGCGAGCAGTGACGACGGAATGGATAGACAGCGGAGTTTCGGAGTGACGAAGACGCATAAGCCTCGCTGTTCCAAAAGTCAAACCGACAGTGAAAAATATATAAATACACTAGCAGCAGATCGAGCACATAGGAATGGCAAGAAAGATACCGAAACATTGATCACACTTACCAGTAGTGAGAGTGAGACCGGTAAAGACCAAATGGATAAACAGCAGAGTTCCGGAGAGATGAAGACTTATCAACCTCACCGATCAAAGATTGTACAAACCGACCTTGAAAAACATGAAAAAACGCTTGCGGAGGATCAAGCGCATAAGAATAGCAAGAAAGATGACGAAACCATCATAATAACCAGTAGTGAGCCTGAGATTATCGAAGACGAAATGGATGGACCGTTGAGTTATGAAGTGATGACGACTTATCAATATCGCCGTTCAGGGATTCTACAAGGGGATAGGGATAGACATGAGAAAACGCTTGCGGAGGATCGAGCGCATAAGATTAGTAAGAAAGATACCGAAACAATCGTTACAATTACCAGTAGTGAGAGTGAGACCCGGGAAGACAAAATAGGTGAACAAGAGCGTTTCGGAGTGACGAAGATGCATGATTCTCGCCGATCAATCATTCTACAAAGGGATAGTAATGACTATAAAAAGAAAATTGCGGAGGATCAAACGCATAAGAATAGTAAGAAAGATACCGAAACAATCATCACAATTACCAGTAGTGAGAGTGATACCCGTGAAGACTTAATGGGTAGACAAGAGAGTTTCGGAGTGACGATGATGTATGATGCTCGCCGATCAATAATTCTTCAAAGGGATAGTAATGAATATAGAAAGAAAATTGCGGAGGATCTAGCGCATGAGAATAGTAAGAAAGATACCGAAACAATCATCACAATTACCAGTAGTGAGAGTGAAACCCGTGAAGAATTAATGGGTAGACAAGAGAGTTTCGGAGGAGTGACGATGATGTATGATGCTCGCCGATCAATCATTCTACAAAGGGATAGTAATGAAAAGAAACTTGTGGGGGATCAAGCACATAAGAAGAGCAAGAAAGATATCAGTACATCCTTCACAATAACTAGTAGTGAACCTGAGATTAGTGAAGATGAAATGGATGGACAGCAGAGTTTCGGAGATATGAAAACTTATCAACCTCGCCGATCAAAGATTCTACAAACCGACTTTGAAACTCATGAAAAAACCCTTGCCGAGGATCAAGCACGTAAGAATGGCAAGAAAGACACCAATATATCCTTCACAATAAGCAGCAGTGAACCTGAGATTAATGAAGACGAAATAGATGAACAGCAGGGTTTCCGAGGAATGAAAACTTATCAACCTCGCCGATCAAAGATTCCGCAAACCGACCTTGGAACACATGAAAAAACCTTTGCTAGTGATCGAGAACCTAGTAATGGCAGGAAAGACACCAATATATCCTTCAGAATATCCAGTAGTGAACCTGAGATTAGTGAAGACGAAATGGATGGACAGCAGAGTTTCGGAGAGAAGAAGACTTGTAAACCTCGCCGATCAAAGATTCATCAAACTGACTGTGAAGAACCTGAAAAAACCCTTGCTGGTGATCGAGGACCTAGGATTGGCAACAGAGAGACCAATACATCCTTCACAATAATTAGTAGTGAAAGTGGGACCGGTGAAGAGGAAGTGTATAGACGGCGGAAATTTGGAGATATGAGGACTAATAAACCTCACCAATCAGAAATTCTGGAAACTGACAATGAAACACATGACTATATACTTGAGGAGGACCGAGCACATAAAACTGGTAAGAAAGAGACCAAAGCAATCTTGGACGTGATCAGTAATGAGAAGAATACCAGTGAAGACGAAATCGATAGGCGGCAGAGTTTAGGAGTGATTAAGGCTTTTCAGCCTCGCCTTTCAAGAGCAAAGAAAAATGTCAAGAAAGGGATCAAATCATCCTTCAAAATAAGCAGTAGTGAACCTGAGACCAGTGAAGACGAAATGGATGGACAGCAAAGTTTCAGAGAATTGAAGACTTACAAACCTCACCGATCAAAGATTCAACAAACTGACTTTGAAAAACCTGAAAAAACCCATGCTAGTAATCAAGGACCTAGGACTGGCAGGAAAGAGATTAGTACATCCTTCACAATAACTAGTAGTGAGAGTGAGAGGGGTGAAGACGAAACAGGTAAACGACAGAGTTTCAGAGTGATGAAGACTTATCAACCTCGCCGAATGAAGTTTCCACAAACTGACCATGAAAAACATGAAAAAGCACTGGGTAGTGATCGAGGATCAAGGCATGGGAACAAGGAGACCAATACAACCTTGGACATGAGCAGTAGTGAGCGTGAGACCTGTGAAGAAGAAATGGATAAACGGCAGAGTTTTGGAGAAATGAAGACATATCGACCTCGACGATCAAAATTTCTACAAAGCGACGATGAAATATGTGAAGAATCACATGCTGGTGATCAAGTACATAGGAATGACAAGAAGGAGACCAAGAGATATCACAAACTGAGCAGTAGCGAGACTGACATTAGTGTACAGTTGGACGATCGAGTACATAAGAATGGGAACGAGGTGACTCAACCATTCATTGAAATGTCAAAGAGCGATAGTGAGAACGAAAGTATCCCTCAGTTTTATGGTCTAGTATGTACAAATAATGCGGAAGAGGCCAGAACATTCTCCGAGAGTGATCTTAGTCCATTAATTTATGATCGAGCACGTACGAATGATAATGAAGAAACTAAAATGTTCCTCGGACTGCAACTGACCGATAGTGATGATGATGAAAGTGCACATGACAATCATGCAGCTCAAAGGAACAACAACAATGAAACCAAAGCCTTCGAGGATGACAATAGGCCAGAACTGGATAATCGAGTACGTACGAATGACAATGAAGAAGCTCGAGTGTTCTTTGGTGTTCTACAGACTGATAATGAAAATGATGAGAGTACGCTTGAGGATTATCAGGCGGAAGGGAATAACGAGGAGACAATAATATTTTCCGGAATGCCAGAGGGTGATAGCCCACATACGGATGATCTAGAACGTACAAATGACAACGAAGAAACTCAAATGTTCTTCAAAGTGCTACAGTCTGATGGAAAAAGTGGTGAAAGCCTGCATGAAAATGAACAAAAACGAAAAAGTAACAACGAGCCAGAAAATACCTCTGGAGTGTTACCGAATGATAATGCAGAGGCACAAATACATGGAAATAACAATGAAGAGGCCCAAGCGTTCCAAGGAGTGCAACACAACGAAGTAGAAAGTAAGACTACTGATGGGTTCAGAACTTCAAAATCTATGATTATGCTGTCGAGTAATGAAGATAGTAGGGATAAAAGGGCAAATAAGAAAGGAGGAAGAACAAGTGAGGAAGAACCTGAGATGATAGTAGAAAGCGAGAATGAAAGTTCGGACAACAGATGTGATTTGTCGAGCTCAATTGGAAAGGAGTACCGGTACTTTAGGTCGAGAGCAAAAAGAGCCATCGAGAAGAACGCAGAAAGTGTTGAGGCCAATAGCCCTAAAGCAAAAGTACCATTTATGAGTATGCTGTCTAGCGATGAACAATACGAAACGGCAAATGACGAAAGTGATACGGAATTGAATAGAGAAAAAATATGCAAGGAGAAAGATGGGGACAAAAGAGGAGGCAAGAAGAAGATGAAAAGAGGGAGTCAAATTAGGAATACAAAAGGTAAAGTCAAATACAGTGAAGGGGAAAGTGAAGAGACGGCAAGCTACTACACCGCTAAGGAATCGAATGAAGGAGACAGCGAATTTGAGATAAATAAGGATACAGATGAGGAAATCGAACTAATGACAGATGAAGAAAGGAAAAGGGAGGAAAGCAAGAGATATGTAGCAAAGTTGGATACAAAAAGAAACAAAGAGAGTGGCTCAGATAATGAATCCGAGAGTTATGGAGAATACAGAGAGCAGAAATGCGGAACCAAAACTGAAACAGACAACAAAAGCGAAGATGAAGAGAAACCGCAAAGGAATTCGAGAGAAGACGACAAAACCGAATCAGACGAAGATATCAACAAAACGGAGATTAGCGAACGTGGAAGTTGGAAGCGAAGGATTTTAAGAGCACCCAAGGATTATAGTAGAGCGAAAAGGTGTGTAACCCAAAGAACAGCATCCAAAAAGGCAACAACATTTATCCAATCCTACGTAAGAGAAATTATGGTAAAGGACCAAGAAGAAGCTCTCTATGAACAAACTTCTCAACACCTTCCTGAACACTCTCACAACAAGAGACCAAACTGGAAGATGAAAGACGACGAAGAATGGGAGCAAAGTCAGGACGAAAGCAGTGAAGACGATCAGTACACGCAGCAGAGATCTAAGAAAAGTAAACAAAGTTACGACGAGCCAATAAATTCGAAGAAAATAGAGAAAATTAATGAGTTGTCGGAATACGAGAAGATGATTCAGGAGAGGATTAAGCAAAAGAAACAGTTTCTGTTGTCACTTGGAATATCCCATGAAGTAAAACAGCTCGAGAAGTTGAAGCCGAAGAAGAGAGTGTGTAAGAAGAAAGAGAAACAAGTGAAGCCGTGAGTAATAACCTCTTTGAGGATCATGACGTGTTTTGAGAGTTTACTCTGGCTATTATTAGATGCTTTTATTCCAGTTAGGCTCTGTCTCGAGTCGGCCACCCCCAGTTAAAAAAAAAAAAAAAAAAAATGGGGATTGGGCCAAGTAAATAGATGATAGGAGGGGTATATGGAAGCCAGAGGGTTAATTGAGATAGTCTATGCTCTTTTGATGCCCACAGATCCTTCCTAAATTGCATAAAATCGTCTAATAAATGCCAGAATATATATGTTTATTATTATTTTGTTCTTTCTGTTTCCTTTAAGCTTATGCATTATAGGTAGGCCAAAATCATGACCCCTAACCTCTTATAACTCAGAAAGGGCTTGAGCAAAAGGGCTGTAAATTGCCACACCTATTCCCTAGCTGACTCTTCCCAAATGGTAGAAAAAAAAATCCAATTACTCTCTTCGTTTTTTGTGTTATAGAAGTTAGTGGTCACGTTTTCTGGCCTACCTATGATGTGCGATTAGTTTGCTTGGGAAACAGATTAACTTGCTCATGTAGTAAGGTACACCCTATGTGGTTGATTGTGTTCTTTTATTTATAAATTATTATTTTATTTAAGCATTGTTTCCACAGCGATTTTTGTTGTTTTGTGCTTTCTTATATCATAGTTTTTATTATTATATTTTGTTTACTAAATCTTCAATGCGTTATTTCCACACCGTGATTTTGATTAGTTATTTTGCCTTATTATGTGTGGTTCTTGTTTTTGTTTGTTTGTTTTGCAAGATTTACATATTAATTTGATTTAATATTCTCGATAATAATAAACTATATATATATATATATATATATATATATATATATATATATATATATATATATATATATATATATATATATATATATATACATACAGTATATATAATAACCCACTAGACGACAGAAGACAGATTAACTTAGGTGATAAAATTCAATATAATTTTTGAAGTCAACATATTTTTTTGCAGACCTTGTGAGCCACGGAGGAGCAATAGACAGCGAACAAAGACCTACCGGTATGAGGAATCGGATTCATCGTCTGAGCATAAACATTCTCAGTAATCGAGGACCTGTTTTCCATTAGAATAGTGTATGGTATGCTTTTCTATTTATTTATTTATTTAATATAATTTTGTTAACTAATCTTTTTCCTTTTGTTTCTTTCTTTTTCTTTAATTATTTTAATTTATTTTAAGCAGTGTGGTTTTAGGATATGGAACGTATGGAAAGCGAGAGATTGACTAAGAGGGTGTACGAGAGCGAGGTGGAAGGACAGAGAGGGAGAGGTGAACCGAGGGAGAGGTGGAAGGATGGAGTGAGGAAGTATATGAATGAAGGCGGTGCTGGTTGGGAGGAGGGGCGTCGACTGACTGGGGACAGAGGTGCATGGGGGCGGTTCGTTCGTGGCCACCCCTTCGGGGATCAGGGCGTCAGGTAATAGATAGATAGGTTTTAGGATGGGAAGAGGGTGTGTGGATCAGATTTTTGCAGTAAGACAGCAATGCGAGAAGTATTTAGAGAAGAATAAGGAGATATTTTGGGTTTTTATGGATTTGGAAAAAGTGTATGATCGTGTGGATCGAGAAGCAATGTGGAAGGTGCTAAGGATTTATTAAATTGGAGGACATTTTTTAAGAGCAGTCATGAGTTTTTATCAAGAGAGCAGAGTGTGTGTCAGAGTAAGAAATAATGAGTTGATTGAATGGTTTGAGGTAAATGTAGGTCTGCGACATGGTTGTGTAATGTCACCATGGCTGTTTAATGTATACAGTATATGGATGGTGTGATGAGGGAGGTAAAAATAAGAACTATGGGTTGAGGATTGGGTTTAGTAGGAATGAATGGTAGAGATTGGGAGTTGAATCAGTTGCTGTTTGCTAATGACACAGCGTTGGTGACAGATTCTGAGGAAAAACTGCAACAACTAGTCAAAGAGTTTGGTGTGGTATGTGGGAGGAAGAAGATGAGGGTGAACGTAAATGAAAGTAAAGTGATGGTGTGTAATAGAGATGCTCGTAGGGTTAATTTAGATGTGCGGCTGGATGAGGAAATACTGGAACAAGTGGAGTGTTTTAAATATCTAGGAGTGATAAGCAGGGACGTAGGTATGGAAATGGAGGTAAAACAGAGAATATGTGAAGGAAGGAAAGCTTTCAGACCAATGGGAAGTATGTGGTAGGTGAGAAGTCTCGGATTGAAAGCTAAAAGTGCAATGTATCAAGGTTCAAGGGATAGTTGTACCAACAGTGTTGTATGGGGCTGAGACAATGGCTCTGAAGCCAAAGGAGAGAAGAAAGCTGGATGTGATGGAGATGAGGTGCTTGAGGAGTATATGTGGAGTGACTCGTAGAGACAATTTGAAGAATGAAGAGATACTGTACATAGGAGAGTGGAACAGCAGGAACCTTTGTCGGCCAGACTGGACAGAAGGGTGCTGTGCTGGTATGGACATGTTGAACAAATGGAAGATGAAAGGCTTACAAAGAGAGTATGTGAGTCAGATACAAGGGAAGGTAGAGGGGTAGGAAGACCATTCATTGAGATGAAGAGATTATGTAGTGGGCTACAAGTGTTGGAAGATAGAGAAATGACTATAGATCAGGCAAGAGAAGTGGTAATATATAGGAATGAATGGAGAATGCTTGTGAATAGATGAGTGATAACACGGTCGTTTGGGAGAAGGGGTTGGGTGCCAGTTAGACTAGATAATAGTCCGTCAGGCGCCTGGCCAGGGGAGCCAGTATATATCCGTCAGATCTGTCAGATGAAGTATTGAGAGATAAGCCTTTACAACGGCACCTCGTATCTACATTCCACTTTTCCTATTTTCCTATATGAAGGGTCATGCCTGGATGTGAGGTGGGCAGACATTGTGGTGGTGGGGCTTCGCTGCGTGTCTACCTGCTGAGACGGGAAACTCTGCGGGAGGTCTGGGACCTGGGAATCTTTTGCTAGAAGACCCCAAATGGGCCTGGTTCTCAGGGTCTTCTCCTGGGCGACCTAGGTGTGTGTGTGATTTTTTTTCCCTGTTCGGGCTCTGTCCCGAGTCGGCCACATCCAGCTATGGGGTATGTGCTTGAGTATATACATACATGCATGCATACATACATACAGTACATTCATAAGGCTAACCATCGTATTATCTTTGCCCTACAGAACTTGTGAGTTGTGGGGGAGCAAGAGACTACAAACGAGAAATCATCAGTATCGGCTTCAGCGATAATAGTCATCAGCTGAGCGTTAACCCTATTAATATATGTTTAACCCATACAAGATAGAATGTAAAACTTGCAAAATATACAAACCAAAGCACAAACGACACAAAATATAGACAACAGAACTAATCAAAAGAACTAATCAAAATATATGTTTGCATGAATAATATATTGAAAAAATAACTAATCAAAATATATGTTTGCATGAATAATATATGCAAAAAATAACTAATCAAAATATATGTTTGCATGAATAATATGTGAAAATGAGTGAATTGTTCTACCATAATGATCTTACTGCAGTCCTGTACTATAAGACTTCCTTTGACCCCTTCAGCACGATGACGTAATATTCGCCCTACTAGCCTGGTTACCATTAGACGATTTGACTCGGTTTAGGAAGGACCTCTGGGAATCAAGAGTAAATAAATAAATAATTATCCTCTTAACTCCCACAGACCCTTTTGAAGCTTAATGAAATCCTAAAAGGGTCAAATCCATGTCAATTATATGTTTAACTCCCACAGACCCTTTCTAAATATAATAAAATAGAAAATATTAAAACCATTTCTAAACTTGATAAAATTCAAAAGGGTAAAATCCAGGTCAATCATCCCTTTCAATCTCAGACCCTTTTCAAAACTAAATAAAATCCTCTAATGGTAGCCAGAATAAATTGCAAAAAGACGTCATCTTAGTGAAGAGGTAAATAATTGAATAACACTTTATTTAATATAATTATGTGTTAATAATGAAGATTTTACTTTGTTATGGAGCATTCAATGTGTCTTTTCTTTATTATTTAATTGATTTTGTTTATATAACTTACTAATGGTGGTAGTTTTTTCCTTGTTTCCTTTTAATATCTTCCTTATGCACTGTGAATAAATAATAATGGATATGAAAAGGGAGAGGGGGTCGGGCACCAGTTGCACTACATAATAGACCCGTCAGGTGCCTGGCCTGGGGAGTTGGTCTATGTTGTGAAGGGTCATGCCTGGAAGTATGGTGGGCGGGCATTGTGATGGTAAGCTTCGCTGCGTGTCTGCCTGCTGAAACCGGAACCTCTCCGGGAGGTCCGGGATCGGGGGAGTGCTGGAGGCCCTTAGTGACACTTGGTCTCTAGGTCTTCTCCTGGGCGACCTAGATGTGTGTGAATTTTTCATGTTGTGTTGTGTTGTCCCTATTCGAGCTCTGTCTCGAGTCGGCTACCCTCAGCTATAGGGTATGTGCTTGAGTATAATATACATACATACTTATAGAAAAACATGTTATATATAAATATTGAGTTGTTAAACCGTCTCCCGGTTATTATTATCTTAATTATTGCTAATGAATTAAGCAAATGATTAGTTATTGTTGTAAAGGAGGTATCAGACGAGAACTTTTTTGGTCAATTTTCGACGATCAACTTAATTCCGGTAACATTTATGGAACTGTTTTTATTGTCGTTTTATTTGGTTTGTATTGGTATATTTTATTTTATTTTATTTGTGTTTAATGTGTAAGTAGGGGTCAAAATGGTATCGGCAAATAGAATGGTGATACATTAATTTATGTGACATTATTTTAAAACATGTTTAATTCATAAGCTGTCAGAGTTGAGAGGAAGAACGCTCGTGTGATACCAGCTTTGATGGGCGGTAGAATAACTAATGACACACACACACAAACTCTCTCTCTCTCTCTCTCTCTCCATATATATATCTATCTCTCTCACACACACACACACTGTAGAAGCATTATTATTTTCAGGTATTGGTTGGCAACACCATCTAATTTATTATAATATATATTTATTTATTTTTCAATTTAATGAATTTGCAAAACACGAAACAGTACGCAATACTTTTTTAATTTTGCATCCTCTGTTTTCAAGTACTGTTTGATGTATTCTAATTTACTACAATATTGTATTATATTTCTCAGATGTGAAGTAAGTACAATCATAGGTTTTCATAAGATGTATTTTAATTTGATAAGCAAAGATTTTTGTATATTTACATGGATTTAATTTATCCTTTCAGGTATTAATTAGATGTATGATATGTATTATCTCTCTCTCTCTCTCTCTCTCTCTCTCTCTCTCTCTCTCTCTCTCTCTCTCTCTCTCTCTCTCTCTCTCTCTCTCTCTCTCTCTCTCTCTCTCTCTCTCAACCCCCTCATTACCTTAGTTTATCAAATGCGTAACCCGAATTTATGCACCGATCTCCACCAGCACAATCCATCATGTCCAGAGACCTTATAGTAACAGAGATCGGCCAACCTCCGCCATATTGGTACCCTTGTTGTCATTAATCCTCTCCATATACAGTCATATTTGCTCATACCCATAATAAACATTCGGCAATACTGGTACAGTATATATATATATACACACACAATCTAAATTATACACGATCAAACATAAAATATCCCCCCCCCCCTTGTTAAATCTAGACGGCACCAATATGGCGTCCAAAGACTACATATGGCCGATCTCTCCTAGCACAGGGTCTCTAATGGTCCCGTAAACAACCAACATCCATTTATCACCACCACCATCACTACCACCACTATTTCCACAGCTGGGGGGGGGGGGGATGCGCGGGAATGTTTGTATACCCTATTCCAAGTGCGTAGGAACTTAACTCTTGAACATTAACCTCTATAACTCGCAAACGAATTGAGTAGCCCACCTATTAGTTCTATCATTTGGGAAGGGTCATTCAGGGAATATGTGTGGAAATTTACACCCCATTTGCTCTAGCCCTTTTTGAGTTACAGAGGTTAGAGTTCACGATGTCTGGCCTACTAATTTGGAACAGGGTATAGGTGGTAGAGCCTTGGTCTGTGGAATGTTGGTAGAGGATAAAATGTTGGTTGGTTGTTGCATAAAGTAATTTTTGTTGATTAATTTATGGTTGGCGCAATATGTTGGTAGTAACTGGTAATTTCAAGAATGAGTAAATGACATCATGTATTGCAAGTACCGGTAGTAGGCTTATAACATTGTAAATATACTATGCATGTAATCATTGGTCCGTATTTGTTATATTTGTATAGTCAATATTCCAATAGGCCAACAATAGCCAACTCTTGAACATTAAGGGGAGGTATTTACTTTGTTCCCTAGACCTCCATCAAGCTTAAAATGATACCCCCTTGAGCCCCTTTCAAGATAAATTTGTAAATTTTTCGGTAGAAAAATTTCCCGACTGAAAGCCGGTTCCTCTTAAATTACAGGCTCGCTATCGCTCGCCAGGATAAAATCGACACCTAAATGGCACGAAAGGTCTTAAAATTGACAGAAATGGGTTGAAAGTTCTTAAAATCGTCAAAATAATGGGGCGAACGTCTTAACATTAGGAAAACAATGGGGCTAAACATGAGGGAGAAAGGAGTCAAGACAAAAATCCCTCAAGTGGAGATCTCCCCTTAACCTCCATAACTAAAAAACTACTTGAGTACTCGAACTAATATATCTACCATTTGGGAAGGGACAGTAAAGGAAGAGGTGTGGACATTTACAGCCCATTTCCTCTAGCCCTTTATGAGTTACAGAGGTTAGGGTACATGATTTCTGGCCTACCTATTTTGGATACTGTTGCAATGAGTAGCCTACTGTAATAATTGTCTTCTCATTGCAATTACAACTATAATAGCTTATCTTATTGACTGACTAGGAATATTGCCCAACTTTAGACATTTCCACTGTCAATGATTAGGTTTGTTTAGGAAAACGGGCCAATATTTGTATGATGCGCAACAAGTTATTTCAAATATTGCGCCATAGTGGCGTCTATGCCTCATTCCTCATTGTTACGCCTGGCAAAGTAGTTCTCAAAACAAACCCAGTGTCATCACGATTCTTACTATTATTAAATGACAGTACTTAATAATTTGGATATAAGTTGTAATTATATATAGTATCACATTGTTAGAGCGTTGCATACGTTATCTTGCTTTGTTTGCAAATATTTAATGCAAGGAGACACAAGTAACCCATTGCAACAATCTTGGAACGAGGATGGAAATATTTTCATCTGTAATTTCATTTACTAGTAAGTTGGAGGGAATTGTGTAGTATATATATTGTTCAGATTAGTCATTTATAGCTGATTATAGTCATTGCAATATTGTACGGAAGATTAAATGGCATATAATAGAAAATCCTCATTACACGAGTGTACCATTCTCGCGCAATGACGTCACGTGCTTGTAGTGTCAGCGTTACAAGTTTACCGGCGTTTGCGCTACGTCCTGAGGTATTTATTCACATCTAGCGGTCAATTTGTACTGTAGCCTACATCTAGTGTCATGTCATAGTGATATTGATGATCTCTCGCAATATCATCGATAACACTTATGTCACCATCACACTAAAGTCGCCACTGGTCCTAAAAATATAACTAAACCCTTAATTACAAACGGGAGACATGAAAAGCGATAACAAATCATTAATTATGTAATTTTGCTTGGGATTGCATATTTATGATTACTTGAGTATGTGGCGAGTTTAGTATTGATAAATTCTATATCACAAAATCCTTACACTCAAGCATGTTGGGTCAAGTTCATCAAACCTCGACTCTTATCTTTTGAGAATTGTGTAGTTATGCTGTATTCTGTCACATGGTCCTATTTTTTCTCCACGCCCCCGTATACAATGCTACTCAAGAATAGCCCTATGCGGTTCCCCCAATTAACTAAGCCGAGTTTAACGTCTACAACACTAAAGTTACCACTGCGTTAAAGTCGCCACCTATCCTATTAACCCCTTCTGCACCGGCGACGTCCTTTTCATTCTATTCTGGCTACCATCAGACGATTTTAATCAGTATCAAAATGGCCTCCAGTATTAACAAGCTTCGAACTATCTCACTTAACCCTTTTTTACTACCACAGATCCTTCCTAAACTGCAAACAAATCTTCTAAATATAGCTACAATGAAATGAAGATGACGTCGCTGGTAAAGAAAGGGTTAATTGCCAGTATGCACAAACGACAACATACATAATACACTGGTTATTCTATTTTTTCCATTTGACAGTAAATGTAACCCCTTAGCTGAATTCGGTATTCTATTGCTACTGCAGTGTATACCACCTCCTCTACGTATAGGGTATGTGGTACCCGTCTTGCAACACAATGCCACCCCTACTCTATGCAACTCTCTAACCCAAGAGTGAAATGTTACTCTCGGACTTTCTTCTATTTAACAGCTGAGCTCTGAAACTCTCTCCCAGAATCAGTCTTTCCCTGATATGACTTAAATTGCTTCAAACTCTGTGTGTCCAGGCATTTTGGCTCGAACGTCCCTTGATTTTGGCCCTGTCACTCTTTCTACTATGGGGAAGGCACTCGCTACAGGCAGTTCTGCCTTTTGTCTCCCTCACTCACATAGGAAGAAAAAAATTATATATTATTTTTTTCCTCCTTAAACATTTATCAAACTCTTTAAAAACACCCACTTCGAAATAAATTTGGATATTTATATTTTAACTAGAAAAATGTCTAAATTATAGGCTCGCGTTCGCTCGCCAGGAATAGATCGACACCTACTCAAATGGTTCGTGAGTTATAGAGGTTAATGGTTAAGAGGCACGTGGAAAATTGCTGAATGTATAGTACCAAATCTATACACCCCGATAGATAGTCGTGAAGTTCAGTTATAGAAGAAGTTGGGAATGCGATGTCCCCAGGATGAAAAATCGGGGTGCTACGGGATCGCTGCGAGATGCTTGGCTGTCACATAGAGGGCTACGTCTCTGATTCAACAAACTTCCACAGCAAATAAGAGACATGAGGGGCGTCTCGTTAGACAGCTTCAAGAGGGCCCTCGATGCTGAACTTCAAAAAGTGCCAGATGAGTCCATCTTCGCAGGGGAGCGTGTTGTACCTTCGATAGTCTGCTGAACCAAATCACCACCCAGAACAAGGGGTGGCGCGCTCCTCAGTACCACTAGAAGAGTGGCGAACCCAATAGGTAGGTACAGTATAGAGTTTTGGACTATTTATTTAGAACAGGGTATAGCAGCTTACTTTTTTTAAATAATTTATGATCAATCTGTCTCTGTATCATATTAATACTAAATTAAGTTGTAATTATTTACAACCAGGTATATTTACATATAAAAACTAATGGCTAAGTAATAAATATAGAGACAACACTTGCGAGTTTCGGGCTATAAGGGAGTTGGAGCTGTAGACATGGATATCTAGCAGATTATTAGCTAAAATACGATTGGATGCATTAATATATACATGTAATCATATTCAACATGCTTCCTATCCATCAAAAACCTGCATTATAATATTAATTATTACATTCGTATGTTATATAGATGTTTACGACTTCAACTTCCTTATAGCCTGAAACTCGCAAGTGGCCCCCCCCCCCTCCCCTTGAAGTACATTTGTGAACACACTTGGCCATAGAAACATTGCAATAGTTAAAAATTGAAATTAAAGACTAGAGAGGAAATATTACTGTATAGTCTAATCTAGCGCAGGTCTAGCATATGTGTGCTAATGTTTGCAACACTGAACCCTGCGCCTTCCTTCTCCCTTGTACCTCCCGTTCACCGTATCCTCGTATTTATCCGCTTCCATCCTCGTTCCCCGCCGTCTTCTTGGTATCCTTCATCCTTCCAAACCTTCCCCAAGAACCCCGAGGTACGTTTAACCATCCTACCATCCTTGCGTGGCTTTTCGTTTGCCCGTTATCCTTCAAGTTGTGTTGGCCTATTCCTCCGTCCTTCCATCCTTACCATCCATTCCATCCATTGCCGCCATATTTTTGTCATCCTAATTCCATCCCTATTCCTTATCCGCCTGCGCCTTGATGATATCCTGAATGCCCATGTCAATAAAGAGCTATGGTAATGAAGGTAAAGTGTGGCATTGGTGGTAAACGTCAGAATTAAAGGGTGAAGTGGGTTTGTCTGCATAAACGTCACTTGCCATGTTGACGTATTTGACGTTTGCGGACAATTAAACGTTTTGGGAGGACACTTATTTCTTGAGTAGTTGAATGCAATGGCTGTTTTATGTGTGCATGGTCGAATGTTGCTGTTTTGTTTAAATATATTCAATTTTAAGGAAATGATGGATTGTCAAGTTCAAGGTCTTCAGATACGAATAGAAATAGGCTATAAGTTAGGATTGTAGATGAGTTGTGGTCCTACAAATGCAATGTTATATAGGCCTAGCCTAGCCTAATATTCGACAGACATAGGGTTATAGGCTAGATGTGGGATAGATAGTGTAATAATGTATTTTAGTTTAGTTACTGGTGTAGTAAGCTTTCTTACAAGGACCAAAGATACTGGCTGGTTCTTAGAAAATGGAAGGGGTAACTAAGTTATAGCCTAATTTGGCAAGGTCTACAGTAGGCTACTACATTTTCTATAGTATATACTGTATGGTGTTTTTATTATCTTGTTACATGTAATTACATTTGGTAAGCCTTAAGAAAACAATCCACACAATTTATAATTATGATAGGATGTGTTAATAGGGTTAGGTAAGTAAGCTAGTAATGTTAGTTTAGCTGAGATTAGCCAAAATTACTGTATATCTTGATACTGTATCTTAACCCTCTCACGTCCTGACGCAATTTTTGAGCCTATTAGGGATACTTTAAAGCCTTTGTTACCGTCAGGGGTATTTATAAACCTTTAGTTTAT
The DNA here is from genome assembly GCA_032716605.1 of Paralithodes platypus. Classification (NCBI taxonomy): domain Eukaryota; kingdom Metazoa; phylum Arthropoda; class Malacostraca; order Decapoda; family Lithodidae; genus Paralithodes; species Paralithodes platypus. The sequence continues at coordinate 33,411,427 of CM064493.1, read as the reverse complement.
TTACTTCAACCTCTGCAGTTGTCTTTGAGTTAGCTGTGGGCAGAAAACTAATTTTGGACAGGTAATTATAAGAGAGTAATCTATTTCTTATTGCTAATCTGGCAACCTCTGCGTCATAAGGATGTGAGAGGGTTAATATACCTATCATAATCATAATTATCAAACTTCAAAGGCTGGTGAGTGTGACTGCTTTCTTATAGTTTACACTTTACTAACCTAAACTAACTAAAATAAATAGTCTAGCCAGTATAGGGCCTTATACGGGTAGGCTACTTTTTATTGTGGTTGATAAGTGACTTGTTTGCTTGTTTAGGACAATATTTATGAGCCGCACCACAGCTAACAGCGCAATCTTAATGGGTGAGGCAAAGTAACATAAAGATAAAGAATTTTTGGAATCTTTTTATTTTAATAGGCCTAGGCTACCACAAATTTTCAGTGTTTTTTATAAAAAACAAAATTTCATTTGCATCAATATAGCCTATAGTGTTTGTAATTAATTAGAAATCTCGGGAAAACCTATTTTCCCCATTAGGCCTATCGATCGATCGATCGATGTTGAGACACGGGGCCCTGATAGTGATTTGAAAAGACATTATCCTAACCTAACAACCTTACCTAACCTAACCTAGTATTATGGGTGGGGGCTGCCGCCCCCACGGCCACACCCCTGCTGGTTGAATACCAATCCCTTAGTAAATACAAAAATAATTGGCTGTCGATTATACGAAGGTGAAAGAAAAGTCGATGAATTTACTGTGTTTACTCTGCAATCTTCAGCTTTGATTGTACATTGATAACGAGAAAGTACCGTATTGACAACCTTGTTACGAAAATTAAATTTTAGTACCATACTTTTATATTAGGTTTTTCCGAGGGTTTAACACATTTTCATATGATCTTTAGAGTTATCGATAACTGGAAGTACCGGATTGACAACCTTGTTACGAAAAAGACATTGGTTATACTGATGTTTTGGACCGACAGTTAGCCCATCGATCTTTTTAGGCCTAATAGGTCCCGGTAGAGCATATACATCATTGCTATATATGTCATTAAGAGCTGAAATGTGTTATAAGGGAGAAGAAAAAAACCCCGCTAAAATACAGTACCCGGTATACTGTAAAACTATAAGTTTTTGAGCCAGTACCCAACCAGCGGGGGTGTGGGGGCAGCAGCTCCCACCCATATACTAGGTTAGGTTAGGTAAGGTTGTTAGGTTAGGCTAATAGCCTAGCACATTAAAAAAAAAAAAATAGCCTAACCCAACCAGCGGGGTGTGGGGGCGGCAGCCCCCACCCATAATATTAGGATAGGTTAGGTAAGGTTGTTAGGTTAGGCTAATGTCTTCCCAAAGTTGACTATTTTTATAACACAAGATATTAGGCTACCCACTCCACCCCGTGAAATCCGAGCCAGCTTTCGTCAAAAGTTGGCTCGGGTAATCACAAAATTGGGTTTTATGGGTTTGCAATTTGGGAAAACCCGAGCCAAGTTTTGATACAAAACGCTATATTATTGTATTTTTACGCTTTTAACCTCTCATTTTCCTGAACTTCATAGCCCTCCCCACTAGTAGGGGGCATGTTTTTAGATTGTTGAATAATGGGTAAATACTCATTTCAGCTCCTCTTCAGTATAAAACAACACTATATCTGAAGAAAAAAATAAAGAATACAAACTAAAACTTACTGAAATCGCTGTCGGTCCAAAAAGTCAGTTTTACCAAGACATTTTAGTAACATACTTTTTTATTAGGTTTTGCCGAGGGTTAAAACAAATTTTCTTATGATCTTTAGAGCATATAGATTCAATATTTATCTTCAAATATATCAACAAAATTTGTGGTATTAAAATAACATTGAACCAAATTTTTTGCATAGGTTTAAACTTCCGGAAATTAATGGGTAATAAATATGATGATTTGATAATCTTCAAGGACACTACATCCGCCTTATTAGAAACAATTTATTAGGGAAAATAGGCACCAATAGATTCGCCATATTTTTCTCCATATAGTCCGCATCGAGGATTTTCGTTATCAACAAGTTGAAAAATACCCACGTCACAGACAAATACACCTAAAATCTAAGTCAAAGTGGGGGTGTGGGGGCAGCAGGCCCCACCTATAATACTAGAATAGGTTAGGCTAATGTCCTTTCAAAGGGGTATAGGCTATTAAACACTAGGATAGCCTATACCCGGTCAGAGCTAAGAAGAAGAAGAGTCCTGCAGTAGTCTCCTTGAATGCTACCGATTATTTCTTATCTCGACTTATGTCCGCCGCCGCACTCATGTTATTGTTGTGAAATCTCTCGGCCCTCTCGCTGCCACTCGTTACCGGAGTAAGGTATGTCCCATAACACTGTGTTTTTTGCACTGTTATCCAACCAGTGGGGTTGTGGGCACAGCAGCCCCCACCTATAATACTAGGATAGGTTAGGCAAGGTTGTTAGGTTAGGCGGTTCAATGTTATTTTAATACCACAAATTTTGATGATAGATTTGAAGACAAATATTGAATCTATATACCTGTACTCTAAAGATCATAAGAAAATTTGTTTTAACCCTCGGCAAAACCTAATAAAAAAGTATGGTACAGTACTAAGATGTCTTTCGTAACAAGGTTGTCAATACGGTACTTCCAGTTATCGATAGCTCTAAAGATCATATGAAAATGTGTTAAACCCTCGGAAAAACCTAATATAAAAGTATGGTACTAAAATTTAATTTTCGTAACAAGGTTGTCAATACGGTATTTTCCCGTTATCAATGTACTGTACAATCAAAGCTGAAGATTGCAGAGTAAACACAGTAAACTTCATCGACTTTTCTTTCTCGGGTATTCTGCAGAACAACTACTCCTCGATTAGGGGATTCCTGTCTCGTGGAATTATTTTGTTTTGCTCTTACCTTACTCAGGGGACATTACTGATGTGCGGATAAGTGCTACTTTTCTTATTTTGTCAATTTGATTTTCACTCCCCTATAACATTATCAGAGTTATTTTTGTACAGCCAGTCCAGGACACTTTGTTTACATTCTAGCCTCCTTGGAGGCTCCTCCCCGATGTTTAGTAGCCAATCAGAGTGGCGCTTAACCTACAAGAAGTCGGTAAATTTTTAATGGTACTTTCCTGTTCTCGACAGCCAAAGCTGAAGATTGCAGAGTAAACACCATAGACTTTATCCCATCAATTTTGTATAGTTTTAATACCTAATCAGCGGGGGTGTGGGGGCGGCAGCCCCCACCCATAATACTAGGTAAGGTTAGGTAAGGTTGTTAGGTTAGGCTAATGTCTTTTCAAAGTTTACTAAATTGAGTAAACTACTAGATTGTTGGGGTATCTGAATAATTACAATTAACAAAGCAAATGCTAATAAAAAGTGCTTTCCGCACTTTGTAACAATAAAATACACACTTGCAATGCATTAAAATACATAAAGAAAATAAAGAAAACCTAAAATAACAGGAGTAGTAGTTATGCAGAATTACCTCTTTCTCCTTCGTATAATCGACAGCCATTTTTTTTTTTTTTTTTTTTTTTTTTTTTTTTTTTACTAAGGGATTAGTACTCAACCAGCGGGGGTGTGGGGGTGCCAGCCCCCACCCATAATACTAGGTTAGGTTAGGTAAGGTTGTTAGGTTATGCTAATGTCTTTTCAAATAACTATCGGGGGGGCGTGTATCAACATCGATCGATAGGCCTAATGGGGAAAATAAGTTTTCCCGAGATTTCTAATTAATTACAAACACTATATATTGATGCAAATGAACAATTTGTTTTGTAAAAAACACTGAAAATTTGTGGTATTAAAATTAAAAAATTCCGGTTAGGCTAATGTCTTCTCAAAGTTGATTAGATTTTTATAACATAGGCTATTACTCACTCCACCCCAACTAAATTTCTACCATTTGCAGTTTTACCCAACCAGCGGGGGTGTGGGGGCAGCAGCCCCCACCCATATAACTAGGATAGGTTAGGTTAGGTTAGGCTAATGTCGGGATGGATGTAGTTTCCGGGTGTACCACTACCGACATACAACATAAATCATTATAAATACTTATAATAAAATAAATACTTATAAATCTATAATACTAGGTTAGGTTAGTTAGGTTAGGTTAGGTTAGGTTAGGTTGTTTGGTTAGGGTAATGTATTTTTGTATACAAAGGCAGTCAAATTAGACGGGAACATGATGGTGAGCGTCCGCGCAGTGTAAACAAGACGGGCGGTACACCCGGTAACTACATTCTTGCCCTAATGTCTCCTCAAAGTTGACTCTATTTGGAATTTATCCAGTTTTACACCGGGTCGAAACCATCGATATATTATTTAGACAAATATGTTAGTTAGGTCATGTACTTCATTGCCATAATTATGTCCACCCCGTCGGAAATTAATTATAAAAAAATCCTAAATTTCTAAAAAAAAAATATAAACGGGGAACGTGAGCTGGGTTTAGACCGTCGCGCACCCATAAACAGGGAACGTGAGCTGGGTTTAGACCGTCGGCGAGACAGGTTAGTTTTCGGTTAGGTTAGGCTAATTATTTTGCATTTTCCGATGGGGTTCATAAAAAAAAAACCCTAAAAAACCCCAAAACAAGGGAAAAAACAGAAAAAAATACTTGTACAAATCGTCCCCGGTGTAAAACAGGATATTTACCCTCTATTTATATAACATAGGCTATTACCCACTCCACCCCATGAAATCCACGAACTCCGAGCCAACTTTCGTCAAAGTTGGCTCGGGTTTTATGGGTCTCAAAAATGCACAAACTCGAGCCAACTTTTATTTACAAATGCAATATATTCGCTTTCTACTCTTTTTACCCCTCAATTTCCCTATTCTTCATAGCCCTTCCCACTATCGGGGGCAGTGTTTTTAGATTCTTGGATAATGGGTAAATACTAATTTCCATGAAATAATTTTATTATAGAAAGCTTATAAAGCATAAATATAACAAATACAAAAAAGAATAACCTTGAAAATAGCTGTGGTGCGTCTGTCTCGTTTATATTGACCCTTGTTTATTTTCATAGCAAAAGTACAAGAGCCTGAATAGCCTACAATAACTTGGGCCTGCACAATAGTCAAAATTTTGTCTACAGTTTGTGATCAACAGGTTACAATAAGGCACAGGCTCATTGAAGCCATCATTATCCTTGCCATATACCGCAGGTCAATCTTGGAGGGTGTCAAGTTCGAATGGCCGTGGTAAGGATTGTAGATGGCCTAGATGGGTCCCGGGAATTCTTTAGACTTGTGCCTTCTGTTATTTTGCCTTAAAAACTAATTTTAGATTTTACGATATGAAATAAGGAACCTATAATATAATACGTAAATTCATATCGGAAAAACAGGTAAGGATGTACGGTACAGTATATTCAGGCGTATGATTGTATCGCCCGGTTTGTTTACATTAATCATTCGCTCATGGTTACGTTCCCATACTAACATTCTTAGCTGTCACACGGTAAAAATTTACCATTAAATCACTTATCAGCCAATTTCTCGATACTTGAGAGAGAGAGATATAAAACTATGGTCTCAGTACTTTTGTATTGCCAAATTTGTATATTTAGTGACATAGTTAGCTACAAAATCTTTGTAATAGTTGAATCATGAATCTGTCTGTCAATGTACCATCAGCTGGAAATAAACTACAGTATCTATATTCTATCAGTCATATGTAGGATAAACTATCTACCAGGGTGAAATTTGAAGGCCCCATTTTTTTGGACAGTTTGTGTGAATTCCATTTCCAAAAATATTTTGTTGTTGTTGTTGTTCCCCAAGCTGCCTGGCCGAACAGCCCCAAGGCCCCGAGCAAGGCCAAGGCCATAACCGAGCGCCCCCACAGAACCCTCCCTGCCGATCACAATAAAGCCTGGGTGACCGAAGCCACTCCATGGCGGGGAGCTGAGGAGGGCGACAGAAACGCCCGGGCGTTTCTGTAGCCTACAGTAAATGTAACTTCTGGTAAATTAAGGTATTAACTGTTTGGTATCGTTGAAGAAACCTTTCGCCGCGGTTCGCATGCTCTCGGTCACGACTGTACGTTCGCTTCTAATTTGACCGTTTTTGAGTTGAGGGAGCAAATAACCGCTGGCCGTGGAATATAAGCGGTCAAATTAGATGCATAATGGCCGTGACTGCGAGCAGGTGAATATCGCCGTGACAGTCTCTTTCAATATTATTAACTGTTTTGCATAATTATGATAGTGATGCCGTCTTAACACTCCAGGTTGGTTGTTGTTCCCTAAGCTGCCTGGCCGAACAGCCCCGAGTCCCTGAGAAAGGCCATGGCCACGATCGGGCTTTCCCACAGAGCTCTCATTGAGTGTAGATTGTGTTGTTGGCGTAAGTGGTTGTGTGAAATGCAGTCTTCTATGATGTGTTTAATGGTATGGGGTGCTGTGTTACATCCCGGTCAGGCGTCAACAACAGAGTCATCCAGTCTCTTCTGATAGCTCAGGAGAGCTGGATGGTGTCCGCATCTCAGCCTGGCCAGGTGGACTCTGTCCTCGCGAGGAAGGATGGATTCGGAAGGATGGATTTCGGGAGGTCGTGCATGCAGCTGCGTGTTGTCTGTGAGTGAGTGGATGGATCGGTGAGAGATATGAGTATGGATGTGCTTCTGGAAGTTGGTTCGGGGTGGGCAGGGAGGGAGAGAGAACAATAATTGTGTGTGATACCGTGTGCTGGGTGTTGTTTTGATATTTCTTGGTGTCTGTGGGTGTGTTGCCATGTAGTTTAGTGGGTGGTCTTGGTTCGTGGAGGCTGCTGCCAGGAATTGAGTGCCTCTCATGTCCAGATGGTCTTTGACTTTGAGGATTTTGGTTTCTTGATGTAGGTGATCTGTGGGTGAAGTAGCTGTGCAGCCTGTAATGATCTTCAGGGGTTTGTTTTGAATAGTCTGTAAGGTCTTATGATGTGTTTCAGCTAGGTTAGAAGCCCAGGCTGGGCTTGCGTATTCCATCACTGATCTTATGTATTGTTTATATACTGTGGTGGTAGTTTCTTTGTTGTGTCCAAATTTTGTGTGAGCAAGTGACCTGAGGGCGTCAAGTCTGGGTGTCAGTTTCTTTTTAATGTTTGTGGTGTGCTGTTTGAATGTCATATGAGTATCATATGTTACTCCTAGGAGTAACACTCCAGGTTGGTACTGTAGTACAGTACAGTATAAGACTCATATGATTTACATTCAGCTACACACACTCGGAGAGGGTTGTATTCCTGTAGACTAAACTTATATAAGACCTTATAGAGTACTGTACTGTCTCTAAGTCGGTCAGTGGTCACCATATCTGCAACAAGACAAGAAAATATTTGAGGAAGCACTTTAAAGAAATCAAGTAACGACAGATTATTAAGGAGTGGCCATGGCGTCTAGCAAGAGAAACTTTATAATTAAGTGTTATGTACAGTATGTGAAAAACATCTAGAGAAGTCAAATTACTGTCATGTATTTGAATAACATGTACAGTGTAGAGGAATGAAATTACTGTCATGTATTTGAATAACAGGTACAGTGTAGAGGAATGAAATTACTGTCATGTATTTGAATAACAGGTACAGTGTAGAGGAATGAAATTACTGTCATGTATTTGAATAACAGGTACAGTGTAGAGGAATTAAATTACTGTCATGTATTTGAATAACCGGTACAGTGTAGAGGAATTAAATTACTGTCATGTATTTGAATAACGGGTACAGTGTAGAGGAATGAAATTACTCTCATGTATTTGAATAACGGGTACAGTGTAGAGGAATGAAATTACTCTCATGTATTTGAATAACGGGTACAGTGTAGAGGAATTAAATTACTGTCATGTATTTGAATAACATGTACAGTGTAGAGGAATGAAATTACTCCCATTTATTTGAAAAACATCTAGAGGAGTCACGGTCATTCTGTTTAAACTGAAGTTGTACCTATCTACTACAAAATTAATATTCCTTTACACACAGACCTTTATACAGCACAGTACTGCAATACCCAAATAGTAAGTACTGTACAGCTAATACAGTACAGTAAAGCCTTAGACAAATTTTCCCACCCTCACTTTAGAATGGATGAACAATAAGTGGCAAATTATATCTGCATTCAGTAGATATATAACTTGTGGTTACTCCTACTCCTGGTAGTTATGGAAAAAATGTGGCTCATTTGATGGAGCTAGGAACTGGATCGGAAGATCATGGGTACAAATCTACAAGGAGATGACCGTGGGTTTTGAGAGGTGATCTGTATGTTACCGCACTTGTAATATGTTGCAAACTGGTTGGCAAAGATAAAGTAGAGTAGGGGGTAGGATAAACAGAGAAGAAAAAGTGTTCTCAAAGGAAGTAAGGAAGAATATACAGTAGATAGGTATAAGAGTAAAAGGTGGCGGTCTGTCCATTGATGTAGCCCCTTCTGGCATTAAAAGGTACAGTATATTGCATTTTAATCAGAACTTTTATGTAAGCTGTGAGAGAAGTGCTATGGTGTATGGTAGTGAAATGTGAGCATTTAAGGAGGGTGAACAGAATTTAATGCAATAAAATGAGGATGGTGAAATTAATGTAAGGTAGGCCTATGAAATTAAAGAATGTATTGTAGATTGAGACGAGGCAATGTGGAAAAGAGCGGTGCATACCCATGTGCAGTGTATGGAAAGGGAGTGGGCGGTAACTCAATTCAATGTAGCATCTGTCGATGTTGGGTACAACATGGGAGTAAGCGCTGTACAGTAGTAGAATAAAGGGACCCCTGCCGAAGGATAAGTCAGAAATAGTGAAATTTGAGTGCGTAGTAGTGTGCAAAGGCGAGCTTGTGTTAAGTGATGATCCTGTGGCTGTGAATTTTGGAAATGAGTCTTTGGACCTGGCGAACAAGTTTTGTTACCTAGGAGATACCATCTCTGCCGGTGGTGGGGCCGAGGCTGCCACTGTTGCTAGAATTAGGTGTGGCTGGGGGAAGTTCAGAGAACTGATGCCAATCCTGACCATGAAAAGAATGCCTCTCCCCCTGAAGGGAAAGGTGTATGCCTCATGTGTTAGAAGTGCAATGACGTATGGCTCTGAAACATGGGCCGTTAAAGTAGAGGATGTCAACGGAATGGAGCGTAATGAGATGAAAATGGTGAGATGGATGTGCGGGGCCAGGCTACAGGATAGAATAACAAATGTTGAGCTGAGGAGACGTTTAGGTATAAAGAGTATTAGCGAGGTGATGCGTACAAGTAGACTGGGATGGTATGGACATGTGGAGAGAATGGATTAACAAAATTGGGTGAAAAAATGCAGGTCTGTGATTGTGGAGGGAGCTGCACCAAGGGGTGGACCGAGGAAGCCCTGGGATCGGACTATACGTGCCGATCTCAAATCCAAGAACTTGACAAGTGAAGCAGCCCTTAACAGGGTTGCCTGGAACGCCGCCATTAGGACAAGAGACTGAAACTGCACTTATGTGTGGAACACTCAGTCTTAAAAAAAATATGTATGTACAGTATGTATGTATGTAAGGTGGTTTAGGTATGTTGAGAGGAAGGCAGTTAAGCAGGGTTGCAAACGGGACTATTTTTTGTTTTAGTTGAGTGCGAGAAGGAATACAGGAAAATTTTCATGTTTTGATTAGTTAGTCACTCAGAGGAGCATAAATATAATTATGGAGCATGACTTAAACTCTGTATATTATTCAATGGTGGCTGAAAACAAGGGATTTGGGACATCATTCTTGATAGTGATAGACTAAGGCAAAAAACTTGAAAAGAAAAGATGCAGCAGGAAAGCCTTTATCTAGTTGAAAATAGCCAGCTCTTGCAAGCAGGATATGCCTAATCATTTAGTTTCTTAACCATCACTGTACAGTGATATAATTCAAAGTGTAATTATGGTCAATATTCTAAAGTTAACCTTCCTTTGTTTTCTCTTTTCCCCTTTAGGCTCTTGGTAAGTAGAGGCAGGTGGAGAAGTTTACCTCCACCCCTTCGTTTGTCTGCTCCTGCCACACCCACTTACGTTATTCACCGAGCTATTACACACAAAATAGTAGGTTTAGTAGTAGTAGACATATGCCAAGTTCTCACATTTCACATAGATATTTTATCATACTACAAACCTAGCAAGTCTTTCAGCTCTTGTATTCTACTTATAGATAATATAGAACGAACAACAACTAATATAGACTAATATTTACCTACTGTATAATACTAAACCCATTCTATCAATATTACACACTATCAATCTCAACCACCTAAAGTATAATGTATTAAGTAGAGTGAAGTGGATATGCAGACTGTCTCATCACCCCCAATGCATCTGTTGACCTAGCAGTAAATAGGATGCTAGAGTTTGGCAAATTGTGACCACATCTTGGGAGGTAACCTGTGATAACTACAGTAGCCTCTGTGTATCAGGCTAGGTAACTCACCACAGGTTCCATAGGAAGATGAGCGCTCCTACAAAATTAAGCCTTTGCTTAGCTCCCGAACTTACCTTTATAATACTCTATCATATATAGGTACTGTACTGTACTGTACTTTACTTATTGGATTATATTTCAAACATTATAACCAACACAAGGAAATTCCCCCTCTACCACAATTGCCACAACACTGTACCTACCACAAGTACCACCAACTACCAGTACCTTGTGTGAGTACTGAAAGCTGCATCCCATCCCCTGGTTATAATATATTGTCTTGGATTTCATTTACGCCTGGCGGCCTGTTCGATGACCTAGGATAGACGTTTTAACTGCGGTGTGATCGTAATTATTGCTAGTGTTTGATGCTTGTTTTCTGGTTACCCCATACTTAGCTTGTACATATACTTCAGTTTGTAATATTAGTGTGCAAGGTTGTTTATTTTTATTGATCGTGTATACTGCGCGTGACGTATGTGTGTACAGTATATTAAAGGCTTAATTTTACTGTACTGTATTCTAGTAGTATAGTAACAGGAAAGTGTTTGCGTGTATTTACCACATATGAATATTCTTTGTGTATGTTTATCAATTATGTTCTGTACTGTTACTTATTGTTTTATTTTATTTTATTTATTTTTTGTTACTGTAGTTTTTGGATAATCTCTTGCATGGAAAGTACTGTACTGTATTGCCAAAAGTTTAGTTTAGTTTGTGTGTACTGTATGCCTTTATGGTACAGTACTTTTGAATTAGGTGTTCTGTGTGTAGTTTCCACTAACACTAATACCCTGATACAAACTTAACATCTACATAGTAAGGTGTAGTGACTGTAGTGAATCATGTATTATAATGTAATTATAATGTGTATTATAATTAACTTGCAAGATACAGATAATACCATTAAACTTCCCATACATTACGTATTCCTCATCTTCAGACATATGAAATTACTCTGTATATCAGTAATGTCAAGTGAGGAGAGGTAGTATTTGTACATTATTCAAGAGACTAATTCTATCGTACAATCTTTTCAATTGTTATTGTTTGCCAGTGATGCTACTGCTGGAGAGGGTGTCCTTCGATGAAACTTCAGAAGAAGGCAACTTTGTGACAAGCTCCTCACCTTCCCCTACCCTTATATTGGGGGTACAGCTCAAGGGCTGAATCCTGGTTCTTGGACCCGCGCTTTGAAGGTTTTCATGGCCTCACCTCCAGTGAGTAGGATATTAAAGTTACTCTGGGTCGACTCATTGGACGTCATCGCCTTCTTGGAATCTGCAATGTTCTTATAAAGCTTTTTATGAGGTAACATTGTTTATTAATAAGTTTTCAGTTATTGCTATTATCTTAAGTATAATATGTTTGCTTATTAAGCATTTAACATAACGGTACTGCATAAGTGCATGGTAATTATCCTTACCATAATTTGAAACCAGTCATATAATTTTGAATTGCTTTGGTGAATAGCATATAGTGTTTAGTGAAGTTTTATTTGTAGACTCCATGTACAATTTAAAACATTGATATTTTATTGTTACAGTGTGTGTATAATTATAATATATATATATAAGTCCGAAACAAGTGGAAATGCATTTAGAGGAAGACCTCGGAGGAGATGGAGAGATTGCGTGAAAAAACTTTGGAAGATAGAGAGATGACTGAAGAACAGGCAAGAGAAGTGGTGATGAATAGGAAAGAGTGGAGAATGCTTGTGAATAGATGAGTGATAACGTGGTCGTAGGGAGAGGGGGTCGGGTGCCAGTTGGACTGGATAATAGTCCGTCAGGCGCCTGGCCTGAGGAGCCAGTATATATATGAAGGGATAATCTACAAGTATTATCCAAGTATCCAAGTATCTACAAGTATTATTATAATGCAAGTAATGTGGGTGGGCATTGTGGTGTGGTTCTGCTGTGTGTCTGCCTGCTGTGACCGGAACCTCTCCGGGAGATCTGGGACCTGGGATCTTTTGCTGGGGGTCCCTCATTGTCCTCGATCTCTGGGTCATCTGTGTGACCTAGATATGTGCAAGTTTTATATTTATATATATACTGTATACCGGTATATATATATATGTACAGTATACCGGTATATATATATATATATATATATATATATATATATATATATATATATATATATATATATATATATATATATATATACCGTATATATACCGGTACTGTATATAATTATATATATATATATATATTTTTGTTTTCTGTTTGGGCCTGTTTTGTGCCTGATTATATACTGTACATACATACATACCGTACATATTTGTATCTTTGAAAAGAAGAATACCTGTACTGTACTGGTATCTAATTTTGATTTCTACATACTGTACAGTACAGTACTGTACTGTACAGAAATTCATTTTCATATGAAGTGAAAATTATACTAGACATATTTTAACAGTACTGGTAGCTGAAATATATAGGCCTTCAGTATCATTCATATTCATAGTGCAGGATATTGCCATAGTCGTACGTTAAAAGAAAGTTACTGTATACAGTACATACCATTATTTATTGTACCTGTACCCGTTGGATAAAACCTTAGTAACAGCGCACTGAATACTACAATATTTTAAATTCTGACCAGCGTAATTCATGGAGTCGACACACAGTACACCACCCACAAAGGATAATAAAAACCACTACACGTTTTCCCGGCGATAATGGCCCGTACAGTATACAAAATTTAGTAGTTTTATCGCCACCTCTCGCACGCTGGAAATGAACCCTTTGATGAGCGCAATTTTTCTCCCGCAGTTTTCCCATTGTTATTTTTCTACGGGCTACATTAAAAACAACAGGTCACTTCATTTTGGTAGATTTTATCAGTGTTTAGGGTTTGGGAACAATATTGTGGTACAGTATTTCCTCACTTAAAGGGAGATAGGTCGTTTTTCTGGTTCCCCTTCTCCCTCGTACAGTTTGTCACACATATTCTATTCCGTTGGGGTCGTGATTTGGCAGCGCTGCACCCACTTCCCCCCTCGCTCCACTTCCTATTGGTAGGAGGTGGAGTGAGGGAGGGGGGTTTGGGAGGTGTGTGCAGGGCTGCCAAATCACAACCCCAACGGTATAGAATATGTGCAGCAAACTGTACCTGTAATAAGAAATTTAGTAGTCAATTTACAGCCTTGCAATAGCTTTGTGCTGTCCTACCAAATGGGTATTCGATCGTTTGACTCGATATGAAGATCTCCATACATTGGGGGGGGGGGGGGATACTGTATAAACTTACAATGATTTAAATTAAGTAAAAATTAATAATGTCATCGGTAATACTTTAGAAATAACTTGATCAGTACATATGGTACTGGTTACTGTACTATCACTATTATCTTCCATCCTGAAGCTTTATGATTCTTTAATGAAGATGTAGTACCCATGATAATTGTTAATATAGGCATGGTAATAGGTGTTGCAGGAAGGTGTGTGTGTGTGGTTTGGGTAGATTAATAGTTGGTTTGGTAGCTATAGTGTAACTAAGTAGTTTTTCCCCTTTAAGCAGTTTATTGCAATCCCTTCTCAATATTGTATGTTTGTAAACAGCAGAATTGAATGGTGATGTTCATCCTGGGAGGGGTAACGCATTAAAACTACTAAGGTAAGTGCTCATTTGGTGTTTATATTTATTGTGTTACTGATATTTAATCCATTCAATACTGGTGACGTTCTTTTTCATTATATTCTGAGAACTATTAGACTATTTTTCTTTGCTTAGGAAGGATGTCTACACATTAAAAGGCTGCAGACAATCTTAATTAATCCTTTTAGGTACCATATACCCTTCCTGAGCTCATAAAATTTTCTAAATGAAGCTGAAATCCAATATAAAAAGATATCACCATTACTGAAAGGGTTAACACTTAACAGCTATAAGTTTGGTTTATTAGCCGGTTACTGTGTTAACCCCTCTAGGATTATGAAGCATTTTAATAGTTTGACGATATAGATAGACAATTTTATTTAGATTAGGAAGGGTACATGGAATTCAGGCAGTTAATTGAGATAGTCTTTACCCTTTTGATACCTACAGATCTATCCTAAGTAGTATAAGGCAAAGGAAAAAGGAAAAAGTGTTCGTGTGATACCAGCTTAAGTAGGTAGCCCATGCAAGTTCTGTTCCTCGTCTTGATCTTATGTAGGAAAGTAAAATAGGTATAATCCTGTGTAGCGGGTAGACCTGTACATATATCTCAATAATTTGGTAATGTTACAATATATTTTTACATTTTACATTCATAAAATAGTCCTCTAATATACTAGGTTAGTTTTGGTTAGGTTAGGTTAGGGTTGTTGTTGTTGTTGTTCTTCTTGTTCTTCTTCCCCAAGCTGCCTGGCCGAACAGCCCCAAGGCCCCAAGCAAGGCCAAGGCCATAACCGAGCGCCCCCACAGAACCCTCCCCGCCGACCACAATAAAGCCTGGGTGACCGAAGCCACTCCATGGCGGGGAGCTGAGGAGGGTGCGGAAATGCCCGGGAAACCAAAGACCCACCCAGGGCCCTGTGTCCCTCATCAATTATGAAGAGAAAGTTGAGGGGCAAGGGGAAAATATGACGCTTTGGCTTCCAATCTTGGTAGATTGGGAGGTCAATCCACGTTAGAGACGCCGTCACTTGAGATCTAGAAAATATATAAGTAAAAGGAACAGTCAGAGTAAGCTATGGGTATGGCAGAGATTGCTCAGTTCTCACTCTGATAGACCAGCCCATCACCACATGACTAGAACCCAATCCTCTCAGCATCAGCTAGGAAAGGCCCTAGAAAGCCACCTTTGGCGGGGGGGATAGCTCCCCTATTTCAACCCTTTTCGGGGTTGGGCACCCGCCCCGGTTAGGTTAGGTTGTTGTTGTTGTTGTTGTTGTTGTTGTTGTTGTTGGTGGTGGTGGTGGTGGTGGTGGTTTTCCCCAAGCTGCCTGGCCGAACAGCCCCAAGGCCCCGAGCAAGGCCAAGGCCATAACTGAGCGCCCCCACAGAACCCTCCCTGCCGACCACAATAAAGCCTGGGTGACCGAAGCCACTCCATGGCGAGGAGCTGAGGAGGGTGCGGAAACGCCCGGGAAACCAAAGCCCCACCCAGGGCCCTGTGACCCTCAGCAATTATGAAGAGAAAGTTGAGGGACAAAGGAAAGATGTGACGCTTTGGCTTCCAATCTTGGTAGATTAGGAGGTCAATCCACGCAAGAGACGCCGTCACTTGAGATCTAGAAAATATATGAGTAAAAGGAACAGTCAGAGTAAGCTATGGGTATGGCAGAGATCGCTCAGTTCTCACTCTGATAGACCAGCCCATCACCACATACCCAATCCTCTCAGCATCAGCTAGGAAAGGCCCTAGAAAGCCGCCTTTAAAGATATTGTTCAATGTTTCTTAGTAAATAGGCATCTGAAAAACAGTTCGTCCCGCTACACAGGATCTTACCGTAAAATACTGTAGTATGAATGAATTGCGAGTGTGGTTTCTTTTAATTATCAGTTGACTAATCAGATAAGTTAACCACTGCATAAGAAACTACACTCGTAAGTCAATCATGCAAATTATATTTATGTACAGTTTAAGCTCACAGAGAGGAATAGAACATATGTGGGTAACTGTACATGGTGAATAAGAATTATGGTACTACTAAGGTAAGTGCTCATAGATTGTTTACATTTATTGTTTTACTCTACTAATATTCAATTAATTAGTTGTATTGATACTTAATGTTTACTGGGTAGTTAATGTAGTATAAGGAGGCACATGATGAATAAGGATTTTGAAAAAGATGGAAGGATGAAATCATAAAATATTGCATAACATAATTATTACATACTTGTTTTAAGTTAATTTACAAGGCTATATTTCTGAAATTAATTGTATTCTGATTAACACAAGACCATTTGTATCAGCTTAGGTAGAATCTCGGGGATTCTAATAGATAAACCTGTATCTAATAACCATCACATATCCTTCCTGAACTCAATATTTTTATATGCATTGGAAGGTTCTCAATAGTCTCTTTGGTTATTTTAAGCTGGCGAGAAACCGACTTTTCCCCATCTTAATTACCGGTACTCGGCAATTACAAATTTTGTCTAGCCAAATATGGTATTACAGTAATTGTGAAAACCTATCTATAATATGATGCAGAGACATAGCAGTTTCATATTTTTTTATTTTTATTAGTTATTTTGCCTTTATATTGTCTTTGTCCAAATTTTGGTTTGTTTAGTTTGCAAGTTTTACATTTTAATTTCTCCATTAATTATTGGAAAATAATGGAGATAACCTTCATATCGAAAGGGTTAAAATCGAAGTACCCAAGGATAGGAAGGACGATCGGAGTTCATATTTCACCCACTTTGGCATTTAACTCTGAAAAACAAACCCATTGGCACCCATTTTATTCTGCACACAATATGACGATCAAGGTGGATATTTTCATTAGCAAAATTCCTGCAGCGTTTGATGTCCAGGTGAAAAACATATTGCACCCCGGTTTGTTTTTGTCGGGGGGCTGCTTGTCCTACTCGGTTTGGTTTATTGCAGTTTAATTCTTGGTGTTTAGTGTTTGTTTTTAGTTTTAATATTGTTTTTAGTTTAATGCCTTGGTGTACTGTACTTTCCAATGGTTTTATTGTACTGTATATAAATTCTCAATTATTTTGCTTGTCCCCTTTTTTATTGGAGTTTCAGTCTTGGCATACTATACAGTACTGTACTTTATAACAGTAATTATCTCCTCTAATGAAGCTGGACGGAGGTTATGTTTTCACTTCCGTTTTTGTTTGTTTGTCTGTAAACAAGATATCTCACAAAGTTATGAACTGATTTGCACAAAATTTGGTGGGCACATAGGATATGCGCTGGGGAAGAATCGATTCAATTTGGGAGTTGATCGGTAGAGTGCATACCTCCGCCAGTGTAGGCGGCTCACAAAGTTGTTAACCGATTTTAAAGATATTTGGTGGGTAAATAAGATATGCATCAAGGAAGAAATTATACCATTTAGGAGGCGATCGGTAGAGCACATACCTCTGACAGCGTAAGTGGAGGTATGTGCTCTCCCGAGTGCCCCTCTAGTTTCATTATTGTTGTTGATACTTTATTATTCTACTATACATTGTTTGGATTTGGTTTAGACGGAGGGATGCTTGTGCTACTGTGTTTGGTTTATTGGAGTATACTGTACTTTATAAGGTTTTGTTCTACAGGTATTTTATTCTTGTTGATGTTTTATTGTTGTTGGACTTTTTTATATTCTAGTTAAAGTCTTGCAATTGTTTGATTTTAGTTATTTTTAATACTTGACGTTCTTTTTATTATAATGTTGATTTCTTTTGGTATATGTATTTATAGGATTTTTTTGTAAAGTGAATAAACTATATAGTGTAGCTGCTTAGTGGCAGAATTTGTGGGAATTGTGCATTTTGTGATAAAAGTATCAAAATTGGCACACACAATCGAATAGTCAATATAACCAAAATTAGATATTGAGCTGTCATAGGTTTACTCTACATTGGCTCTCTCTCTCTCTCTCTCTCTCTCTCTCTCTCTCTCTCTCTCTCTCTCTCTCTCTCTCTGTCTCTCTCTCTCTCTCTCTCTCTCTCTCTCTCTCTCTCTCTCTCTCTCTCTCTCTCTCTCTCTCTCTCTCTCTCTCTCTCTCTCTCTCTCTCTCTCTCTCTCTCTCTCTCTCTCTCTCTGTCTGTCTGTCTGTGTGAATAGGTTACTGTACCATATAGACCCATGAAAGTCTTGTATTTCAGTTATAATATATTTTTATAGTCTGTCTCATACAGTATATATATATATGTATATGCTGAACTGTATTCAAAACCTACCATAAACACATTTCCACAATAGATCAAAGACACAGAAGAGTTGTCCATCATGTTATCAGCACCCATAGTCACACAAAAAGATCAGCCATTTTTTTTTTTTTTTGTATCCACTTACGTCCCAGGTGTCGGATGTTGAGCGAGGCGTCAATTAATCACCTGTGTTGTTTGTGGGCTAATTGATTGTTAGGGAGTCGGTAGGTAGGGTAGGGTAGTAGGAAGTGCTGTGGTGATGTATGGGTATATATGGAACCTGTATTGGATTCTTGGATGGGGTATATATATGGAACCTGTATTGGATTCTTGGATGGGGTATATGTATAGTAATTGTTTATATACTGTATACATTCCTTGCTTGTTTGGTTGGTACTGCACTATACAGTAGTTGGTTTCTTTTCAACTGGCGGTAAATTGCAAAGTTTCCATCAACCATTCTCAGTTTTGTTGAAGATTTTATAGTGAAATATGGGGCTAATTTTATATACTTTGTCTTAATATGATGCAGATATATAGTAGTTTCATATGTTTTCTATTAAGTCTCGATAAATTAGCTGCTAAGGGATTCAATATATCGTCCGCTGAAAAAAACAAAGTATAGTTGGGTAGGGTAGGTTGTTGTGGGAAGTGCATATTATGTCATTAGTATGTATAGTGATTTATTATGCAGTATATATAGTAATTGATTGTACTGTATATAGGCCTACAGCTATTGCTTGTACAAACCGTAATTATTGGTTGTTGAGTGGTCGATAGGGTAAGGTGGACTATAACAAGAAGTGCAGAGTATCCCATATTAGTAGTATTTTATGTGTATTGTACAACAGTAGATTATTCAGTATATAATCGTAAATATACTGTCATTATTAGGTAGTATACTAATAGGTTGTAGTAGGAAATGGGAGAGTATGTTATACAGTATAACTAGTCGTGTGTGTATGTACGGTCGCGCTAATAAGTTATGTCCCAGCTGTCATTACGTTTGGCTTGCTCTGTGCTGTATTAATGTCTGTCAGATGTTGAATAGGGTGGGTAAGTGTGGGAACATGTTTGTATATTTCACTCGATATGAAGAAATGAAGCTTAGATATTGCTGATACCAATTATTGATCTAAACATACTTGGTGCCGAGACATGACTTATTAGCGCGACTGTACAGTACAGCAGGGTGTCAAACCGGAGCAATTTTGTTTGAAGACTTGAATATGAGAAGGAATACAAGAAAATCAACATGAAATAGCCTTGTGTTGTCCATTTGATCACTTCCAAAGACAATTCGAATCATAAACCATTATTATATATTTACATATACAATAACAATGACGGAAAATAATCGACTCTTCTTCGTTTGACACCCTTCAGTACAGTATTGCTATTGTGTGGGGAGTAACTGTGGGGTGCGGTATATCTAGAAAGTATAGTAGTCCTATAATAACCTAGGCTTGCTATATTTACATCCTTGTATGTGTGTGTGTTGGTGTTAGGAAGTACGAAAACTTCAACCATTCACTTAACTTACATTCTATATATATATATATATATATATATATTTTTTTTTTTTTTTTTTTTTTTTTTTTTATATTCCAACTACTCCCTCTCGGGCATAGGCTGATACCCTTTACACTCTACCGCTGAACACGGTGAGGCCCGTGAGGTCTTGTTCCAGTCTAGGGAGTGAGACATGCGAAGCACCTATTCAGGGCTCGAACCCAACTCCATCTCTGAAGCTGCTTCGCCTCTGCGCTTCACAGTCTCACTCTCAGAACGCCACCTATTGAGCAATTAACTCACTAGGCATTGCCCCCCTGTAGCATATTTTGAATATGGGAATATTCATACAGTGCTATTTAATCAGGGAACAATGAGGGTATTTTGTTTTGGCATTTCGGTGTACTGTGGTAATGCACTGAAACTAGGTAGGCTACATCACAAATTCCATCCCAATAATATCTTCCCATTGACATAGCCTATTAAGATTCGAACCCGGGTCCATTGGATTACCAGTCCAGTGGCAAGACCACTCTGCCACACCCCTTATGTGTGTGTATTGTATTTAGGAAGGCTCAATGAACTTGTATCCGATGAATTGTGGTGTGTGTGTGTTGTTAAGCAGTATAAGACCTTAAACCCTCACTAAGCTTTAATAATCGTGGTGTGCGTCTGTGTGTGTGTGTTTTATATTCAGGAAGGCTCATTGAACATGCATCCAATGATCTGTGGTATACAGTAAGTGTGTGGGGGGGAGATTGGGAAGTTAGTAAGCCATGAAAGCAAATTAGTATTTCATTGACATTTACTAGTTTTGATAGGGTTTAGGTGTTGGGATTATTGTTCGTTTTACTTCTCTCCTTTCCTCTTCTCTCACTCTCAGTTCCTGTTTCAGTATATGCCTATTCTCTCACTCCTCATCTATCTCTATCTATTTATCTACCTAGCCTATCTCTATCCCTTTTATTCATTCTTTTACTTCTTGCCCTACCTTCATTTATTCATTCCATCTAAACTCGCGTAACTTTCATAATGCTTTACTAACACATATTCATATTTGACTATATGTAACTTTCGGGGGAGTAGCAAGAGAAATTGGTAGCTAGAATTCTCCAAGTTTTCTTTCAACTTCTTTTAAGGTGTCACTATGGTATAAGCTCGTTGGGTGGTGTTTTTATTTTCACCCACAGACACACACTCACTCTCACTCACTCACTCCCTCACTCTCTCCCTCTCTCCCTCTCCCTCTCTCTCTCTCTCTCTCTCTCTCTCTCTCTCTCTCTCTCTCTCTCTCTCTCTCTCCTGCTTTGCTATCCTTGTTTTCCAGTTAGTAGTAATTACTGGTTAGATTTAAATCCGAACTCCCTAGTAAGGACCGTAATATCTGTGCAGTGTGTGTATCTATGTAACTCACTCACTCACTCTCCTTCCGAGCTGACCTGACCTCCGTCGTTCACGCCTGGGGGTCAGTCTGCCATAAACTTGGTGGGAATTTCATTAGGGGCAAAGTTTGAGGAGCTCTTGGGACTTGGTGGGGGTGGTGGTGGTGGTGGTGATTGTGGGAGTGGAGGGGAGGTAGTGATTGTGGGAGAGGAGGGTTGGTTATGGGGTGGGAGAGAAGGGGTTATTGTGGGAGGGAGGGATTTTGGGAGAGGAGGGGTGATTGTGGGTGAGTTGATTGTAGGGTGGGGGATTGTGAGAGAGGAGGGGGGATTGTTGGGTGGGGGAGGAGGGGTCATTGTGGGAGAGGAGGGGTGATAGTAAAGTAGGCCTAATTGTGATTTGGGATGTTACGTGAGGGGGGGGGGGCGGGGGGTAAAATTGTAGAGCTTTTTATTTTTTAGATAATGATTGTAGGTGGTGATTGTTCCGTTGTTTATCTTAGTGGTGGTGATTGTGAAGGAGTGGTTATTTGGGTGGGTGTTAATTTAGTGGCGGTGATGTTAATGGGGGACCGGAAAGCGTCGTCTGCTTCCCTTTCCAATACACCCATTGTTGGTGTTTGTGAGTGAGGCATGGTGTTGGAGGAGTTGGGATAGTGATTGTTAAGTGTGGTGATTGTAGAAGGAGGGTTGATTGTTGCATGGGGTTGTTAATGTTGAATAGAAAGGGGATTGGGGGGGGGGGGGTGTCAAAGAGAGGGAGAAAGGAGGTGGGGGGGGGGCGTACAGTTTTGTGTTTTATAATAGTAAAACCACCATACTCTCCCTTTATACCCCCCCCCCTTCCGTTCCTCCACCCTCCCCTCTTTCAATTGACCCCGGTTCCTGCTCTCTCTCTCTCTCTCTCTTTATCTTTATCTTTATCTTTCTCTCTCTCTCTCTCTCTCGTTCTTCCTTCTCCATTTTAAAGTGTATGGGGCGTAAAGGCTTTATTATTATTGTTCCTTCATTATCTCCTTTTCATCAGTTTCCTCCTTCCTACTCCCTTCTCACTTCCCCCTCCTTCCTACCTTTCTTCTCCTTATTCCTTGATTTTCCTTCGCTCTCCTTCATACACTCTTTCCCCATCTTCTCCCTCCTCCTTCTCCCCCTCCTACTCTTCCTCCCTTTCCAAATCTACCAATCTTTCCCCTCTCCTTCCCTCTCTTCTTATCTCCGTTCTTCACCCCCCACCACCACCTCCCTCCCGATTTAATTGTTTACAGCGTGTTGAGATTGGTGCCTATAGACCAGTGGTGTTGGTGATTGTTTTACTACCTCGGGTTCATTGTTTGATAGCCCTTGGATGCTGAGTCTGAATCTTGTCCCTTTTCTTTTGTTTTTCTGTTTCCTCTTACTCTCCTCTCGTTTCCCCCTGACGGGACTCTTCTTTATTCTTCCCTCTTTTCTTTTCTTTTATATTTATTTTCTTTTTCCTCCTGCCATCTTCTCATTCTCCTCTTACCTCCCCTCTGCTTCACTCTTCCCTCTTCAACATCCCCCCATTCCTTCTCATTTCCTCATCTACCGACACTCCCGATTTAGTAGTTAACCTTCTCCGACATATGACGCGATTTTGAACCTATTAGAGATACTTGAAAGCCTTTGTTACCATCAGGGGTATTTAGAAACCTTTAGTTTAGTTACTTCAACCTCTGCAGTTGTGTTCGAGTTAGCTGTGGGCAGAAAACTAATTTTGGAGAGGTAATTATAAGAGAGAGAACTCTATTTCTTATTGCTAATCTGGCAACTTCTGCGTCATATGTGCGTTTAGTTGTTAACATCGTGTTGAGTTTGTTGCCTATATACAGTAGACCAGTGGTGGTGTTGATTGTTTTACTACCCCGGGTTCATTGTTGGATCACCCTCTGGCTGTTCTGTGGTGGTACCCTTGTTCTTTTCAGCCTTTCTTTTCTTGTTTGCTTCCTCCTACTCTCTTCTCATTTCCCCCTCTTTCTCGTGTTTGCTTCTTCCTACTCTTCTCTCATTTCCCCCTCTTGCTCACCCCCTTTCCATTCCCCCCACCCCCCTCTCTACCCTCTCTTTCCTACTTCCCATTTTTCACATCCCTCTCCCTCCATCCTCCCTCACTCCCGATCGTTTACAGCGTGGTGATATTGGTACCTACAGACAATTTTTTTTTTTTTTTTCCTTCAGGGTCATTTTTTGGATCACCCTTGGCTGCTCAATAGCTCGACACTTTCAGAAGAATGACACTTGTATACACATTATTCAGGCTGAGAGTAGACGATTTTACGCAGAATAGGAAGGACTAGTGGAAATAAAAGGCTAATATCATCTCGGTTAACCCTCTGGCTCCCTCAAGTCCTTCCTAAGCTGATTAAAATCGTCTAAAGATAGCCAGAATAAAAGGAAGAACGCGACATCGAATACTAACAGGATTAGCGACTCTCGCATGGATTGTTTACATTTGTTTACATTTGTTGGACCTGAACCTGTTGATGTGATTATAGGTGGTAACTGTGATTTGCCTTGATGTGGAGGAGTGGTGATGATACTTGTTGCTGGGGGTAACCAGACAACAGAACCAGTAGCTTTAACCAGTACTAACTCGACCGATACTGTTAGGTTAGGACTTCACTTTGGGGGGTTTGGTTCTCCCCTGTTGCGTCCCAATCGTTTGAAGATTTTATGGCGTTTCACCCCATGTGTTTGGAGATAAGACGCTTCATCCTATTCAGGTGTCCCTATTTTCTGGGCGAGCGATAACGAGCCTGTAACTTAGAAGAAATTGGCCTTCGGCCGCGACCTTAAATTATTCTATCAACAATGTACAAATTTAGCTTGAAGGGGGTCTGGGTGGCGTTTTAAAGTTTGAAGGAAGTCTTGAAAGGCGTTTCTGTCAGCCGAGGTGACAAACTAAAATGCATTGCTCTAAAATGGCAAAAACAAGCAAACTCTTCAATAATAATGTAATTATAATAACTCACAAGGGGTCGTATCAGATAGGTTTAAAGAAAACATGAAAAGTGTAATTAAAGTGTTCATAGTACTTTTCCCTTATGAAAGTATATTGGTAAATCACTATTCATATACACAATTACTGTTATGCCTTTTTCTACATCTGGTATCCATATTCCCAATGAGTTTATATACTTGTTTACATATCTTTTCTACATTTGATATCCATACATCCAATGATTATATATACCTTTTTCTCCATTTTATATTTTATACAGCGTAGTGGTTGCTTGTTACGCATATTATAATGAAGTTAATTGGGTTGGGTTATATTAACGATTGATCATAGAGGGCTTAGTTACACCAAAGCAATTTACGGCTGGCTAATGGGGGTAGTAATTGGTTAAGCCTATTATTATTATTACTGTGATAGATTGGTCGAGTGATCATTAGTGACTTTAATTGTGGGTAATTTTAGTCTGGGGTTGGTTGATGGGTTATTTAAGAGGGTTTTTTTTTTAGTTTCCTCCCTAGACCTCCATCAAGCATTAAGAAAAAGAAAACAAAAACACACACAGGACCCCCTTTCGAGATATACAGTATGTGTACATTTTTCGGCAGACAAATTTCCCGGCCCAAGGCCGATAGCTCTTGAATTACAGGCTTGCTATCGCTCGCCAGATTTTTTGTTACACCAAAATGCCACGAAAGGTCTTGAAATTGACAAATGGGGTGAAAGCTCTTAAAATCGCCAAACTATTGGGGCGAACGTAATGCAATATACAAACTAATGGGGTAAACATGAAGGAGAAAGGGGTCCAGAAAAACAAAAACCTTCCCTTGATAGTTTCGACTCCGTCTCTGCGCAAGTTGCACAAAATCGTTTAATGATAGCCAGAAGCAATTAAATAGTGGTAGTTAAAAGGTAAACATTATTATCGGCCACGCTTATATAGTTTGGGTCATTATAATATTTTTGTTGATTGTAAGGTTGGTGGTGGTGGTCATTAGTGAATTATAATTGTTGGTAATTACTGGGGGGCGGGTTAATGGGTTATTTGATGTTAATTGATTGTTGGTCATGGGGAGGTTGTTGGCTAGTGAGGGATACATAATTATTTAGGGTTTATTAGATTGATGAAAAAATAATAAAATGCCTGGAGCCCCCTGAGTACCCATATCAAGTCTCCTCTCCATAGGGTTTGTGGGCTAGGGGGACACTGATTGACAAGTATGCTCTAAAATGGGAGGGAGGGGGGGGGGGGGGGATTGGGAGAGAAGGCGACGGAAGGTGGGGGGAGAGGGGTAGAGTGAGATGGGAAAGGGGGTAGAGGGGAGAGAGAGAGAGAGAGAGAAAGGCAGGCCATTACTGAAGAATTGGTGAATATCGATACAAGCAGATTAGGATTAGACTTCCATATGAACAATTGCTTGTTTAATGATCGTAGTAATATTATAATTAAATGTATTTATTTCACTCCCAACACAAACACTTCCCATTGAAATCATGTGATTCTACCGGGATTCGAACCTGGGTTACCACATACATATCTTAAACACTAAGCATTACACCATCAATAGAAGAAATACGATTACGATCAACTTTTCACACTAAACACCGAGTTGATAAAGTTACTGTAGACTTAGGAATTACTTAAGGGTCAAACGTCCAGAGTAGGCCTAATTGTTGTAATTGGCTGATGTTGATATAATTGTTGTTATTGTTGTTGGAATAATAGTTGTAGTTGGGGCCAGGGAATTGTGGCTGTTTGTCTGGATCGTGGTTAAGGGGAGATGGGCCGGTTTTCTGGACCACATTCTCCCTCGTGTTTAGCCCCATTAGTTTTGTTTTCCTCGAGGACAAACTAAAAATGCATTACTCTAAAATGGCAAAAACACCAATCGTTCAGGGTAGACACCATAGGCATATAATTAGGAGTTGCTGGAACTCCTGTTTCATTTGCCTGGCTTCCCCCACTGTTTCTTTTTGTGCCTCACCTACACAGAGAGTAATCCAGCTTACTCTCACAAACACCTATTAATTTCACTACACTTAACAAACACACCACACTTCTTTCCAACACACCTAAATTACCTCAAATGAACAGTCGCGCTAATAAGTGGTGTCTCGGCACCAAGAATGTTTTGATCAATAATTGGTATCAGCAATATCTAAGCTTCGTTTCTTCATATTGAGTGAAATATATAAACATATTCCTACACTTGCCCAGAGCGAGCCAAACGTAATGACAGCTGGGCCATGACTTATTAGCGCGACCGTATCTTGATTTTGGTTCTCTATAACACTTTCAACCTGGGGGGGGGGGGGGGGGGCATTTCCTTCAGGCAGCTTTGCCTTTTATCTCTTTAATGCACATGAACAACAAAAACATAATCCTCGATAGTAATTAAACAAATGATCTTAATAACCCACAAAACGTCGGGCCAGATAGTGTTACAATAGCTACAAGGGGGGGGGGGGTTGTGATTGTATGTATGTATGTATGTGGTTAGGGGGGTTGTGATTGGGGTTAAAAGGGGGGAGGGTTGTGTTTGTGTGTAAAAGGGGGGGAGGGTTGTGATTGTGGTTAAAAGGGGGGAGGGTTGTGATTGTGGTTAAAAGGGGAGAGGGTTCTGATTGTGGTTAAAAGGGGAGAGGGTTGTGATTGTGGTTAAAAGGGGAGAGGGTTGTGATTGTGGTTAAAAGGGGGGGGAGAGGGTTGTGATTGTGGTTAAAAAGGGGAGAGGGTTGTGATTGTGGTTAAAAGGGGAGAGGGTTGTGATTGTGGTTTAAAAAGGGGAGGAGAGGGTTGTGATTGTGGTTAAAAGGGGAGAGGGTTGTGATTGTGGTTAAAAGGGGAGAGAGGGTTGTGATTGTGATTAAAAGGGGGTGAGAGGGTTGTGATTGTGGTGAAAGGGGGGGTTGTGGTTATTAGGGGGATAAAGGCGGGCGGGGTTGTGATTGTGGTTATAAGGGGGGGGGGGTTGTGATTGTTTATGTGGATTGTGGTTGTAAAGGGGGGGGGGGTTGTGTGGATTGTGGTTGTAAGGGGGGGGGTTGTGTGGATTGTGGTTGTAAGGGGGAGGGGTTGTGTGGATTGTGGTTGTAAGGGGGGGGGGTTGTGTGGATTGTGGTTGTAAGGGGTTGTGTGGATTGTGGTTGTAAGGGGGGGTTGTGTGAATTGTGGTTGTAAGGGGGGGCTTGTGTGGGATTGTGGTTGTAAGGGGGGGAGGGGTTGTGTGGATTGTGGTTGTAAGGGGGGGCGTTGTGTGGATTGTGGTTGTAAGGGGGGGGGGGGTTGTGTGGATTGTGGTTGTAAGGGGTTGTGTGGATTGTGGTTGTAAGGGGGGGGGTTGTGTGGATTGTGGTTGTAAGGGGGGGGGGGTTGTGTGAATTGTGGTTGTAAGGGGGGGCTTGTGTGGATTGTGGTTGTAAGGGGGGGGGGGGGTTGTGTGGATTGTGGTTGTAAGGGGGGGAGGGGTTGTGTGGATTGTGGTTGTAAGGGGGGGTGGATTGTGGCTGTAAGGGGGGAGGTTGTGTGGATTGTGGTTGTAAGGGGGGGGGGGGTTGTGTGGATTGTGGTTGTAAGGGGGGGGGGGTTGTGTGGATTGTGGTTGTAAGGGGGGGAGAGAGAGGGGGGTTGTGTGGATTGTGGTTGTAAGGGGGGGGGGGGTTGTGTGGATTGTGGTTGTAAGGGGGGGGGAGTGTGGGTTGTAAGGGGGGGAGGGGGTTGTGTGGATTGTGGTTGTAAGGGGGGGAGAGAGAGGGGGTTGTGATTGTGTGGAGTGTGGTTATAAGGGGGGGAGATAGAGAGGGGGGTTGTGATTGTGTGGAGTGTGGTTATAAAGGGGGGGGGGGTGTTGAGGGGGTCGCCGCGTGTCGCTTTAATGATGGATCAGTTCAAGCCGAACCTTACCGAGCTCTCTCTCACTCTCTCTTGTTAGCCTGTTTCCACTGATTGTGCTAAGTTGACTATCACGCCTGGCAAACTGTGACTGCAAATAAGTTCCGAATAAGTAGGCCAAAACTCTTGAACATTAACCCCTTCAGTACCAGGGACGTCCTTTTCCTCATATTCTGGCAAACTATTAGACTATTTTACTCTCCACTAACCCTTTTAACTACCACAGATCCTTCCCAAGCTGCATAATATCGTCTAAGTATAGCTAGAATATAATATAGCACACGTCGCTGGTACTCAAAGGGTTATCCTCTTATAACTCACAAACTACTAGAGTAATCGAGCTAACATTTCTACCATTTGGGAAGGGTTAGCCAGGGAATCGGTGTGGACATTTTACAGCCCATTTGCTCCAGTCCTTTTTGAGTTACAGAGGTTAGGGTTCACGATATCTGGCCTACCTATTTGGAACAGGGTATAGTACACTGTCTGCTTTATTATGTATTATTATATTCACATGTTTTGTTTCTCTCTCTCTCTCTCTCTCTCTCTCTCTCTCTCTCTCTCTCATCTAAAACTAATTTCCTTATTTATTAGATATATCGTTTTCTTTTGCTGTATATATTTATAATACGTAATTTAGCTTTTTAATGTATTTTTCGGTTTGAATTCGTTTCGTCCCTTTTCTCATTTCATTTTCTCCTGCTTCCTTTCTTCCTTCCCTCCCTTCCTTCCATCTTTCGTTCCTTCCTTTTTCCATTCCTTCTTCCCTCTTTCCTTCCTTCCATCTTTCATTCCTTCCTTCCATTTTTCATTCCTTCCCTCCCTCTCTCCGTCTTTCCTTTCCTCCTTGCCTCCTTCCCTCCTTCCTTCCTCCTTCTCTTCCTTCCTTCCTTCCTTCCTTCATTCATTCCTTCCTTCCTTCCTGCCTCCCTCCTTTCCTCTCTCCATCTTGACTCCCCTCTTTCCCTCTCTCCGTCCATCTTTCCTTCCCTCCCTCCTTTTCTCCTTTCCCTCCCTCCTCCCTCCCCTCCTTCCTTCCCTCCCTCCCTCCCTCCCTCCCTCTCCCCTTCCTTCCATCCTACCTTCCATCACTGGCTCCTCAGATCATCTACCCACTGATCAAAGT
The DNA here is from genome assembly GCA_032716605.1 of Paralithodes platypus. Lineage (NCBI taxonomy): Eukaryota > Metazoa > Arthropoda > Malacostraca > Decapoda > Lithodidae > Paralithodes > Paralithodes platypus. Next base: position 33,382,317 of record CM064493.1, on the reverse strand, counting down.
TTTACCCCTATACAGAAAAGTCCATTAGGAGTACACGTAAGAGCAAGTTTCCTCTGATACTCCTCCCCCGTGTGTATCTATCTATCAAGCTATTTATCTATCTATATATATCTCTCTCTCTCTCTACATATATATATATATATATAGCTATTTATCGATATATCTATATTTTCTGTGTCTATCTATCTATTTCTTCTGTATGTTATGTCCTATCAATCTATCTCATTTTATCTATGTATGTATCTATCTTTCTAGCTAGCTATCTATTTATCTATTCTTTTTATCTGTGTCTATCCCTCTATCTACCTATCCATTCCTTTCTATTACTCTTTCTTGTTCAGCAGTTGCTATATTTTGGTATTTAGTATTTATCTTTATATTTGTGTCGCTATACTGTATATAATAGCACAGCCTGACTTTCACACACACACACACACACACACACACACACAGCATTGCACTTTAGTAATTATGGATGCCTAATTAAAAAACATTAAATATAGATATTTAAACGAAGGAATAAGAGAGAGAGAGAGAGTGTGTTTGTGGAAGGGGTTTAGCCAAGGCATTACTAGCATTACAGTATAATACACAAAATTATATCACTATAAGTTACAAATCATACAGTTAGGCAGTGAATAAAGATAATTTGAATGATGAATCTAAATCACTTGCACACTCACACACTCACTCACTCTCTCTCACATTCACTCACTCACTCTCACTCTCTCTCTCCTGCACTATCCTTTTCTTCCCCTTTCGTGTACTTGAGGGTTTGCTATTCATATGGCGTTTAACCTGGTGTATGTACTGTATGCCGTGACGCCTTCTTTCACGTCATTGTGGCTATTATTAGACGAGTGTATTAAGATTAGAAAGGGTTTGTGTCAGTCGAAGGCGTGATTGACATTAAGGCGGGTGACCTGATTTTTGTTATTTCTGTCCTTTTCTCTCTTTCTCTGGCTTGTATCTATTCGGCCCCATTCAGCCAACTATTTTAAGACGTTTATCACCATCTAGGTGTCGATTTCTTCCTGGCGAGCGATAGCGACCCAGCATTATATGAAGAAACCCGGCTTCGCCGGAGACATTTTTCTATCGAAAAATTTACAAATTTAGCCTGCTGTCAAACAACAATAAAAAATATGCTGGCTCGCTACCGCTCACCAGTAAAAAAATTACACTTGGATGGGGATAAACGTCTTAAAACAGTAGGCTGAATGGGGACAAATGGATACAAGCCAGAGAAAGAGAGAAAAGGACAGACAAGAAGCAGGTCTCCCCCCCCCCCCCCCTAAGTTTACCATTTTCATTGCTAGCGGTCCTTCCTCAGCGATACAGAAAATATAGTCAATCAAGCAAGATTCGGAAAACTAAAAATACAAAATAGTACTATAATATAATGATAATTTAGACTCCGATTGTTTTTAAAGTTGAAGCTGAAATCTGTCCCCCAAGCTAGGCTAAATAAAGTATGAAAGAAAATGGAGGAGGGACTGAGCGAAAATGTGGCTAGCCTGTGGGTGTGCAGAGGAGGGGGCTAGCTAGCTGGGGTCCTGGTGATCAAAATGGGATGATGGTTTTATAGTGGGGTTGTGGATAGTTAAATACTGCGTTGTGGTGGTAGATTGGGGTATGGTAGTGTCTGGTTGAGTGGTAGAAGATATTTTCAGTGACGTTGGAGCTGGAGTCCTGGTGATCAAAATGGGATGATGGTTTTATAGTGGTGTTGTGGATTGTTAAATACTGCAATGTGGTGGTAGATTGGGGAATGGTAGTGTCTGGTTGAGTGGTAGAGATTTTCAGTGACGTTGGAGGGTTAGCTGGGGTCCTGGTGATCAAAATGGGATGATGGTTTTATAGTGGTGTTGTGGATAGTTAAATACTGCGTTGTGGTGGTAGATTGGGGTATGGTAGTGTCTGGTTGAGTGGTAGAAGATATTTTCAGTGACGTTGGAGCTGGAGTCCTGGTGATCAAAATGGGATGATGGTTTTATAGTGGTGTTGTGGATTGTTAAATACTGCGTTGTGGTGGTAGATTGGGGAATGGTAGTGTCTGGTTGAGTGGTAGAGATTTTCAGTGACGTTGGAGGGTTAGCTGGGGTCCTGGTGATCAAAATGGGATGATGGTTTTATAGTGGTGTTGTGGATAGTTAAATACTGCGTTGTGGTGGTAGATTGGGGTATGGTAGTGTCTGGTTGAGTGGTAGAAGATATTTTCAGTGACGTTGGAGCTGGAGTCCTGGTGATCAAAATGGGATGATGGTTTTATAGTGGGGTTGTGGATTGTTTAAGGGGGGTCACCGTTTTTTTTTTTTTTTTTTTTTTTTTTCTTTTCTCTCATTTTCTCTCTTTCCCTGGCTTGTGTCCATTTGGCCCCATTCAGCCAACTGTTTTAAGACGTTTATCCTCATTCAGGTGTCGATTTCTTCCTGGCGAGCGATAGCGAGCCAGCATTGTATGGTGAAATTCGGCTTCGCCGGAGACATTTTCTATCGAAAAATGTACAAATTTAGCCTGCTGTCAAAACAAATATATACAGAATATGCTGGCTCGCTACCGCTCGCCAGGAAATATTGACACCTGGATGGGGGTAAACGTCTTAAAACAGTAGTCTGAATGTGGCCGAATGGATACAAGCCAACGAGAGAGGGAGAGAAAGAGAATAAAAGTAAGGTGGGCTCCCTTAATACTTCCTTGTGGTGGTAGAATGTGGTGTAGTAGTGTCTGGTTGAGTGGTAGTTACGTTGACGAGTGTGGTAGGGAATGCTAGATAAAGGTTGCTATTTTGATGATCCCTCGCCAGCCCCACCTTCCGTTAGGTGATTGGCTGTCCTTACTCAAGCCTTCTATTCTTTGCACGTGGCAATCTCATTGGGATGCTCTACCCTGCAATAATAAACTCCGTGCAATCAAACCTTCTGTCCGTCCTTGGCCCTCGTCTTCCAGGTCTCACAGGTGTGAGGAAGTTTTACTAACTAGACTTAGGATAGGCCATTCCCGGCTGACTCACGGTTATTTGATGTCCACTCCCCGCACTCCGCCCCTTACCTGCTCCTCCTGTCATTCCCCTCTAACTGTTCGCCACGTCTTTGACTGCCCAGATACTGCCCGTCTGCGTACGGTTTGTTTTGGTACTAAATCATTCACTGACCTTTTATCCGATTCTCCGTCATTTTACTTCCCCCCTAACGTCCGTTTTTTGCGTCGCCTTAAGCTCCTTTCAGTAATCTGATCCAATCCTTTGGGCCAGACCTATGAGAGTTCCGTATGGAGCTCAGTGGTCTGGTTAATCTGCTCTACATAACTAACTAGCTAGATAAAGGTTTTCAGTGACATTGGATGATTGTAAAATTGTGAGTAGAAAAGAATATGATGATTGTGTTTAGTGGTGATCTGGATTGATAATTACTGTACATTGATTGTGGTGGTAGTGTCTGGTTGGGTGGTAGATTGTGTTGGTAGTGTCTGGTTGGGTGGTAGATTGTGGTAAGGTGGTGTCTGGTTGGGTGGTAGTAATGGTTGATTTGAGCGGTAGGGAGTCCTAATAAAGGATTCAGTGACGTTGGATAGTTCAGACACACACACACGTACAGAGAGAGAGAGGGAGGAGGGAGGGAATTAAGTTGAGAAACGTATTGTTGATAGGTTATAACTGGAAGGGAATGTTGGTTGGTAGAATGGTAAAAAGTGTGTGTTGGTATAAGTTAAGGGGAGATGAGTCGTTTTTTATGGTCCCCCTTCTTCCTCATGTTTAGCCCCATTAGTTTTCAAATTTTATGACGTTCGCCCCATTACCAGGGGTGATCTGGTAGTTGTGGTAGGGAGAGGGTGGTAGTTGCGGTAGGGGGTGGTTGTGGTTGGGTGTCGGAAGTTGAGGTAACGATAGTGGTAGTTGTGATATGTGTAGCTGTAGTAGTGACGGCGATTATTATAGTTGTATGACTAATGGTAGTAATGCTGGTAGTTGTGGTAGTGGTGCTGGTAGTTGGGATATGTATGATGGTAATTGTGTGAATAATGGTAATGATGATGGTAGTTATGATTGGGGTGTTGGTAGGTGTGGTAAGAATATTGGTAGTTGTGGTAGGGATAGTGGTAGTTGTGCTAGGGGTGTTGAGAATATTGGTAGTTGTGGTGCGATGGTGTGGTATGGTAGTTGTGGTAGGGGGTGGTGGTGTGGTAGTGAGAGTGGGTGGTGGTGTGGTAGTGAGAGTGGGTGGTGGTGTGGTAGTTGTCGTAGGGGATGGTGTCGTAGTTATGGTAGGTGGTGGTGGTGGTGTGGTAGTTGGGGTAGGGGGTGATGTCGAAGGGATGCTGATGATAGTGATGTTGGTAGCTGTGAATGGTATGGTATTGATAGTTGTGGTATGGATTGTGGTAGGGTGTGTGGTAGTTGTGGTAGGGGGTGGTGGTGGTAGTGAGAGTGGTGGGTGGTGGTGGTGTGGTGGTGGTAGGAACAGTGTGAGCCCAACCGCTTTCCCGCTCACACACACTTATTATACCCTCCGTCGCCACCACCTACCACCCCTCTACCACCACCACCACCACCCCTACCACAACTACTACCATTACCACCCCTACTATCACCATCAGCTAAGGTAAGGTTGCAGTGCTTACGTCTATCGCCGCTACCATAACACAACCACAGCTACAACCTCAATAACTACCACAACCACACCTACCACACACCACCCCTACTACAACTACCACCATTCAAGGTAAGGTTAGAATCTTGAAGTCTATCACCACTACCATAACAACCACAACTAATACCTATAGCACAACTACCAACATTAGTGCCACCACCCCTACCACAATTTCAGGTAAGGTTTAATCTACCATATGTGCTACCAATGCTACCAAAAAACGCTAAAAAGGTAAGGTTATGATCGTTTAATCTACCATATATACTACCCTAGCTACCAATAACTACCACCACACAACTGGCACCACTAACCCAACCACCATCCCATATACCAGCATCTCAGGTAAGGTTTATTTCTACCACAATCAAGGTCATTTAGTGTACCGGAACTTTCATCATCTCTACCACAATTTCACACAACTACCACCACCATATCTACCACAATTTCGCACCTATTTCCACAACTACCACCACCATATCTTACAACTACAGTACCACCACACCCATTACTACAACTACCACCATCCTCTTACAACTACCACCATCACCACACCTACCACCATCGTAGCTACCACAACTACCACCATCACCACTCCTACCCCTACTGCCACCATGGTATCTACCACAACTACAACCATCACCACTCCTACCCCCACTACCACCATCGTAGCTACCACAACTACCACCATCACCACTCCTACCCCCACTACCACCATCGTAGCTACCACAACTACCACCATCGTAACCACCAGTATCTTGGGTCCGCTATGTGTACACTCATTTCTGCCATTATTTCGAGACTAAGTGACCACAACTACCACTATAGATGCTACCACTGCCTACCACAACTACTAGCATGCCTACCACTATTTCAAAAGTAAGCACATGGTTCTTTATGGTACCACCGCATCTACCACAACTACCAGCATCCCTACCACTATCCCAAAGTAAGATAGGCATATATCCTACCACCACTACAACCATATCGACCACTTCATCTACCACAACTACAACCATATCGACCACTTCATCTACCACAACTACAACCATATCGACCACTTCATCTACCACAATTACAACCATATCGACCACTTCATCTACCACCACTACAACCATATCGACCACTTCATCTACCACAACTACAACCATATCGACCACTTCATCTACCACAATTACAACCATATCGACCACTTCATCTACCACCACTACAACCATATCGACCACTTAATCTACCACAACTACAACCATATCGACCACTTCATCTACCACAACTACAACCATATCGACCACTTCATCTACCACCACTACAACCATATCGACCACTTCATCTACCACAACTACAACCATATCGACCACTTCATCTACCACAACTACAACCATATCTACCACAACAAGAACCATCCCCATTCCCCATCTTAAGAAACACCTCAAAAAACCAGTTATCGTATACTAAACTATTTACTATTACTAATTAAGGTAGGGTAGTCCGAACTTCTCCTACCACAACTACAACCATTATACTAAATTACTGGTCCACACTTTCTGCTACCACAACTACCAACATTTGAAGGTAAGGTATGGTCATTCCTCCTGTGACATTGCCAACCACAATTCCCATTAATAACTACCACCATCGCCACCACAACTACCAACATTAACAGGTAGTTGTAGTATGCCAACCACAACTACCACCATTGCCACTAGACTAACCAACATTTATAGGTAAGTTTTATTATACCCATTGCACTTGCCAACCACAACTACCACCATCGCCACCACAACTACCAACATTTACAGGTAGGTTAACATACCTTTTTTAATAAAAAAAACAATTCATTTTTTAACCACCATCGCTACCACAACTACCAACATTCACAGGCAAGTTAGGATGTCCTGTTTTATTACCAACCACAATTACCAGTATGAACCACCATCGCTACCACAACTACCAACATTTACCAGGCAACTAGTATATTCATTTCAATTTAGTCGCTCGTTTTCTATGTGCATCTACCAACATAACAACTATAAACATTCCAGTATGACCATTTTCGTCACATTTATATAGTTACATTCCAGATCAAATTATAATGTAACTACCGGTATATATATGAACAAATTAGGCTATCTCCATCACTACCACTATTACCAACTTTACTACCACAACTACCACTATCACTACCACAACCACCACTATCACTTCTACAACCACCACAATTACTAAGACCACTGGCACTAACCTTACTACCACAATTACCACCATTAATACCACAACTACTACAACTATAAGCCTCACTACCACAACTACCATATATCACTACCACAACTACTACAACTATAAGCCTTACTACCACAACTACTACAACTATAACCCTCACTACCATTACTACCACAACAACCAATACCACTACCACAACAACCACTATTACTACCACAACTACCACTATCACTACAACAATACCACCATTACTACCACAACAACCACTACCAGCATTACCACCACAACTACCACTATCACTACCACCACTACCACTACCAGCCCCCAATATTACGGTAAGGGTATGGCCAACATATCATTCTACCGCTTTAATATACCACAACCACCACTATTGCTACCATTACTCACTCACTCACACTCTCTCTCTCTCTCTCTCTCTCTCTCTCTCTCTCTCTCTCTCTCTCTCTTTCTCTTTAATATACCACAACCACCACTATTGCTACCATTACTCACTCACTCACACTCTCTCTCTCTCTCTTTCTCTCTTTCTTTCTTTCTCTCTCTCTCTCTCTTTCTCTTTAATATACCACAACCACCACTATTGCTACCATTACTCACTCACTCTCTCTCTCTCTTTCTCTTTAATATACCACAACCACCACTATTGCTACCATTACTCACTCACTCTCTCTCTTTAATATACCACAACCACCACTATTGCTACCATTACTCACTCACTCTCTCTCTTTCTCTTTAATATCCCACAACCACCACTAGTGCTACCATTACTCACTCTCTCTCTCTCTTTCTTTCTCTTTAATATACCACAACCACCACTATTGCTACCATTACTCACTCACTCTCTCTCTCTCTTTCTTTCTCTTTAATATACCACAACCACCACTAGTGCTACCATTACTCTCTCTCTCTCTCTCTCTCTCTTTAATATACCACAACCACCACTATTGCTACCATTACTCACTGACTCACTCTCCCTCTCTCTCTTTCTTTCTCTTTAATATACCACAACCACCACTAGTGCTACCATTACTCTCTCTCTCTCTCTCTCTCTCTCTTTCTTTTTAATATACCACAACCACCACTAGTGCTACCATTACTCACTCACACTCTCTTTCTTTCTCTTTAATATACCACAACCACCACTAGTGCTACCATTACTCACTCACTCTCTCTTTCTTTCTCTTTAATATACCACAACCACCACTAGTGCTACCATTACTCACTCTCTCTCTCTCTTTCTCTTTAATATACCACAACCACCACTAGTGCTACCATTACTCACTCACTCTCTTTCTTTCTCTTTAATATACCACAACCACCACTAGTGCTAACATTACTCACTCACTCACTCTCTCTCTCTCTTTCTTTCTCTTTAATATACCACAACCACCACTAGTGCTACCATTACTCACTCACTCTCTTTCTTTCTCTTTAATATACCACAACCACCACTAGTGCTACCATTACTCACTCACTCTCACTCTCTCTTTCTCTTTAATATACCACAACCACCACTAGTGCTACCATTACTCACTCACTCTCTCTTTCTTTCTCTTTAATATACCACAACCACCACTAGTGCTACCATTACTCACTCACTCTCTCTTTCTTTCTCTTTAATATACCACAACCACCACTAGTGCTACCATTACTCACTCACTCTCTCTCTCTCTCTTTCTTTCTCTTTAATATACCACAACCACCACTAGTGCTACCATTACTCACTCACTCTCTCTCTTTCTTTCTCTTTAATATACCACAACCACTACTAGTGCTACCATTACTCACTCACTCTCACTCTCTCTTTCTCTTTAATACCACAACCACCACTAGTGCTACCAGTATCACTCACTCTCTCTCTCTCTCTCTTTCTCTTTAATATACCACAACCACCACTAGTGCTACCATTACTCACTCACTCTCTCTTTCTCTTTAATATACCACAACCACCACTAGTGCTACCATTACTCACTCACTCTCTTTCTTTCTTTCTCTTTAATATACCACAACCACCACTAGTGCTACCATTACTCACTCACTCTCACTCTCTCTTTCTCTTTAATATACCACAACCACCACTAGTGCTACCATTACTCACTCACGCTCGTCTCTCTTAATATACCACAACCACCACTAGTGTACATTACTCACTCACTCTCTCTCTCTTTTCTCTTAAATATACCACAACCACCATAGTGCGCCATTACTCACTCACTCTCTCTTTCTCTTTAATATACCACAACCACCACTAGTGCTACCATTACTCACTCACTCACTCTCTCTCTTTCTTTCTCTTTAATATACCACAACCACCACTAGTGCTACCATTACTCACTCACTCTCTCTTTCTTTCTTTCTCTTTAATATACCACAACCACCACTAGTGCTACCATTACTCACTCACTCTCACTCTCTCTTTCTCTTTAATATACCACAACCACCACTAGTGCTACCATTACTCACTCACTCTCACTCTCTCTTTCTCTTTAATATACCACAACCACCACTAGTGCTACCATTACTCACTCACTCTCACTCTCTCTTTCTCTTTAATATACCACAACCACCACTAGTGCTACCATTACTCACTCACTCTCTTTCTTTCTCTTTAATATACCACAACCACCACTAGTGCTACCATTACTCACTCACTCTCTCTTTCTCTTTAATATACCACAACCACCACTAGTGCTACCATTACTCACTCACTCTCTTTCTTTCTCTTTAATATACCACAACCACCACTAGTGCTACCATTACTCACTCACTCTCTCTCTTTCTTTCTCTTTAATATACCACAACCACCACTAGTGCTACCATTACTCACTCACTCTCTCTCTCTCTCTTTCTCTTTAATATACCACAACCACCACTAGTGCTACCATTACTCACTCACTCTCTAATATACCACAACCACCACTAGTGCTACCATTACTCACTCACTCTCTCTCTCTCTCTCTTTCTTTCTTTCTCTTTAATATACCACAACCACCACTAGTGCTACCATTACTCACTCACTCTCTCTCTCTCTTTCTTTCTCTTTAATATACCACAACCACCACTAGTGCTACCATTACTCACTCTCTCTCTCTCTTTCTTTCTCTTTAATATACCACAACCACCACTAGTGCTACCATTACTCACTCACTCTCTCTCTCTTTCTTTCTCTTTAATATACCACAACCACCACTAGTGCTACCATTACTCACTCACTCTCTCTCTATCTCTTTCTTTCTCTCTCTCTTTAATATACCACAACCACCACTAGTGCTACCATTACTCTCTCTCTTTAATATACCACAACCACCACTAGTGCTACCATTACTCACTCACTCTCTCTTTCTTTCTCTCTCTCTTTAATATACCACAACCACCACTAGTGCTACCATTACTCTCTCTCTCTCTCTCTCTCTCTCTCTCTCTCTCTCTCTCTCTCTCTCTCTCTCTCTCTCTCTCTCTTTCATATATATACCACAACCACCACTTGCTACCATTACTCTCTCTCTCTCTTTTTTTAATATACCACAACCACCACTATTGCTACCATTACTCTCTCTCTCTCTCTCTTGACCGGCGCACCTGTACACACTCTTTATCCCCGCTCTCTTTCTCTTTTTTTGCCCTCTAGGTATCTTTAATTTGGTGTATTTATTTTTCGATTTTTGGCTCGTTTTAATTTTCATCCATATTTGTTTATATTTTTAATATATATTGTTCCTCTCTCTCGCTCTCTCTCTCTCTCTCTCTCTCTCTCTCTTATCCGGGTCTTTTAAAAATGACTTATTCAAACCCATTTACTATTGGAAATTGTTTTGATAGTGGAGCAAGAATGAGAGAGAGAGAGAAGGGTCGTGCTCTCGGTGTAATTCTTCTTTCCATTCTCTCTCACTTTATTCACTCTTCTATTCTCATTTCTCTCAATTATCTAGTTTTGTTTACCTCTCCTTTTGCCCTTGTGCTTTCTCATGTTGTCCTGCTTCTCTTCTATCCCCTTCTTTTTATTCGCCTCATATTTCTTCTCCTCTCTGCTTTTATCTCTGTTCTCTCTCCATTCCTCTCCTTCTCTCTTCATTAATCACCTTTTTTTTTATCTACATTATTCCTCCATTTTCTGTCTCCTCTCCTCTTCCCCCGCATTCATCATAATTCTCCTCTCTTTTCTCTCTCCATTATTCTCTTTCCTCTCATTTCTATCTTAGTTTTTTTTTCTCATCTCATCTCTTCTCATAACATCGTCTCTTCTTGGCCTTCTCTTCTGATTCCCATTCATTTATCCTTCACTCTTCTCCCCTCCCCTTCCATCCTCCCCCTCTCTCTTCCCTCTCCTCCCCCCTCTTCAGCCTCCCCATCTCTCTCTTTCAGCCTCACCCTCCTCTCCTCTCCTCTCCTCTTCTCTCCTCTTCTCTCCTTCCTCTCTTCAGCCTCTCCTCCAACCTCTCTTCATTGCTCTCTATCTCTCCTCTCCTCTCGTCTCTTCAACCTTTCTACTCCCCCCCCCCCGCCTTAACCCTCCTCTCCTCACCCACCCATTTCCTCTCCTCAACTCTCTTCTCTCCTTCTCTCTTCTACTTTCTTCAGCCTCTCTCTCCCCCCCCCCCCACCCATCTCCTCTCCTCACCTCCACCTTAACCCCCAACCCTCTCCCCCCCACCCTAACCCTCCTCTCCCCACCCACCCATCTCCTCAGCCTCTCCTCTCCTCTCCTCCAGCTTCCTCTCTTCACCGCTCTCTCTCCCCTCTCCCAAACTTGTGAGAGGGGAAAGGTCGATGAACGCCTGGGGGGAGAGGGGGGAGGGGAATGGAGAGGGAGGGAGGGTGAGGCTGGGAGAGAGAGGGGATGAAGAGGGTGGAGAAGGATGAGAGGAATGGAGGGAGGGGTGGAAGAAGAGAGGAGGGGGAAGAAGGAATTATGGACTGAAGAGTGAGGGAGGAAAGAATGGTAAATATAGGAGAGAGAGAGAGGGAGGAGAAGGGAGAGAGAAAGAAAAGGGGGTGGTGGAAAAGAGAATGATTGAGAAGTGAGAGAAAAGAAAGAAGAGGGGAGAAAAATTGAGTAGATTGAAGAGAGAGAGGGGAAGGGAAGGAGTGAGAGAGGGGGGAGGGGAAGAGGTGGATAGATAAAGGGGGAAGGAGAGAGATAAAATAACGGGGGAGGGGGGGGGGGGAGAAAGGAGGAGAATAGAGATCGAATAATGGAAGGAGAGATTGAAGGGGAATAGATAAAGGGGGGAGGGAGGAGCGAGAGAAAGAGAGGGGGTAAGAGAAAGGGGGAGGGGAGGAGAGATTGAAGGTAAAGGGGGAGGGGAGGACGGACAAGGAGGGGGGTCGGCAGTGAATGGAGAGAATTGAACGAGGGAACTGAACAAATGTAAAAAGAGAAAGAAAATGCTAGATTTTTAAAAGTCGGCTGGGGGTAGACAAATTTAATAACTTCATTAACAACGGGGACTTGATTGAGGTAATCCCCCTCCCCCCACCACCAACAATTGAGAGAGAGAGAGAGAGAGAGAGAGGTGGAAGACAAAATGCGTCAATAAGAAAATGAAACTTAATGAGATTGAGTGTGTATATGAATATGTATGAGAGAGAGAGCGCGCGCGAGAGTGATGAACAGTTTGAAGAGAGGGGAAACGGAGGAAGAGAATGCGGGAGGTATTTGAGGGGAAGTGACATGAGATACGCGTAATGTGAGGGGAAATGAGGAATAAAGGTACAGAGAGAGAGAGAACAAAATAGTTACATGCTAACCACTTATAAAAAGGAAATGGGTAAAGCACAAGAGAGAGAGAGAGAGAAAGAGAATGTATAATGCTATTTTATTCACTGTGTCTAGCATTACATGAATTATAATACTAAAATAAAATAGAGGGTCACTTAGTAGAGCGCAAACCTCCGCCATTACTGGTTGATCCTTTACTATTAATATCATAGGCCTAATATTTCTTCCAGGATATGATTCGGATCGCCTCCTAAATTGAATCGCTTCTTCCTTGGCGTATATCCTATCGGCCCACCAATTTCGTGAACATCGGTTCATAACTTTGTAAGATGTATTGTTTACAAACAGAATAATGGAGCGGGAAAAAACCTCCGTCGAATGTAAAAAGTAAAAAGGGGTAAATGTGATGTAGATGTATACGAATAAGGAAAAGGGCAAATATTATAATCTGAAGAAGTATTAAAAAGGATAATAGTGTAAGAAATTATTCAAATGGCCTAGAAAAATATGAGAGATACTGACCTTAGAATATAGAAATTATTTGTATTAATTTCACTCCAACACCAAACACCCCCCAATGAAATTAATGAAAGCCTGTGATCCGCCGGGATTAGAACCTGGGTTACCACACACATTTGTAAACACACTAACCATTACACCATCAAGGCAGTTAGGATAGACATTAGATAGGATGAAGGGGTATTCGAATTTTCAGAAGATTGAATTGTTGGATAAATGTGATGTATGGAAATGCAAATGAGAGGAAATTTGTTAATAAAATATATGGATTTAGTTTTAATGATCAGTGCTATAATGAATATGATTGTCAATTAGGATTTGTCAGAATAAATGGACTTTTCAGCTGATAGGGATTTTGATGATGAATGGTATAGCGATAATCAAATAATATATACAAATTATATAGTCCTTTCAATGTTAGTAGGACAGAAAATCGTGACCCTTTAACCTCTGTAACTCAAAAAGCGCTAGAGCAAATGGGCTGTGAATTTCCACACCTATTCCCTGGCTGACCCTTCCTAATTGCGTCGATTACTCTAGTCGTTTATTATCAATAATAATAATAATAATGAAGATGATGATGTAGAGAAGTTGGAGGAAGGAAATAACGAAGGATGAATAAAGATAGAGTGAGTAAATAGAGGATTATATAGAGAGAGAAGAGATAATTGTGGGGTAGGGAAGATCAAAGGGGGTAGAGGGAGAGAGAGGAAGTTTGGTTGATGAGAGAGAGACATTGGTGTACCGGTATATATAGATTCTAAGAGTGAATAATAGATAGGTAGAGAGAGAAAGAGGTGGGGAGGGAGAGAGAGAGAGAGAGAAGGTAAATAACGAAGGATGAATAAAGATAGGTAGAGAGAGAATAGAGGTGGGGAGGTAGAGAGAGAGAGAAGGAGAAGAAAAGTGAATAATAGATAGGTAGGGAAGATCAAAGGGGGTAGAGGGAGAGAGAGGAAGTTTGGTTGATGAGAGAGAAAGAGGTGGGGAGGTAGAGGTAGAGAGAGAGGTAGAAAGAAAGAGTGAATAATAGATAGGTAGAGAGAGAAGAGGTGGGGAGGGAGAGAGAGAGAGAAGGTAGAAAAAAAGAGTGAATAATAGATAGGTAGAGAGAGAAAGAGGTGGGGAGGTAGAGAGAGAGAGAAGGTAGAAAAAAAGAGTGAATAATAGATAGGTAGAGAGAGAAAGAGGTGGGGAGGTAGAGAGAGAGAGAAGGTAGAAAGAAAGAGTGAATAATAGATAGGTAGAGAGAGAAAGAGGTGGGGAGGTAGAGGGAGAGAGAAGGTAGAAAGAAAGAGTGAATAATAGATAGGTAGAGAGAGAAAGAGGTGGGGAGGTAGAGAGAGAGAGAAGGTAGAAAAAAAAAGTGAATAATAGATAGGTAGAGAGAGAAAGAGGTGGGGAGGTAGAGAGAGAGAGAAGGTAGAAAGAAAGTGAATAATAGATAGGTAGAGAGAGAAAGAGGTGGGGAGGTAGAGAGAGAGAGAAGGTAGAAAGAAAGAGTGAATAATAGATAGGTAGAGAGAGAAAGAGGTGGGGAGGTAGAGAGAGCGAGAAGGTAGAAAAAAAGAGGAAGATAGATAGAGAAAGAGGGAGAAGGTAGAAGGAAAGGGGAAGATAGATAGAGAGAGAGGGTAAGGGGGGAGATAGAGAGAGAGAGAGAGAAAGGGGAAGGTAGGGAGACAAATGGGAAGGTAGGGAGATAATAAAGGAGGGGGGGGGGGGATAGAGCCCTGTGTCACAACTCACAGTAATACCTACAGGTTGACAGCTCCACCCCCCACCCCCCTATCTCTTTTCTTTCTTTCTTTCTCACTCTCACTCTATCTCTCGCTCTCTCTCTCTCTCTCATCAATCTAACTTTCTCTGTCTCTACCCGCTTTGATCTTCCCCAACCATCCAGTTTTGTTCTCTCACTCACTCACTCTCTCTCACACACACACTCACTCACACTCATTCTCTCACACACACTTACTCTCGCTTTCTCCCTCCCCTCTATTACTCACGCTCTCACACACACACAATCCTGGTGCCCTTATTACCAAAAAGATACAAACAAGCTAGAACGAGTTCAACGTAGAGTTCCCAAAATGATACCTAGCCTTAAGAACAAACCATACGAAGAGCGTCTTAGAGAATTAAATCTATTTCCTTTAACCCCGCGCAGATTAAGAGGTGACTTAATTCAAGTGTTCAAAATCATCAAAGGCATCGACAATATGAACTGTAGTAAGTACTTCACTATCGACCAATCTAATTACACGCGGGGAAACGGTTGCAAAATTATTGGTAAATCTTTTAACTCACACGAATCTAAGAATTTCTTCTTCAATCGAGTTGTCAACTTGTGGAATGGGCTTCCCCGAGACGTTATAGACTGCAGCACCGTTGATTCATTTAAACTCCGCTTAGACAAATATCTCGCATCAAACCCGCGACTGACTGCGTTTGTAAATGAATAACTTTATTTTATCCCCCCCTCAGTTACTAACCCATCTGTCCCCTACTAACTTCCTAATCCTGCCACGGACATTAGTTCTAGGGCAGTAGTTCCCTTTCCAATGTTCCCTTACCCACTCTAAACCACTGTTTGGACACTTGATCCTCAGTGTTTTGGAGGACAAGCAGCCTAGAAGGGTCACTAGAACTGTTGTTGCTTGATTTCCTTTATACCTCTATCTCTCTCTCACTCTTTTTCTATGGATAGGTGGCGGTAATTAGCTTATAATTATACGCCATAGCTTCCCATGTTGCTTTGCGGAGTGTTGCCATACCAGCTTCCTATACATGACCTGACGTACTTAGAAGCTACAAATTAATGCTGATGTCATAATTATTGACGGGCTAGTGTCATTAGAATAGTTTAGAACTTTAGATTACTGTAACTTTGCGAGATGGGAAGTCATCTCCTCAAATGCACCGGTTGTTCTCTCCGGGACTTGAACTGGGGTCTTCTAATTCGTAATTGGGAGGTGGACCAATTGAACCAACTCGCCCGTTATATTATTTACGTTTAATTGATTTGTATCCACGTTTTTTTGTTGTATATGATAACTACAATGCTGTGTGTGTGTGTGTGTGAATGAATGAGTGTGTGAGTAATAGAGGTAGAGCGTATGTGTGTGTGAGAGAGAGAGAGAGAAGGGGGTGGAGAGAGCGAGAGCGAGCCAGCAAAACATGATGTGAAAGGAAGATCAAAGGGGATGGAGATAGAGAGGAAGTTAGGTTGATGAGAGAGAGTGTGTGTGTATGTATGTATGTATGTATGTACTGTATGTGAGAGAGAGAGAGAGAAGGGTGGAGAGAGATATAGAGATAAAAAGAGAGAGAGAGGTGGTGGGAGACTTAGAGAGGGAGAGAGAGAGAAGAGGGGGGGAGACGAATGTGCAATGGGAGGTAATATACCCAGAGGAGAGAGAGAGAGAGAAGGCTGGGTGGAAAGATAGAAAGGAAAAAGACAAAAATAATTGGTTCATATATGATAGGGGAGAGCTGATTTATGAAGAGAGAGAAAGTGTGTGTGTGTGTGTGTGTTAAGAATCGGGAACAAGGGAGTAAAGAAGCAGTGGAAAAGTAATGAATGCAATAAGTTTGATTAAATTAGTTTTGTTTATATTATGTGAGTGTATGTTATATTTGAGTGTAGAGTGTGGGTGTGTGAGAGATAGAGAGGGGGAGACTGGTGGAAGGAAGATTTATCCAGCCTCAGAGGGGTGGGTCGAGAGAGAGAGAGTAAGAGTGAGAAAGAGAAATATAGATAGATAACAAGGTAGACAGACAGTTAGGCATATATGGTTTGTTAGAAGCATGGATGATACACAACAAATATTTAGTTTCTATCGATGTTAATTGATATAATGCTTAAAACAATGTAGGTGATGTGATTGTTAAACAGTTGATGTAGATTTGTATACATTTAATATATATATAAATGCTTAGTGGTACTCTCTCTCTCTCTCTCTCTCTCTCAGTTGTATGTAAAATGCTAGAAACGGTCATAAGAGACAGACTCGTAAATCACTTAGAGGAAAATAACATCCTTAAAGATACTCAACACGGCTTTCGTAAAAAACGTTCCTGTTTAACAAACCTCTTAGACTTCTTCCACGATATCCTCAACCTCTACGATGAGAGTAAAGCTGTAGATATTATATACCTTGATTTTCAAAAGGCCTTTGACAAAGTTCCCCACAAACGTTTACTGCTAAAACTAAAAGCGCATGGAATACAAGACGGTGTGTTGAAATGGATAGAAAATTGGCTCAGCGACAGAAAGCAAAAAGTAGTCATAAACGGTAAGGCATCTAAATGGACCAATGTAAGTAGCGGGGTACCCCAGGGATCGGTACTAGGACCAATTCTCTTTCTAATTTACATCAACGACATAGATGAGGGTCTCACCTGTACAATCTCAAAATTTGCTGACGATACAAAAATTGCAAATAGCGTACTCTCAAAAGAACAAGTTGACGATATGCAACACAATCTAGATAAATTGTCACATTGGTCCCAAATTTGGCAAATGAGTTTCAATGCGGATAAATGTAAAGTACTACATATCGGATACCTAAATGAGAAAGCAAACTATTCGATGAATGGCACTCAGCTTAAGAATGTAAACAGAGAAACCGATCTGGGAGTAACAATATCGAGTAACCTAAAACCGAGTCAACAATGTTCAGAAGTTGTTAAGAAGGCAAACAAAATAATTGGCTTTATAGGCAGGTCATTTGAGCATAAATCCAAAGACGTTATCCTAACCCTTTACAATTCCTTAGTCCGCCCTCTTCTGGAATACTGCGTTCAATGCTGGTGCCCTTATTACCAAATAGACATAAACAAGCTAGAACGAGTTCAACGTAGAGTTACCAAAATAATACCTAGCCTAAAGAACAAACCATACGAAGAGCGTCTTAGAGAATTAAATCTATTTCCTTTAACCCAGCGCAGATTAAGAGGTGACTTAATTCAAGTGTTCAAAATCATCAAAGGCATCGACAATATGAACTGTAGTAAGTACTTCACTATCGACCAATCTAATTACACGCGGGGAAACGGTTGCAAAATTATTGGTAAATCTTTTAACTCACACGAATCTAAGAATTTCTTCTTCAATCGAGTTGTCAACTTGTGGAATGGGCTTCCCCGAGACGTTATAGACTGCAGCACTGCAGCACCGTTGATTCATTTAAACTCCGCCTAGACAAATATCTTGCAGCAAACCCGCGACTGACTGCGTTTGTAAATTAATAACTTTATTTTATCCTCCCCTCAGTTACTAACCCATATGTCCCCTACTAACTTCCTAGTCCTGCCACGGACATTAGTTCCAGGGCAGTAGTTCCCTTTCCAATGTTCCCTTACCCACTCTAAACCACTGTTTGGACACTTGATCCTCAGTGTTTTGGAGGACAAGCAGCCTAGAAGGGTCACTAGACCTGTTGTTGCTTGATTTCCTTTGTACTTGTACTACTCTCTCTCTCTCTCTCTCTCTCTCTCTCTCTCTCTCTCTCTCTCTCTCTCTCTCTCTCTCTCTCTCTCTCTCTCTCTCTCTCTCTCTCTCTGGGGGGGGGGGGGGGGGGGGGCTGTTTACGTTGGTGTAAGTACCGCATGCAGGCTATATGTGTGTTGACTTTTTGGTGTGTGTGAGAGAGAGAGAGTACCACTAAGCATTTATATATATATTAAATGTATACAAATCTTTATTCGGCACTCTAAACTCTTCTATGCGCAGGTTTTCCCTTCCTGCAAAGCAGGAAGGGAACGTCATCATCGGACTACGATGGACTACCATAAGCAAATACAAGCAAGTGCGAGAGAGATAGATTGTGTGAGTGAGTGAATGCGTGTATGTTTTATAGAATTAAGAAGTGTAATGTGTGTGTGTGTGTGTGTGTGTGTGTGTGTGTGTGTGTGTGTGTGTGTGTGTGTGTGTGTGTGTTAGCATCATTGTGTGAGTATGTACAGAGAGTGATGAGGATAAAAAACAATATAGATAGCCAAGAACTACTACCACACTACCACAATCACTACAAGTATCTACCACAGTTTTCACCACTACCACTACAACTGCCATAGCTTTAACAACTACCATAACTACTACAACCACCATAACATTGCATTTGTTCCACTACTTCTATTTCTACCTCAAAATCTCCCTAATTATCCTCCACTACTTCCTCAACTAAACCACTACCACAACTAACACACACACTACCACAACTACCACATCACCTCCCACAATTTCCCCCACTAATACCCCAACTAAACCCCACTACCACACACACACTACCACAACTACCACAACAGGCGCAACTGAACAATCAGGTACCATTACCCCAACTAAACCCTCACTACCACACACCCACTAGCATATCACTACCACTATCACACACGTACTACCACAACTACCGCACCCACCACCACATCACCTCCCATAACTTCCCCCACTAATACCCCACTTCCACACACCCACTACCACAACTACCACAACAGCTGCAACTGAACAATCAGGTACCATTACCCCAACTAAACCCTCACTACCACACACCCACTACCACAACTACCATATCACAAACACTCACTACCACCACTACCACACACGTACTACCACAACTACCGCACCCACCACCACATCACCTCCCATAATTTCCTCCACTAATACCCCACTACCATATCACTACCACCACTACCACACACGTACTACCACAACTACCGCACCCACCACCACATCACCTCCCATAATTTCCTCCACTAATACCCCACTACCCCACACCCACTACCATATCACTACCACCACTACCACACACGTACTACCACAACTACCACACCCACCACCACATCACCTCCCATAATTTCCCCCACTAATACCCCACTTCCACACACCCACTACCACAACTACCACAACAGCCGCCACGGAACAACTAGGAACATCATAAACCTTCGCTAAAATAGTATCTAAAGCATATAAGAAGAAATAAGAGGAGACTTGTATAAGGCCAAATTCCTAGGTTGTAGACGTGTAAAAACAGCCTTGTGGTGTCTGCCCTCTATAATGTGTGTCTGTGGGGGGGGGGGGGGAGTTGTGTGTGTGTATCTGTGTGTGAGAGAGAGAGGGGGGGGAGAGGAAGAGAGAGGGATATATATATATATACCCGGTATATATACTGTATATACCGGTAGTTGTATTAACAGTAGCTGTATAATGATTCGTGTATTTGTGTGTGTGAGAGAGAGAGAGAGAGAGACTATTAAAACAGTATATGTTGGTGTATGTAGATACAAGTGTTTGTGTGTGTGACAGGGAGGTCGAGGGGTGAAAAGCGTAGAGGCTGCATATCCTTCTGTATATAATAATAATAATGTTCTGTACTGTATATAATATGTTTTAACGTGTCGGTAGAGAGAGTGTGTGTGTGTGGGGACGGATATATATGATGTACAGTATGTGTTTAGATAAGTATGTGTGTGTGTGAGAGAGAGAGAGAGAGTATGGGGACGGATATATATGATGTATGTGTTTAGATAAGTGTGTGTGTGTGTGTGTGTAGTCACGTATGTACATTATGATATACAGTATGTGTAGAGATAAGAGGGAGAGGGAGAGAGAATATATGGGCGCGTTTATGAGGATGAATGTCTAGATAAGTGGGTGTTTATATTTAGGAAGTAGAAAAAGAGTAGTGGTAGTAGTAAAAGTAGTAGTAGTGGTAATAGTAGTAGAAGTAGTAGTAGTAGTAATAGTAGTGGTAGTAGTAGTAATAGTAGTGGTAGTAGTAATAGTAGTGGTAATGTAATAGTAGTAGCAGTGGTAGTAGTGATAACAGTAGTCGAAGGGGGAAGTAGAAAGAGATCATGTATTACTGTCAAACGTGTGAGTATACCCCAATTGACACCTCTAATATATCCATCATCGTGTGTGCCAGGTTCTCTATCTCCTAGCTGTCACTCTACTACTTTAAGACCATTGTTGTGGGTGGGTGGGTGGTGTTTATGGGCGTGTGGGTGGCTGTCAGAAGGAGAAGGAAGAAGAAGGAGAAGGGGGAAGAGGAGTATACCCCAATTGACACCTATAATATATCCATCATCTTGTCTGTCAGGTTTTCTATCACTCTTATCTCTGAACTGTCACTCTACTACTTTAAGGCTATTATTGTGGGTGGGTGGGTGTTTATGGGCGTGTGGGTGGCTGTTAATAGGAGGAGGAAGGGGAGGAGGAGGAGAAGAAACAGGTGAATATTGTGAGAAAGAAGAAGTAAAGACATATTTATCCTGATCATACAGCAGAAGATATACTGTATACTGTATATATATATATATATATATATATATATATATATACAGTATATATATATATATATATATATATATATATATATATATATATATATATAGTATAAGAGGAGCAGGAGAATAAGATATATCATGTGTTGAAATTAAAGGACTTTAGATAAACTATGACAATAAATAAACAGTATTTGTCATAGCAGTATTAGCATAGCGTTTCCGCACCCTCCTCAGCTCCCCGCCATGGAGTGGCTTCGGTCACCCAGGCTTTATTGTGGTCGGCGGGGAGGGTTCTGTGGGGGCGCTCGGTTATGGCCTTGGAATTGCTCGGGGCCTTGGGGCTGTTCGGCCAGGCAGCTTGGGGAACAACAACAACAACAACAACAACAACAGTAGTAATTAAAGATATCTGTATTACTGTCAAGCGATGGTTCACTTTTTGGTTGATTTCTTTCATTTATTAATTATGTTTCTAGTTTCCTCCCTAGACCTCCATCAAACTTAAATCAAACATCCATTAGATCCCCTTCTAGATTTATTTGTAAATTTTTCGGTAGAAAAGTTTAGCAGCCGACGGTTCTACCAAAATATATAAGTTTAGCAGCCGACGGTTCTACCAAAATATATAAGTTTAGCAGCCGACGGTTCTACCAAAATATATAAGTTTAGCAGCCGACGGTTCTACCAAAATATATAAGTTTAGCAGCCGACGGTTCTACCAAAAATATAAGTTTAGCAGCCGACGGTTCTACCAAAATATATAAGTTTAGCAGCCGACGGTTCTACCAAAATATATAAGTTTAGCAGCCGACGGTTCTACCAAAATATATAAGTTTAGCAGCCGACGGTTCTACCAAAATATATAAGTTTAGCAGCCGACGGTTCTACCAAAATATATAAGTTTAGCAGCCGACGGTTCTACCAAAATATATAAGTTTACCAGCCGACGGTTCTACCAAAATATATAAGTTTAGCAGCCGACGGTTCTACCAAAATTACAGGCTCACTATCGTTCGTCAGGAAAAAATCGACACCTAAATAGCACGAAAGGTCTTAATATTGACACGGAAATGGGGCGGAAGGTCTTAAAATCGACAAACTAATGGAGCGAATGTCTTAAAATGTGAAAACTAATGGGGCTAAACATGAAGAAGAAGGGGGACCAAAAAACCGACCCATTTCCCCTTAATTAAAGGTATCATGCATTACTGTCAAGCGTTTAAGAATACCACAATTGACACTTCGAGTTCTGTCATCCAGCCTGTCAAGCGCTCATGGCTGTCACTCTACTATTTAAAAGACAATAGCGGGTGTTTATGGGTGTGTGGGCGTGAACAGGTGTGGAGGAGGAGGAGGGGGAAGAAGAAGAAGAAGAGGAAGAGGAGGAGGAAGAACACAAACGCAATCATCAAATAAAGCGAACAAGAAGCAGATACGGAGGAGGAAGGAGAAGAAGAACATAAACAAATAGAATGATTAAACAGAAACAGAACTGGAAGAACGAGAAGCAGATAAAGAGAAGGAAGACGAAGAAAATAGAAACAATTAACAGAAGAGGAACAAGAAGAACAAGAAGCAGAGAAAGAGGAGGAAGAAAAAGTAGATGAAGAAGAAGAACATGAAGCAGAGAAAGAGGAGGAAGAAAAAGTAGAAGAAGAAGAAGAACATGAACATGAAGCAGGGAAAGAGGAGGAAGAAAAAGTAGATGAAGAAGAAGAACATAAAGCAGAGAAAGAGGAGGAAGAAAAAGTAGATGAACAAGAAGAAGAAGAAGAAGAACATGAAGCAGAGAAAGGAGGAAGAAAAGTAGATGAAAAAGAAGCAGAACATGAAGCAGAGAAAGAGGAGGAAGAAAAAGTAGATGAAGAAGAAGAACATGAACATGAAGCAGAGAAAGAGGAGGAAGACAAAGAAGAAGAAGAAGAAGCATAACATGAAGCAGAGAACGAGGAGGAAGAAAAAGTAGATGAAGAAGAAGAAGAACATAAACATGAAGCAGAGAAAGAGGAGGAAGACAAAGAAGAAGCAGAACATGAAGCAGAGAAAGAGGAGGAAGAAAAGTAGATGAAGAAGAAGAACATGAAGCAGAGAAAGAGGAGGAAGAAAAAGTAGATGAAGAAGAACAAGAAGCAGAGAAAGAGGAGGAAGACAAAGGAGATGAAGTAGAAGAACATGAAGCAGAGAAAGAGGAGGAAGAAAGAGTAGATGAAGAAAATATAAACAAATACAATGATCTAACAGGAGAAGGACAAGAAGATTAAGGGGAGATGGGTCGTTTTTATACTCCCCCCCCCCCCCCCTTCTTCCGCATGGTTAGCCTCATTAGTTTTCAGATTATATGACGTTCGGCCCATTAGTTAGGCGAGTTTAAGACCTTTCGCCCCATTTCTTTGTCAGTATTAACCCCTTCTGTACCGGCGACGTCTTTGTATGTTTATTCTAGCTACCATTAGAAGATTTTATTCAGTATAAAAAGGGTATCCAGCAATTAACAGGCTTCGAACCATCTCACTTGCCCATTTTTACTACCACAGATCCGTCCTAAACTGCACAAAATCGTCTAATTATAGCTAGAATAAACATACAAAGACGTCGCCGGTACAGAAGGGGTTAAGACTTTTCGGGTCATTCAGGTGTAAAAAAAAATCCTGGCGAGCGATAGCGAGCCTGTAATTTAAGAGAAATCAGCCTTTGGCCGGGAAATTTTTCGACAGAGCCCGAACAGGCACACCACGACAGTATACTTCATAAATATATCATCAACTAATATTCCAGCCAATTTATTGCTTTCCATCGTCACGAGTCCCGCAACTATTGACACATTTAATTTCCCCATCATATATTCTGTCAACCATCCCATCACTCTCTCTTCCCGAACCGTCACTTCGATATTTGGGGGCCGAGTGTATTTTTACTTTTATTGGTAAATGTTAACCCCTTCAGAACGATGACGCCTTTTGACCTTTGATTCTGGCTAAACGATTGTATGCCATTTAAAGAAGGGCCTATCTTATTTAGAGGGTTTATAGCCATAGTATTTACCACTTTGACTCCTAGAAGTAGATTAATGACGCATTTTTACCTTTGATTCTGGCTAATCTTAGACGATTGTATGCAGTTTAAAAAAGGAGGGCTTATATATATATATATATATATATATATATATATATATATATATATATATATATATATATATATATATATATATATATATATGTGTGTGTGTGTACAAGTGATATTTTATGTAGACATGAGGCTCACTATATACTGTAACTAGATTGTGTGTGTGTGTGTATATATATATATATATGTTGTGTATGTGTAGATACGTGCTTATGTTGTGTATGTGATTGTGTGTGTGTATATATACAGTATGTTGTGTATGTGTAGATACGTGTATACACTTGGCACCCCCACTGTGGGTGTACCAGATCCTAACCTGTCACTACCAATTGTCACCCACTGAGAGAGAGAGAGAGAGAGAGAGAGAGAGAGGAATAAAAGCGAGGAATGAGCATGTAGACAATAATTGAGAGAGAGGTAGAGAGAGATTGAGTGAGATGAAGCGGAAAGGGAGATTTAGAGAGAGCAGAAAAGAGAGTTAGAGAAAGGCGGAAAAGTGAGAGAGGGAGTGAGAGTGAGTGAGAGGGTCAGATCAGAAACCAATTTCATGGAGTGGCTGTGGTCACTTCAGGGAGAGAGAGAGAGGGTGAGAATGGGGGAGGGGGGGGGGACTAATACATAAAAACAGTATAGGCCTACGTGAATTCAAAACAAAATGAGGTACCCTGATTTAAAAGGTGTTAAACTTCTAAAGGAAAAGTTAGCATCTCACACATCTTGAGTTTCATTACAAGAACAATAACTCGATTTTTTTGTTAATTTATTATTATTATTATTATTGTTGTGGTCATGTGGGTTTAGTACTGCAATATTAACCTTCTGACTCTGACAGGTCTTTTTTAAGCTGAATAAAATTGTCTAGAGGTAGCTATAATAAAGCGCATATTAGGGTCATCTGATAGAAATAGGTAAACATTTAAATGATCTGTCTCGCAGTTTAGGAGTTTAAGTTCGTAGCTCTAGTTTTGACTCTCTCTAGTTATTGTATGTGTTGGTGGTGTAATGGTTTAGATGTTTATGTTCTGTTTGTGGTGACCCGAGTTCGAATCCCGGGAGGATCATATGTTTTCATTAGTTTATTCAAGTGCATTGGGGTTTGTAAAAGAGGATTAATGATAAAAACAGGGTGTATCTTAGTTTCTTAAGTGCTTGAGATCAAAATTGGAGTGAATGATCCAGAAGTCAAGTTATGTACTGGGCGAGCGAGAGCGAGGACGTAAACTAACACACTAAGCCATACCACTTATTACATATTGCGAATCAAAGTAAAACAAACCCGAAAGAATTCTATAGTTATATCAGAAAGAAAAAAGTAGTTACTTCAACTGTTGGACCGTTAGTCGATGAAAATGGAGAATACACCAAAGACGAAGTACAAATGAGTAATGCCCTCAATACCTTCTTTGCATCAGTTTTTACAACAGAAGACCTCAGTGATATCCCTACACCATCGCCGATTCAGATTGATAATTCAGATGTTCTAAGTAATATCACCGTTACAGAGAGAGAAGTATTGAATTGTTTTGATAAACTCAAGGTAAATAAAACGCCAGGACCTGATACAATCTCGCCTAGAGTTCTAAAGGAAGCTAAGGATGAGCTTTCCAAACCACTGACATTACTATTCAATAAATCCTTGCAGTCTGGAACTATGCCTGATCAGTGGAAGCTAGCCAACGTAACACCGATATTCAAAAAAGGCAGCAAATCCCTACCCAGTAACTATCGTCCAATTAGCTTAACCTCAGTTGTATGTAAAATGCTAGAAACGGTCATACGAGACAGACTCGTAAATCACTTAGAGGAAAATAACATACTTAAAGATACTCAACACGGCTTTCGTAAAAAACGTTCCTGTTTAACAAACCTCTTAGACTTCTTCCACGATATCCTCAACCTCTACGATGAGAGTAAAGCTGTAGATATTATATACCTTGATTTTCAAAAGGCCTTTGACAAAGTTCCCCACAAACGTTTACTGCTAAAACTAAAAGCGCATGGAATACAAGACGGTGTGTTGAAATGGATAGAAAATTGGCTCAGCAACAGAAAGCAAAGGGTAGTCATAAACGGTAAGGCATCTAAATGGACCAATGTAAGTAGCAGGTACCCCAGGGATCGGTACTAGGACCAATTATCTTTCTAATTTATATCAACGACATAGATGAGGGTCTCACCTGTACAATCTCAAAATTTGCTGACGATACAAAAATTGCAAATAGCGTACTCTCAAAAGAACAAGTTGACGATATGCAACACAATCTAGATAAATTGTCATGTTGGGCCCAAATTTGGCAAATGAGTTTCAATGCGGATAAATGTAAAGTACTACATGTCGGATACCTAAATGAGAAAGCAAACTATTCGATGAATGGCACTCAGCTTAAGAATGTAAACAGAGAAACCGATCTGGGAGTAACAATATCGAGTAACCTAAAATCGAGTCAACAATGTTCAGAAGTTGTTAAGAAGGCAAACAAATAATTGGCTTTATAGGCAGGTCATTTGAGCATAAATCCAAAGAAGTTATCCTAACCCTTTACAATTCCTTAGTCCGCCCTCTTCTGGAATACTGCGTTCAATCCTGGTGCCCTTATTACCAAAAAGATATAAACAAGCTAGAACGAGTTCAACGTAGAGTTACCAAAATGATACCTAGCCTAAAGAACAAACCATACGAAGAGCGTCTTAGAGAATTAAATCTATTTCCTTTAACCCAGCGCAGATTAAGAGGCGACTTAATTCAAGTGTTCAAAATCATCAAAGGCATCGACAATATGAACTGTAGTAAGTACTTCACTATCGACCAATCTAATTACACGCGGGGAAACGGTTGCAAAATTATTGGTAAATCTTTTAACTCGCACGAATCTAAGAATTTCTTCTTCAATCGAGTTGTCAACTTGTGGAATGGGCTTCCCCGAAACGTTATAGACTGCATCACCGTTGATTCATTTAAACTCCGCCTAGACAAATATCTCTCATCAAACCCGCGACTGACTGCGTTTGTAAATGAATAACTTTATTTTATCCCCCCCTCAGTTACTAACCCTTCTGTCCTCTACTAACTTCCTAATCCTGCCACGGACATTAGTTCCAGGGCAGTAATTCCCGTTCCAATGTTCCCTTACCCACTCTAAACCACTGTTTGGACACTTGATTCTCAGTGTTTTGGAGGACAAGCAACCTAGAAGGGTCACTAGATCTGTTGTTGCTTGATTTCCTTTGTACACTTTCTGTATTTCCTACTAAGTTAACCCCTTCTGTGCCGGCGACGTCTGTTTAATTTTATGTTTTCATTATTTACACTTTTGTGCAATTTAAAATGAATTTGGTAGTAAAGAGGGTTAAGTGAGATTGTTCGAAGCCTGTTGATTGCTGGAGGCCCTTTTGAAACTGAACAAAATTGTTTAATAGTAGCCAGAGCAATGTTAAAAGGACGACGTCGGTACAGAAGGGGTTAAGTTTCACCCTTCAACTCTTTCCCTACTAACCCCCTTTCTTCCCCCTAAACCCCCTTAAATAAATAATAGAGAGAGAGAGAGAGAGAGGGGGGGGGAGTCAGAGAGAGAGATAGAGAGGTAGGTATACATAGATATACACGGATACATTGACCACACAGACTATACGGTCCAAGCGAAGTGGTCAGGACTTCATTTGTAAACAGAGATAGCAGAATCCCAAATAAAGAATAGTGGAAGAAAGAGAGAGAGAAAGAAAGACAGAAAGAAAGAAAGAAAAAGAAAGAAAGAAAGAGAGAGAGAGAGACTTGCTGTGTTCGTTTCAATATTACACAAATGATTTAGGCGTAACATGGTCAGTTTGGGGGCAGTGAGAGCAAAGGGGGGTGGGGGCAAGAGGGAGAGAGAGAGGGAAGAGGAGAGGAGGATGGAGAAAGGACAGAGAGAGGGAGGGGGAGGTGAAGGTAGAGAGAGAGAGAGAGAGGGAAGAGGAGAGAAGGATGGAGAAAGGACAGAGAGGGGGAGGGGGAGGTGAAGGTAGAGAGAGGGAAGAGGAGAGTACAAAGGAGTACAAAGGAAATCAAGCAACAACAGGTCTAGTGACTCATCTAGGCTGCTTGTCATCCAAAACACTGAGGATCAAGTGTCCAAACAGTGGTTTAGAGCGGGTAAGGGAACATTGGAAAGGGAACTACTGCCCTAGAACTAATGTCCGTGGCAGGATTAGGAAGTTAGTAGGGGACAGATGGGTTAGTAACTGAGGGGGGGGGGGGGGATAAAATAAAGTTATTAATTTACAAACGCAGTCAGTCGGGGGTTTGATGCGAGATATTTGTCTAAACGGAGTTTAAATGAATCAACGGTGCTGCAGTCTATAACGTCTGGGGGAAGCCCATTCCACAAGTTGACAACTCGATTGAAGAAGAAATTCTTAAATTCGTGTGAGTTAAAAGATTTACCAATAATTTTGCAACCGTTTTCCCGCGTGTAATTAGATTGGTCGATAGTGAAGTACTTACTACAGTTCATAATGTCGATACCTTTGATGATTTTGAACACTTGAATTAAGTCACCTCTTATTCTGCGCTGGGTTAAAGGAAATAGATATAATTCTCTAAGACGCTCTTCGTATGGTTTGTTTTTTAGGCTAGGTATCATTTTGGTAACTCTACGTTGAACTCGTTCTAGCTTGTTTATATCTTTTTGGTAATAAGGGCACCAGGATTGAACGCAGTATTCCAGAAGAGGGCGGACTAATGAATTGTAAAGGGTTAGGATAACTTCTTTGGATTTATGCTCAAATGACCTGCCTATAAAGCCAATTATTTTGTTTGCCTTCTTAACAACTTCTGAACATTGTTGACTCGGTTTTAGGTTACTCGATATTGTTACTCCCAGATCGGTTTCTCTGTTTACATTCTTAAACTGAGTGCCATTCATCGAATAGTTTGCTTTCTCATTTAGGTATCCGATATGTAGTACTTTACATTTATCCGCATTGAAACTCATTTGCCAAATTTGGGCCCAACATGACAATTTATCTAGATTGTGTTGCATATCGTCAACTTTTTCTTTTGAGAGTACGCTATTTGCAATTTTTGTATCGTCAGCAAATTTTGAGATTGTACAGGTGAGACCCTCATCTATGTCGTTGATGTAAATTAGAAAGAGAATTGGTCCTAGTACCGATCCCTGGGGTACCCCGCTACTTACATTGGTCCATTTAGATGCCTTACCGTTTATGACTACTCTTTGCTTTCTGTCGCTGAGCCAATTTTCTATCCATTTCAACACACCGTCTTGTATTCCATGCGCTTTTAGTTTTAGCAGTAAACGTTTGTGGGGAACTTTGTCAAAGGCCTTTTGAAAATCAAGGTATATTATATCTACAGCTTTACTCTCATCGTAGAGGTTGAGGATATCGTGGAAGAAGTCTAAGAGGTTTGTTAAACAGGAACGTTTTTTACGAAAGCCGTGTTGAGTATCTTTAAGTAAGTTATTTGCCTCTAAGTGATTTACGAGTCTGTCTCTTATGACCGTTTCTAGCATTTTACATACAATTGAGGTTAAGCTAATTGGACGATAGTTACTGGGTAGGGATTTGCTGCCTTTTTTGAATATCGGTGTTACGTTGGCTAGCTTCCACTGATCAGGCATAGTCCCAGACTGCAAGGGTTCATTGAATAGCAATGTCAGTGGTTTGGAGAGCTCATCCTTAGCTTCCTTTAGAACTCTAGGCGAGATTGTATCAGGTCCAGGCGTTTTATTTACCTTTAGTTTATATAAACAATTCAATACTTCTCTCTCTGTAACGGTGATATTGCTTAGAACATCTGAATTATCAATCTGAATCGGCGATGGTGTAGGGATATCACTGAGGTCTTCGGTTGTAAAAACTGATGCAAAGAAGGTATTGAGGGCATTACTCATTTGTACTTCGTCTTTGGTGTATTCTCCATTTTCATCGACTAACGGTCCAACAGTTGAAGTAACTACTTTTTTCTTTCTGATAGAATTTCTATAGAATTCTTTCGGGTTTGTTTTACTTTGATTCGCAACATGTAACTCCAGGGTCTTTTTACTTTGCTTAATTAACTGTTTGGCTTTGCATCGTAGCTCTACAAATTGCACCCGTTCTTCGTCATTTTGTGAGGATTTTAATCTATCATTAGCAAATTTTTTAGCAAGCAGACAGTCTGAAATATCTTTATTCCACCATTTGGGCTTATCATTATGGCCTGGACGCCGTATTTTCGATGGTATGCAGTCTTGCACTGCCTTAAGGTAAGTGGTTGTGAAACACTCCCAAGATGTATTTATGTCGTTATTGTTAGTCAGAAAGCTCCAGTCAGTTTCTTTAAGCTTTGATTTTAGTTTATGAAAATTTGCTTTCTTGAAATTAGGGACTTTCTCAATGCTGCTATTTGATTTGTTACTAGTAAACTTTAAAGTGAAAGTTATCGTACGATGGTCGCTGTTACTGAATTCTTCACCAACATTCAAATTCTCTATTAATTCTTCTTTTGTTGCGAGTACAAGGTCAAGCACATTATTACCACGGGTCGGGTCGGAGATTGTACAAATTGAAAAAGTGAACTCTCTTGCAAGTTAGCATAGAGGTCGTGTCCAGAGTGTGAAGTAAGAATATCGCCCCATTTAGTCACGGGTAAGTTGAAATCGCCAAGAATTACGGTATCTTGTATGTTAGTTATTTCTGCAATTTGTTCATAAATTTCACTGTCAGTTTGCACTGATTGAGATGGGGGTCTGTATAATAAAGCTAGTGTTATTTTAGTTCCTCGTTTATTATTTAATAGTACGTAAGATATGTCTATATTCGCAATTTGAGGTTTTGACATTAAGAAGGGATTAAGACTTTCCTTTATAAAAACTAGAACTCCTCCATTTCTATTGATCCGACTTTTCTCAAACATTGTATAACCAGGAAGCGTATATTCGGCTAAAAAGTCTCTGTCTTCCGTATTTAACCAAGATTCTGTAATGCCGATTATATCATAATGTTCTGTAAACACGATTTCCTCTATAGAGAGAGAGAAGGAAGAGGAGAGGAGAATGGAGGAAGGACAGAGAGAGGGGGGGGCGGAGGGGGAGGTGAAGGTAGAGAGAGGGAAGAGGAGTGGAGAATGGAGAAAGGACAGAGAGAGGGGGAGGGAGGTGAAGGTAGAGAGAGAGAGGAGAGGAGGGGAAGATGGAGAAAGGAGAGAGAGAGAGAGGGGGGTGGAGGTGAAGGTAGAGAGAGAGAGGGAAGAGGAGAGGAGAATGGAGAAACGACAGAGAGAGGGGGAGGTGAAGGTAGAGAGATGAGAGGAGAGGAGAACGGAGAAAGGACAGAGAGGGGGGAGGTGAAGGTAGAGAGAGAGGAGAGGAGAATGGAGAAAGGACAGAGAGGGGGGAGGTGAAGGTAGAGAGAGAGGAGAGGAGAATGGAGAAAGGACAGAGAGAGGGGGGAGGTGAAGGTAGAGATAGAGAAAGAGGGAAGAGGAGAATGGAGAAATGACAGGTAGAGTAAATATGGAAGAACATTATTGTGTGAATGAGAGAGAGTGAGTGAGTGAGTGAGTGAGCAAGAAAGGAAGGGGGAAGAGAAAGAGAGATACAGAGAGAAAGAAGGGTGAGAGAGAGAGTGGGGGGAGGTGGAGGTGGGGCAGACAAACAGACAAACATTAACTGATACATACTGTATTTGGTGCCCACCAGTTGTATTTGTTGTATTTCTGCTAGTATCATTTACCTGGTGTGTGTGTGTAGTGTACAGTATAATTATATAGTGTGTAAGTTATATTATATAGTGTGTTGTACTGTGTGTGTGTGTGTGTTACTATATAAAGTATGTGGAAGCATTATACAGTCGCTGATGTGTGTGGTAACCCAGGTTCGAATCCCGGTAGGATCACATGCTTTCATTAATTTCATTGGGAGGTGTTTGGTGTTGAGAGTGAAATTAATAGATTATATTATTAATATTATACCAAGTTATATAAAATCGTCTGGAGATAGTCATAATATAACATATAGTGGATTCACCTGGTTTGATGTGTTAAGAAAAGTATATTAAGCAATTAATAATTCAATATATGACCTATACCCCTAAGCTTAAATTATTTCACTCGGTCTAACCTTCCGCTAATTATGAATGTGAAATGTTGAGGCATATTCCCCAAGAGTTTTAATAGTTAATTGTATGTCAGGGTTGATATAGAGTTAATAGCGCCATGTATTATAGATTACACTAACTTATATATTTTAGGATTTAACCCTTTTAGGATCATGATGCCCTTTGAAAGATTATTCTGGCTATCATTAGACGAGTAGACGATAGGGGAGGTGTGGTGGAGTGGTCTTGCCACTGGACTGGTAATCCAATGGACCCGGGTTCGAATCCCGATATATCAATGGGAAGATATTATTGGGATGGAATTTGTGTTGTACCTAGTATCAGTATTACCACAAAACTCACCGAAACGCCAAACAAATACCCTCATTGTTCCCTGATTAAATAGCACTGTATGAATATTCCAATATTCAAAATATGCCATAGGGGGAAAGAAACAATAAACAAACAAATAATTTATAAATAACTTGTTTTAGCTATACAAGACTAGCATACTTAAAAATGTGAGGGGTCTGCAAACTTTTCTGAGAGCCTGTACTTGAAAATGTAAAGGTTAAATGGTTGGGAACGAGAGAAACCCTTGATTTTCTGTCTGCCAGATGTTGGGGCGACTTTGATCTCTCGTGGGTCCCTCCAGTTCGACAGTGATATGTTGTCAGTAAGGTGGTTTGTTGGACGTTTATTTTGCTGGTATTTCGTAGTTTGGGCTTTATTTACCTCGTTTTCTTTGATTGCTTGGAGTTTATTTAAGTAGTTTTTCTTAGTTAGGAGGAATTTTTTGTATTAGCCTTTATGCTATCTCTCTCTATATACATCTATCTATCAATCTATCTCTGTCTATCTCCTATATATGCATCTTTCTAGCTATATCTAGCTATCTATATCTATATATCTATCTATCATGTATAGTATAATTGTATGTAGTTTATTGGTGTTTGTGTGTGGTTGCTGGTGGGGTGGCTTTGGTCTCTTGGGTTCTCAAGTTGGACAGTGATAGGTTGCCAGTCGGGTCAATAGCTGCTGTGGATGTAAGTTGGTTTGTTATCTCCCCCAACGAAGATGGGGGAGGTTATGTTTTTGTCTGCGTTTGTTTGTCTGTTTGTCTGTCTGTAAACAAGATATCTCTGTAAGTTATGAACCGATTTTCACAAAGGTTGGTGGTTGGGCAGATAGGTTATGCACCAAGGTAAAGGTGATTTAATTTAGGAGGCTATTCAGAGATTTTCACGAAATTTGGTGGGCAGGAAGAATATGCGCCAAGGAAGACATTTTTCAATATAGGGATTGAGTCAGATAGTTCGAAGCCTGTTAATTGCTGGAGGCCCTTTTAAAACAATATAATCGTCCAATAGTAGCCAGAATAAAGTTGAAAAGACGTCGCCGGTACGGAAAGGGTTAATGGTAACGAACCTACGGAAAGGGTTAATGGTAACGAACCTACGGAAAGGGTTAATGGTAAAGAACCAGCCAGCGTAGGTATGTGCTCTACCAAGTGCCCCTCTAGTATACAGTGTTGATGATTTGGATGTTGGTTTACTAGGGTTTATGTTTGATAGAAAGTTTGTTGTTTATTGAGTTATTTTAGGGTTTATTATGTTTGTTAGTTTGTTGGAAGTATATTTAGCTAGTTTTGGGTTTTATGTTTGCTATTTAGTTAGTTAATTGTTGGGTTTTGGATGTTGGTTTAGCTGTTTTTTATGTTTGATATATATTTTGTAGTTTATTGAGTTTATTTTTGTCAGTTTTGTGTCTAGTAGCTCGCAGTTTATTGAGTTAGTTATTTCTTAGTTTGTGTTTGTTTAGCTAGTTTAGTTATGCTTCTTTGTAGTTTATATAGCTAGTGATTTGTATTTGCCATAGTTCTGCAGATTTCAATATTTTGGTGTTCTTATGTATTTATGTGTTATTGTATTCTTGTATGTGAATGTATATGTGTATAGAATGCGTATTGTTGTTAATTTGTATGTGATTATGTATGTGTATAGAATCACACATACAAACACACACACACACCATCAAAATAAACAGGTGGACAGTGATCTATTAAACAGCCAGGTAGGTAATCGACATCGTAATTATTTTTTCAGACATCGGGACAGCGCCAATTATAAATAAATGTCTACACTCCCAGTCGATTTGGTACAGACATACGGGAGAGGTTTTTTAAAGGTGATTTTTGGTTGACATATGTTGTATCTGGTAATTTTTTGTCGTCTCCTTCTCTTCCTCTATTCTCAATCCTGTCCTTTTGATATTATATCTTTTCTTTGTTTGTTTTTTTCTCTTTCATTCCCTCTCCTTCCCTATTTCTTTATTTTCTCACTAGTTTACTTCTACCTTCTTCTTTCACTTCTATAATTCTTGTCTTTTGCATATCCGTCCTCCTTCCTTTTCTCTCTCGTCTCTGTTGTTCCTCCTTTGCAATCTTCCTCCTTCCCTCTCCCTCCTTTCACTTTCCTTCCCCATTCCTACCTCTATTATTCTCTCCTCTCTTTCCTCCATCCCTACCCCTTACCCCCCTTCCCACCCCCTCCCTTCCTCTGACTCTACTCTTCGCTCCACTCTTCTCTCTCTCTCTCTCTCCCAGGTGACGAGGACACAATATAAAGATCATTAGCTGCCACATTACCTGAGATACAGAGAAAATGGGGGTAGTGGGGGGGGGGGTCGGAGTATTATTTTATCTCTCTCTATCTCTCCTGTTCTTCCTTCTTTGTAACCTCCTCTCTTCCCATCTTCATCCCTCACTGAATTCTCTTCCTTCTTTATCTTCTTTTCCTTCCACTGCTCCCTTCTTCCTCTTTTCTTCCTTCACCAACTCATTCTTCTCTTCTCCTCTCCCTTTTATCTTCTCGCTTTTCCTGTGTTCCCTTCCTTCACTAGCTCACTCTTCTATTCTTCCTTCTTTTATCTTCTTTCCACTGCTCCCTTCTTCCTCTTTCCTTTCTTTTGTATCTCACTCTTTTCTTCTCGTTTATCTTTTTTCTTCTTCTCTGCTCCCTTCTCCATTTTCCTCTTTCCTTCTTCCACTTACTCAGTCATTGACTAACTCACTCTTCTCTTCTCCTTTCCTTCTCTCTCTCTCTCTCTCTCTCTCTCTCTCTCTCTCTCTCTCTCTCTCTCTCTCTCTCTCTCTCTCTCTCTCCCATGATGAGGTAGTGGTGGTACATTATAAAGATAATTAGATGCATCATTACATATATATATATATACCGGTATATATATATATATATATATATATATATATATATATATAGAACAAAAAATATATATATAGAGAGAGAGAGAGGGAGAAAGGGGAGGGAGAGGATGCGGTGTGTGTGTGGGGGGGGGGGGGGGGGATGTGCAGGCAGTGATGAAGCTAGTTAAGTTCCCCATTATCAGTCGTTTGCGTTTTCTCTCGTATTTGTCCATCTAGTTGCAATGTATGTTTCTAGTATATGTGTGTAATGTGTATGTATGTATATAAATATTGGTATTATCATATATTTTACAGTATGTATCTGTATATTAACTGTATATCTACAGTGTGTATAATAACATATGTACAGTTGACTTCATGAGTTCCTGGCCTTCATGTGAGATATATATATATATATATATATATATGGGTTGGTGCGTGAGTGAGTGGGGGTGTCTATGAGCGTAAGTGTGTGTGTGTGTGTGTGTGTGTGAGCGGAAAATATGAGTTTGCCCGTGTATTTATGAGTGGAAGAGTTTGTGTGCGTGTATGTGTGTACGAAAGTTATGGTCGTGCGTGTGTGCGTAAGTTCAACCTATACCAGCAAACGTGTTTTTAAAAGAGAGAGAGAGAGAGCGATCGAAATATTATGAGAGTATATAAGTGAACGTAGTATCTCACTATATATTGATCTGTATTGTATGTATCTATCTAGCACTACGTTTATCTATCTACTGTATATATCTCACTCACTCCTCTCTCTCTCTCTCTCTCTCTCTCTCTCTCTCTCTCTCTCTCTCTCTCTCTCTCTCTCTCTCTCTCTCTCTCTCTCTCTCTCTCTTCCACCCCGACCCCCTGCAGGCAAGAAGGAATATGCCTGTATGGCTGGCAGAGGAGGAGGAGGAAGAGGAGGAGTAGGAAGAAGAGGAGGTGGAGGAGGAGGAAGAGGAGGAGGAGGAGTAGGAAGAAGAGGAGGTGGAGGAGGAGGAGGAGGAGGAAGAGGAGGAGGAGGAGTAGGAGGAGGAAGAAGAGGAAGAGGAAGAGGAAGAGGAGGAGGTGGTGGTGAGGAAGAGCAGGAGTTGGGGAGTAGTGAGGAGGAGGAGGAGGAGGAGGTGGTGAGGAAGAGCAGGAGTTGGGGAGTAGTGAGGAGGAGGAGGAGGTGGTGAGGAAGAGCAGGAGTTGGGGAGTAGTGAGGAGGAGGAGGAGGTGGTGAGGAAGAGCAGGAGTTGGGGAGTAGTGAGGAGGAGGAGGAGGAAGGGAAATATGAGAGGAGATGAGGAGCAATGTAGGTTGGTAGATAGACAGACAGATAGATAGATAGATAGATAGGCTTAGATCCATCAATCGAAAAATAATTATAGAATAGAGTAAACTGTGAGAAAAGGTGGAGTCCTGTGAGGGTCAGAAAAACCCCAATACTACGGAATATTAACCTCTATGACTCTGTGGCTGCAGGCTGGATAGAGAGAGAGAGAGAGAGGGGGGGGGATGAGATTCAAAGAGATAAAGCAAAACTAACTACCATAGATTAATCTGAAGTTAAAGATACAGCAGAGAGAGAGGAACGTGTGTGTGTTTGTGTGTGAGAGTGAGTGTGTATGTGTATGAGAGAGAGTTAGTTGCATTAAGTTAAATACATACACAAACACCTCAGACCAGCTGGCCTAAACAGGTGTTCTGGCTTTAAAAAACAAAATCTATCTATCTATCTATATATATATATGGTAAACTATGTGCCTCATGTACTATAATAGTGAAAGAAAGGGACAGCCAAGCCAAATGTCTTCTCCCCCCACCCTCCGCTCCCTCTGGCAATATTATGTACTGCATGGCTGGAAATGCATGAAGAATATGTAATGGGAAAGGGAGAATCTGGTATGAAATATGCATCCTATTTATTTATTTTCAGGGAAGGTGAACCAGTAAAAATCATTTACATACGCATATCTATCTATCTATATCTATCTATCTATATCTATCGATCTATATTTGTATCTGTTTATCTATTTTTATATTATTCTATGGATTTATCATTGAGTATGTATATTTTTCTATAGCTATCTACCTCTATATCCATCTATCTATATATTTTTCTATTTATATCTATTTCTCTCTCTATCTCTATATATGCTTCCAAATTACCATAAGGCTGCACATCATGCTAAATATATCTTAATGAAGATAGCTATGAAATACCATACATTGGAAAAGGGAATAGGGTTGGAATTATACAGAGAGAGAGAGAGAGAGAGAGAGAGAGAGAGAGAGAGAGAGAGAGAGAGAGAGAGAGAGAGAGAGAGCGAGCACCAGAAATAAATATACACCAAGGAATTTCAGGACCATTTGGAATATTTTTCCTATAATATTTCGGCTGAAAAGCAAAAATATATTCGACCACATTAAAGTTGAATTATTTGATAACTCGCTGACTTTGACCTAATGACTTGGCAATTGTAACTTTATTCATATATATATAAATTGTAAGTGTGGTAGATATTAATTGTAATATTATAACTATAAATATATATATTTGCTTAGTTCTATGCACTGAAATAAAGAATATATGTTGAACAAGATTTTCTGCAACTAATCTATGAATTATATAAAAAAAAAACTATTGAACACGGTTTTTAATTGAAGATGTATAGATTATATTCTGTACATCTTGTGAAAAATTATATAAATTGATATAACTTAGAAAACTTAAATAAGACAGTAATGTATTAAATTAAGACACAAGTTTGTTTAAAATTGTATTGTTTTAAGAATGTGTGTTGTTTGTTTTATTTAAGTTAGGTATAATATATAAAGGTTGCCCCAGTACAGGCTTTTGATGTTGAGTTTCATTATCTTATACTGTAGTTAAATGTACCCACTATGACGTCATAATGTCTACTTGATCATGTACAATCGGGGGTATTAAGTGTTGTCATAGATTCCAGTGGTTTTCGCTCAACATGTGTTATTGGTATCTTTATAGTTCCTGGGAAAAGTGCGTATCCCTCAGAGTATTAGTCAGTTTCTGAAACATTGTGAAATATCTGACAACACTTATTAACCTCGACCGTACACACACACACACACACACACACACACACACACACACACACACACACACACACACACACACACACACACACACACACACACACACACACACACACACACACACACACACACACACACACACACACACACACACACACACACACACACACACACACACACACACACACACACACACACACACACACTTACATGAACTCTTATTAGATTACACAATACACATATACATACACATTACACTTGCATAGGTACAAATATACACATTATTAATATTGATACTCACTTCTGCAAATTTCCACACATTCATCTCTCTCTCTCTCTCTCTCTCTCTCTCTCTCTCTCTCTCTCTCTCTCTCTCTCTCTCTCTCTCTCTCTCTCTCTCTCTCTCTCTCTCTCTCTCTCTTCTATCTTTATATCTTGTCTAAATCCAATTATTTCACCACTTGGAAATAGAGGAGTGCCAGCTTCATATTTTCCGTTTTCTTTCATATCCTTAGGCCATTCCATTTTCGGAGTAGATTAACTTGGTTTATTTTGATGCATTGCCATTGCAGTTATTTGATTTTGACTATTTAGTGGCGTATTTATTGTTATTATATTATAAATTATTAATTATTTGTTAGGATTAGTGTTTATGCTAGCTAGTTAGCATAAATTGATTTGAATCCATATATGTTTTTTATTGTATCGTACTTGTAATATATGAGCAAAAGTCCTAAGTTCTGGTCTTCTCCGTGATCATATACTGTGCAGTTGAGGTTAATAAGACGTGTTGTCAGATATTTCACAAAGTTTCGGACACTGACTAATACTCTAAGGGATAAGCACTTTTCCCAGTAACTATAAAGATACCAATAACACTTGTTGAGCGAAAATCACTAGAATCTATGACAACACTTAATACCCCCGATTGTACATGGGAATATAAAGCACATGGTTGAATTGCAGTTGTCTTATATTCAATGGTTAACTTATCTGATTAGTCAACTGATAATTAAAAGAAACCACACTCTCGTAATTAAAAGAAACCACACTCTCGTAATTAAAAGAAACCACACACTCGTAATTAAAAGAAACCACACTCACTATTAAAAGAAACCACACTCACTATTAAAAGAAAGCACACTCGCAATTAAAAGAAACCACACTCGCAATTAAAAGAAACCACACTCGCAATTAAAAGAAACCACACTCGCAATTAAAAGAAACCACACTCGCAATTAAAAGAAACCACACTATTAAAAGAAACCACTCGCAATTAAAAGAAACCACACTCGCAATTAAAAGAAACCACACTCGCTATTAAAAGAAACCACTCGCTATTAAAAGAAACCACTCGCTATTAAAAGAAACCACACTCGCTATTAAAAGAAACCACACTCGCTATTAAAAGAAACCACACTCGCTATTAAAAGAAACCACACTCGCAATTAAAAGAAACCACACTCACTATTAAAAGAAACCACACTCACTATTAAAAGAAACCACACTCACTATTAAAAGAAACCACACTCGCTATTAAAAGAAACCACACTCGCTATTAAAAGAAACCACACTCGCTATTAAAAGAAACCACACTCGCTATTAAAAGAAACCACACTCGCTATTAAAAGACAACACTCGCAATTAAAAGAAACCACACTCACTATTAAAAGAAACCACACTCGCAATTAAAAGAAACCACACTCGCAATTAAAAGAAACCACACTCGCAATTAAAAGAAACCACACTCGCAATTCATTCATACTTATTTTGCTGTCACGCACAATTAAGATCACGACGCGGAACAGGACTTATTTTGCCAACTGTACAAGTTACAACCCATACATCTCCCAGTAACTAACTTGTACTCTCTCTCTCTCTCTCTCTTTCTTACAGGTGTGACGTGGTTCATTACTTCTATACAGGTGAGTTGGAGATGACCATTGGTAAGGTATTGACATTTAAGGGGAGACTGACCCTTTTTTTTTTTTTTGGTCTATTAATTAATTTATTCCTATATTTCTTAGTTTCCTTGCTAGACCTCCATCAAGCTTAGAAATACCCCACAAGACCCCCCTTCGATCTGAATTTGTACATTTTTAGGTAGAAAAATTTCCCGGCCGAAGGCCGCTTCCTCTTAAAATTTCAGGCTCGCTTTCGCTCGCCAGGAAAAAATCGACACCTAAATGACACGAAAGGCCTCAATATTGGCAAAGAAATGGGGCAAAAGGTTTGAATATCGCCAAACTATGGGCCGAACGTCATAAAATCTGAAAACAAATGGGGCTAAACACGAGGAAGACGGGGGACCAGAAAAACGGCCTGTCTCTCCTAAAGCCTTGGAAGATTATGACGCATTTTGACAGTTTATTCGGGCTATCAATAGACGATTGTATGCAGCTTAGGAAGGATATGTGGGAATGATAAAGGTAAAGAGTATCTCAATTAACTCTCTGACTTCCACATAGCCTTCAGAATAATATAGTCTAATAATAGCCTGAACAAGAAAATGCGTAATCAATAGCCTGAAAATAAAAAGAAATGCGTAATCAAATCCTGAAAGGGTTAATTAGTTAGTATTAATCCTTGCCTTTATTATTGTGGAGTTACCATATCCCTGAAATTCTTTATTCGGATGTAAAGGGATGAGTGGGATGTGTATGGCAGAAGCGTAAATAATTCATAATATTTTTTCCCATAGTCTACCCTTCTCAATTTGTTTTCTTTTTTCCTTTCTATTCCATTTTCTATTCCATTTGTTTCCTTTCTATTCCATTTTGCCCTTGTTTTCTTCTAGAGTTTCTGGTTTATTCCCTCGTTTTCTTTGTAATAGACGACCGATCATTTCTCGTATTGTTTTCGTCTTTTCCTTTCCATTGTCGTTCGTTTTCCCCATCTTGGAAGGCTTTGTAGTTTTCTTTATTATACTGCAGTCTGTGTTTGTACTTCTCTGCTTTTATATCGTACGAATTATCTTTATATATATTTTGCAATGTCCTTCTGGTTTTGTTTGTCATTTGTATTTTGTTTTTCATTTTTAGCATTCACTTGATTGTCTTATAAGTTTTATGCTAGAGTAATATTAAGAATATATATATATATTTATATATACAGGTATTTATATATACAGGTATATATATATATATATATATATATATATAAATTATTTCCCGCTGTCCTCTTCGAGTAATGAGGGGAATTTCTGAAATATCTGGAGTCGAGTGGAACGAAGGACTTGATGAGAGAGAGAGAGAGAGAGAGAGAGAGAGGGGGGGGGGGCTAGGCTTATGAGGTAGGTGTATAGAAAAGTGTATATTATGAGAGAGTATGTGAATGAGTTGGAGTACAAAAAAGGTGTCAGATACAGTACAATGGTGGAGAGAGAGAGTGTGTGTGTGTGTGTGTGTGTGAGTGAGCGAGAGCGAGGGAGGGGGGGGAATAGTAAACTAGGAAGAAAACTGATAATAATATTTGACG
The DNA here is from genome assembly GCA_032716605.1 of Paralithodes platypus. Taxonomy (NCBI): domain Eukaryota; kingdom Metazoa; phylum Arthropoda; class Malacostraca; order Decapoda; family Lithodidae; genus Paralithodes; species Paralithodes platypus. Next base: position 33,339,983 of record CM064493.1, on the reverse strand, counting down.
ATAAAGTTAAAGGAGCGAGCTAATGTTAGATGGGTATGGAAAAGGATAGAAAACGAAGAGATGTAATGAATATAAGAGGGTGGACGAAAATAAAAAGATAATTGTGAAGGGTTAAGGATGGGTTTGGAATGAGGGGGGCGGGGGAGGCACACTCAAAGATAATGCTGACCCCTACTGGAGAGAGAGAGAGCGAGATGGTAAGGGAGAGGAAAGAGAAAAAGAGAGAGAGAGGGGGGGGGGGGGGGGTGGAGTGGTTGGGTTTAAAGAGACAATGAGAGAATAGTAATAAATTTTCTTGCTATTAAAGAGAGAGAGAGAGAGTGCGCAGTAAGATAATTGGCTGTTGACAAGGCAACTCCGACTGCGGCAATGGCGACAAAATGTAGCGGCGAATGTTCCTAACTTAGGTAAACACACGAGGGGTGTTATCGGCAATTGTTATCGTCATATTATCCATAATTCTCTCCCTCTCTCCTCCCTTCCTTCTTTCTCTCCCTTCTTTCTCCTTCCTTCTTCCTTCCTCCTCTCTCCTTCTTTTTTCCTCTCCTCTCTCTCTTCTCTTTCCTTCTTATCTCTTCCTTCCCCTCTCCTCTTTCCTTCCTTCTTTCTCCCTCTCCCCCTTCCTTCCTTCTTTTCCTCCTCTCTCCTCCCTTCCTTCCTTCTTTCCTCTCCCTCTCTCCTCCCTTCCTTCCTTCTTTCCTCTCCCTCTCTCCTCCCTTCCTTCTTTCCTCTCCCTCTCTCCTCCCTCCCTTCTTTCTCTTCCCTTATATATATATGTATATATGTATGTATATGTATATATATATATGTATCTGTATGATACATAGTATGAGTATGTATATGAATGTAAAGGTTGAAACAAAGTATATGAATGTGTATATAATATATCACTGTTATGTAATTGCCAGGAATACTGTTTAAATTTTCTAATGTCAAATAATGGGACTATCCTATTATGTCTTTATAAGAGAGGCAACTCTCAATAAGATAATATTACTTTGTATTATAATGTTCTTGGGCTGAATAAACTATTTCAATTCAAAAATTCCTTTCTTCCAATTTATTTCCCCCCCTCCCTCCCTCCCCTCTTTCTCCCAGACAATTTATTCTCTTTCTTAATTTTGCATCATCATGAGTCTTGTTCTCTACTGCCTCCCCCCCCCCCTCATTACCTCTCCTCCTACCCCCTCTCTTCCTCCCCTCCCTTACCCCTTCTCTCTCTCTCTCTCTCTCTCTCTCTCTCTCTCTCTCTCTCTCTCTCTCTCTCTCTCTCTCTCTCTCTCTCTCTCTCTCTCTCTCTCTCTCCTCCATTGCTCTATTCTTCCTCCTGTCCTCTACTTCTCTTCCCTCCCTTACTCTCCCTCTTCTATCCCTCCTCCTCCTACCTCTTTCTTCCTCCTTTAATTCCTCCATAACTCTCCTCCTCTCCCTTCCTTCTTTAATTTTGTCTCTCTTAATCCCCAAGGAATCTCTTCATTTCTTCTCGTAATAGTATCTTAAATAATTGCCACTTCTTTCTTTCCTTCTCATGTTTGTGTATCTTGTTTGTCTATATCTCATATTCTCTTATTTTATTACTGTCAACGTATAGTGTGTGTGTGTGTGTGTGTGTGTGTGTGTGTGTGTGTGTGTGTGTGTGTGTGTGTGTGTGTGTGTGTGTGTGTGTGTGTGTGTGTGTGTGTGTGTG
>CM064493.1:33328296-33333296 GCA_032716605.1 Paralithodes platypus | reverse complement strand
ATTTAACCCCTTATGTACCGGTGACGTCTCGTTCGGAGCAGTATGTATGTTGGTGCTTACTTTCCTTTCTAGCCCTGAGAGAGAGAGAGAGAGAGAGAGAGAGAGAGAGAGAGAGAGAGGACATAACCATTATTACGGCTATTTCTGGTAATGAGCTATCATTAAGGATTAAACTCGTAACTGTGATATATCGAACAAATAAAAGCCTAATGCCTGTACCGATACCTGTTACTATTTGTTTCTTAAGGGGAGGTTTTTTATTTGGTCTCTAGATATCCATCAAGCTTAAGATTACACCCCCTTGAGCCCCTTTCAAGATAAATTTGTACATTTTTCGGTAGAAAAATTTCCCGGCTGAAAGCCGGTTTCTCTTAAATTACAGGCTCGCTATCGCTCGCCAGGATAAAATCGACACCTAAATTGCACGAAAGGTCTTAAAATTGACAGAATGGGGCGGAACTTCTTAAAATCACCAAACTTATGGGGGCAAACGTCTTAAAATCTCAAAAACAATGGGGCTAACACCATGAGGGAGAAAGGGGTCAAGAAAAAAAATCCCTCAAGTGGAGACCTCCCCTTAATCTTCTTAGTTAGTACGGTAGTTATCTCCTTCATACGCGTGGATAATATTACAAATATAGGGTTACTCTGCACTAGGATACCATTTAACCCCTTCTGTACCGTCGACGTGTTTTTGTGGTTTATGCCAGCTGTATTTAGACGATTGTGTGCAGTTTAAGGGGAGGGATTTAGTTGATTCCCTAGACTTCCATCAAACTTAAAATTATTCCCCCCTAGACCTCCTTTCAAGATAAATTTGTACATTTTTCGGTAGAAAAATGTCCCGGCCGAAGGCCGATTCCCCTTAAATTTCAGGCTCGCTATCGCTCGCCAGGAAAAAATAAACACCTAAATGGCACGAATGGTCTTAAAATTGACAGAAGTGGGGCGAGGGTTCTTAAAATCGCCAAACTAATGAGGCGAACGTCTTAAAATCTCAAAAGCAATGGGGCTAAACATGAGGGAGAAAGGGGTCCAGAAAAAAATCCTCCAGGTGGAAATCTCCCCTTAAGAAGGATCTGTGGTCGTAAAAAGGGGTTAGGTGGGATAGTTTGAAGCCCGTTAATTGCTGGAAACCCTATTTAAACTGAATACAATCGTCTAGTAGTAGCCAGAAACAAGTTAGAAAGATGCCGTCGGTACAGAAGGGGTTAAGAACAGTTATAATAACAGACAAGATACCTGTATATTATTATTATGTTGGTGTTCCCCAAGCTGCCTGGCCGAACAGCCCCAAGGCCCCGAGCAATTCCAAGGCCATAACCGAGCGCCCCCACAGAACCCTCCCTGCCGACCACAAGAAGCCGGGTGTAACCAAAGCCACTCCATGGCGGGGAGCTGAGGAGGGTGCGGAAACGCCCGGGAAACCAAAGCCCCACCCAGGGCCCTGTGCCCCTCAGCAATTATGAAGAGAAAGTTGAGGGGCAAGGGAAAAATGTGACGCTTTGGCTTCCAATCTTGGGAGATTGGGAGGTCAATCCACGGAAAAGACGCCGTCAGTCGACATCTAGAAAATATATAAGTTAAAAGAACAGTCAGAGTAAGCTATGGGTATGGCAGAGATCGCTCAGTTCTCACTCTGATAGACCAGCCCATCACCACATGACTAGAACCCAATCCTCTCAGCATCAGCTAGGAAAGGCCCTAGAAAGCCGCCTTTGGCGGGGGGGGGGGGGGGGATAGCTCCCCTATTTCAACCCCTTTCGGGGTCGGGCACCCGCCCGTTATTATTACTAGTGATAATTATATGCATAGAGGTAGGAAGGAATGAGGTTGGACACTCATTCAAACAGCCATCATCACACACTATAGAACTCCAAGCAGTATAAGCACTAGCCATAATCTGCATGTCATCACTCGGTAATACCATCCCACCACACACACCACAACATTTAATAAAGCACATATGACAGCCGCTACCAGTATGATAGCGCCGTAAAGAAGCTAACTGGGCCATTAAAACAGCGGGGTAGGAGGAGGGGGGCGGGGCGGCCAAGAGAACAGCCGGGCCCAGTTTGGCGGCAGGGTTACAATGAAAACCACTAGATTCAAAAGCTGCTAGAATGCCGGTAGCTCTACTCATAATTTCACCCGGCGGAAAGTTTAGTCCCTTTGCATCCGATTTTATGAGTAATGGGAAATGGGAAGCTACTCTCTTACTTTTGCATCATAGTAAAACCAATGTTATCAGTTTGCACCATGTTTGGCTAGAACAAAACTTTATAAACGGTGATTAATTAAGATGGATTTAAGATTATTTCTTGCCAGCTAAGAGCTAGCTCATGATAAATGAAATCGCTAGGTAAACTGTACAATCTCGAAAATATCGTTTAAAATGGCTCAAATGTCCAGAATATAGCTAGAATATATATCGCTAGATGTCAATAATTGCTGCTAGATCGAAATAGATCTGTAGAACTAGCGATTCATTTGGAATGTTGCTGTATTGTAGAACAATTTGAATATATTGCTAGGTAATGGCTCTATTTCTAGAATATCGCTTACAATGGTGAATATCACCAAATTATATCTACAGTCATGTCGCTAGAGATCAACAACTATCGCTAAATTGGCAACACTGCTCGGGAGAACATTCTACCAGAAATTGGCGGGAAAATAAGGTGTTCCTTGACATTTGAGGTATCACCGCGATTGAGGGAGGATGGTGCTGTGATGTTGCGTTAATTTTATAGTTTTTATCTTGTATATGTGAATTTTTGGTGAACTTTTTATATACTACGGTGTGTGTGGGAATCCCAGGCACGTTTTAAGTGTGAGCAGTTATCATATTAAGGTAAGATAAGTGATGTTTTGGATAGTATTAATGAGGGTGGTTGCTGGGCTGATCGGGGGATAGTTTAATAGTTGGTTTTCTCGTATTAATGCATCGTTAATGGACATTTTATATACTACGGTGTTTGTCAAAGTATTAGGTATGTCTTTTATGTAAGCAGTTGTTAAATTAAAGGTAAATTTATGAGGTTAGATAGAAAATAGAGGAGGTAGTTTGCCGAGTTGAAATGGTGATAGTTTGTGGTAGCCTATTAGTGAATTATTTGTGGATAATACATATATACTACGGTGGGTATGAGGTATTAAATCCGTCTTGTAACCCCTTCTATACCGGTGACATACTTTTAACTATATTCTGACTACCATTAGATGATTTCATTCAGTTTAAACGACCTCCAGCAATCAACAGGCTTCAAACTAGGCTACTTAACCGTTTTTACGGAAAAACTAAATAAGATGGTCACCAATTTTCCCATGGATTTTTTTTATTTTTCCCTGTTAGTTTTCATCAATATATAGTGTTTGGAAATAATTACAACCCTCGGCGAAACCGTTTTCCCCATTATACAACGATCTTAAGACACGCCGCCCGATAGTGGGGAGGGCTACGAAGTACAGGGAAAATGAGGGGTTAAATGCGTAAAACGGCGATTAAAACGTATTTTAGCAAAACTTGGCTCGGGTTTTAAGGTATTTCTAAGGCCTAAAACCCAATATTTCGAAAATCCGAGCCAAGTTTTGGCCAAAGCTGGCTCGGATTTTGAGAGTTTGTAGACAACAAAATGACAGTAACCTCATTTAGAAATTTGGCTCAGGTTTCCCGAAATTGCAAAGCCATAAAACCCGACCCAAGTTTTGGCAAAACTTGGCTCGGATTTTACGAATTTTAAGAGTAAACAAATTACAGTAACCTAATTTAGAATTTTGGCTCGTTTCCCTAAATTGCAAACCCCAAAAAGCATAATGGTAAACCTGACTTTTTGGACCGACAGCGATTTCAGTAAGTTTTAGGTTAGGCTAGTTTGTATTTTTTTATTTTTCCTTCAGATATAGTGTTGTTTTATACTGAAGAGGAGCTGAAATGAGTATTTACCCATTATCCAACAATCTAAAACACAGACCACTAGTGGGGAGGGCTATGACAGTTCAGGGAAAATGAGCGGTTAAAAGCGTAAAACAATTAATATAGCGTTTGTATCAACTGGCTCGGGTTGTTTTCCCAAATTGCAAACCCATAAAACCCAATTTTGTGAATACTCGAGCACTTTGACGAAAGCTGGCTCGGATTTCACGGGGGGGAGTGGGTAGCCTAAATTATAAAAATAGTACCTTTGGGGAAGACATTAGCTAACCTAACAACACCTAACCATCCTATTATGGGTGGGGGCTGCGCCCCCACCCGCTGGTTGGGTAGGCTATATTTTATTTTATTTTTTTTAATGTGCTAGGCTATTAGAACCTAACACCCTACCTAACGAAACCTAACCTAACCTAGTATAATGGGGGCTGCCGCCCCCACACCCCCGCTGGTTGGGTTCTGGCTGAAAAACTTATCGTTTTACAGTAGGCTATACTGTATTTTAGCGTTTTTTTCTTTTTCTCCCTTATAACACATTTCAGCTCTTAATGACATATATAGCAATGATGTATATGCTCTACCGGACCTATTAGGCCCTAAAAAAAGAGGATGGGCTAACTGGGCTAAACATCAGTATAACCAGCATAATTTTGGAAAATCCGAGCCAATTTTTGGCAAAACTTGGATCGTATTTTGAGAATCGAAAAAGACTAACTAAATGTCGGAAATCGGCTCATGATTTCCCTAATTGCAAAGCCATATAACCAGATTTATCGAAAAGTAGCACTTATTTAAATCATAAATATCCAGTACATAGACCGAGTACATTGGATGACAAGCCTAATCCACACCTAACGCCCTACAATGTGTCCGTAGTAACCGTAGTAGGCCTACGTGGGATACAACATGGCGGTTGGGCCGGCGCCCATTTAGTAGCCTACCGGTATTCGGCCGTATCTGTAAATACGAATGCGAGTCACTTCGAGCGAATTCCTGATCGAGCGGATGCACAACCTAACCTAAATGCGCCTCCGCTCGAATATGAATTCGCTCGAAGTGTCCAGATACC
>CM064493.1:33305796-33323296 GCA_032716605.1 Paralithodes platypus | reverse complement strand
ACACACCACAATATCACTCTCACACACTCACTCACAATCTCTCTCCCTCTCACACACACACTCAGCTATCTCCCGAAACTTCCTTCCTTCTTTCCTTTCCAATTGTCTGGTCTGACTTCATTATAGACTTCATCTTACTTCATATATTCCTTTATTTTCTCCGTCTACCTTCTTCTTTCTTTCTCTCTCCAATGTTTTCTCCTTTCTATTTATTTTCCTTCTACTTTATCGCATTATTCTTGCTTCCCCTATTCTATTTTTGGCATCTGTTTTTTCTTTCTACTTCTCTCTTCCCCAATTGTTCCTGCTTCCTTCTTATTTCGCCTTCACTTTCTTTATTCCTCTTCTGTCTTTTATTCACCTTATTTATTTATTATTATTCCCTCATTGTTCCCTTGGTTCTTATTATTATTAAACATTTGACGTCTTAGTTTCTCCATCTGGGTTTCATTTTTTGTACCTCCCGTTTTTTAAGGGGAGGTTTTTAGTTTGGTCTCTAGATATCCATCAAGCTTAAGATTACACCCCCTTGAGCCCCTTTCAAGATAAATTTGTACATTTTTCGGTAGAAAAATTTCCCGGCTGAAAGCCGGTTCCTCTTAAATTACAGGCTCGCTATCGCTCGCCAGGATAAAATCGACACCTAAATTGCACGAAAGGTCTTAAAATTGACGGAAATGGGGCGAAATTCTTAAAATCGCCAAACTAATGGGGCGACGGTCTTAAAATCTCAAAAGCAATGGGGCTAAACATGAGGGAGAAAGGGGTCCAGAAAAAACTCCCTCAAGTCGATATCTCCCCTTAATTCTGCCTTTTTGTTAGTGTTTGTATTCACCTCTATTCCTCTTATTGCGTTATTGCCTTCACCTGTATTATTGTTTATCTTCCTCTCTTCTTTCTTTCTCGTTCTAGCTCTTCATTCTCTATGGACGTTCTTCCTCTGTCTCGTCGTTCTCTTCGTTCATTCTCTTTGCTGTCTTTTTCACTCTTATGCCTGTATCTTACATTCTCTTACTACTTTGTTTTGTATCCCTCTCTTCCTTCTGCGTTCTCTTTCTATCTCTTTATTCTCCTTGTACCTCCTCCCATTCTTGTCCTTCTTTCTTCCATTCTCCTTTACTTCCTTCAATTTCCTCTTGTATTCTTCACCCTTATTCCTGTCTTCTTACTACTTTGTTTGTATCCCTCTTCTTCTGTTTTCTCTTTCTATCTCTTTATTCTCCTTGTACCTCCTCCCATTCTTGTCCTTTCTTCCATTCTCCTTTACTTAATGTTCTGTCTGTTTCACCCATATTCCTGTCTCTTATATTATCTTACCTTATTTATCCCTCTTCTTTCTTCTGTTTTTTATTTTTATCTCATTGTTCTCCTTGTACTTCCTTCCTCTCATTCTCCTTGACTTCAATCTTCTCTTTATTCTGATCATCCCTTCCCTCTCCTCCTCCTACTCTCTCTGTTCATTTCTCCTTACTCCTCTGTTCATTCTTCGTTTCTCCTTCCTTCTCTGTTCATTCTTCGTTTCTCCTTACTCCTCTTTTCATTCTTCGTTTCTCCTTACTCCTCTGTTCATTCTTCGTTTCTCCTTCCTTTTCTGTTCATTCTTCGTTTCTCCTTCCTTCTCTGTTCATTCTTCGTTTCTCCTTACTCCTCTGTTCATTCTTCGTTTCTCCTTCCTTTTCTGTTCATTCTTCGTTTCTCCTTCCTTCTCTGTTCATTCTTCGTTTCTCCTTACTCCTCTGTCCATTCTTCGTTTCTCCTTACTCTGTTCATTCTTCGTTTCTCCTTACTCTGTTCATTCTTCGTTTCTCCTTACTCTGTTCATTCTTCGTTTCTCCTTACTCCTCTGTTCATTCTTCGTTTCTCCTTCCTTCTCTGTTCATTCTTCGTTTCTCCTTACTCCTCTGTCCATTCTTCGTTTCTCCTTACTCTGTTCATTCTTCGTTTCTCCTTACTCTGTTCATTCTTCGTTTCTCCTTACTCCTCTGTTCATTCTTCGTTTCTCCTTCCTCCTCTGTTCATTCTTAGTTTCTCCTTCCTTCTCTGTTCATTCTTCGTTTCTCCTTCCTTCTCTGTTCATTCTTCGTTTCTCCTTCCTACTCTGTTCATTCTTCGTTTCTCCTTCCTCCTCTCTTCATTCTTCTTGTCTCCCTCCTCCCGTCTTTCGTTTTTACTCCTTCCTCTTCGGTTCGTCTTTATTCTTGTTCCCCTTGCTCTCTCCTTTTCTTCATTATCGTGTTCCTTCTTCTTTTGCATTCCTTAATTGCCTTTTCGTTTGGTTTAATTTCTCTTGTATGTTATTGAGGTATTTTATGCTTGTAGTAAGATTGGAGTTAAAATGTGTGTGTGTGTGTGTATGTAGCAATTTATTTTATCAATCTTTTGTTATCGAGGTATTTTATGTTTGTAGTAAGATTGGAGTTAAAATGTGTGTGTGTGTATGTAGCAATTTATTTTATCAATCTTTTGTTATTGAGGTATTTTATGCTTGTAGTAAGATTGGAGTTAATATGTGCGTGTGTGTATGTAGCAATTTATTTTATCTAATATCTACTTGGTGATTAAGGGTTTGTAACTTAATTAGTGATGATACATATAATTATCTGTAGCCAAGCATTACTTACAATTGTATACATTACAGAAAGACAATTGTTATTGAGTTGGCTAGGTTGTTCTGTAGTGTTAAATAACTCTAGTAATGAAATCGCACATTTTATATTATTTAGATAATATATATTATTAGAAAAAAGTGAAAGAGATGGAAAATTGTGTAAGAGAGAGCGAGAGAGATTGGTGGGAAAGTAAGATCAAGAAAGAGGGGAAATGAAATGCAGCCAAAAGTTGAGAGAGAGAGAGAGAGAGAGAGAGATGGTTAGAAGTGATACGATTAGAAGACAAAGGAAATATATGGAGTAAGGTATATGTAGAATCTACATGTGTATGTGTGAGAGAGAGAGAGAGGAGAGGAAGAGGATGGTTAGAGGTAATTAGGGAGGAAGCCTGTCCATCTTCCTCCCTTGCTCTCTTTCTTTCATTCATTCTTTCTTTGGTTTCCTCTCCATATATTATCTCTTGTTATCTTTATCTTGCTGTCTTCAATAAGTGTTTTGTTAGCAGCTTACTGTTGTCTATCTTTCTCCCTCTCTTACTGTCTTTCATTATTTCTTTCTTTCTTTCTTTGGTTTTCATTTCCTTATATATTCCCTTGTTATCTTTATCTTCAGTATGGAAGTGAAGAAGTCCTTGCATGACAGTGTGGTAATCCCGACACTGACTTACGGAAGCGAAGCATGGACGTTGGTTGAGAGACTCAGACCAAGAGTGAGCGCAGTGGCAATGAATTACATAAGGAGTGCGTGCGGAGTTACATGGAGGGATAGACAGACTAATGAGGAAGTAAGAAGGAGGTGTGGTGTGGAGGTAGATGTGCTGGAAAGTGTGAAAAGGAACAACTTGAGATGGTTCGGCCATATGGAACGTATGGAAAGCGAGAGAATGACTAAGAGGGTGTACGAGAGCGAGGTGGAGCGACAGAGAGGGAGAGGTAGACCGAATATGAGGTGGAAGGATGGAGTGAGGAACTACATGAACGAAGGCGGTGCTGGTTGGGGGAGGGGCGTCGACTGACTGGGGACAGAGGTGCATGGGGGCGGTTCGTTCGTGGCCACCCCTTCGGGGATCACGTCGTCAGGCAATAAGATAGATAGATAGATCTTTATCTTACTGTCTTCAATAAGTGTTTTGTTAGCAGCTTACTCTTGTCTATCTTTCTCACTCTCTTACTGTCTTTCATTCATATTTTCATTCATTCTTTCTTTGGTGTTCCTCTCCTTATATTATCTTTTATCTTTCTGTCTTCAATAAGTGTTTTCTTAGCAGCTTCCTTTTGTCTATCTTTCTCCCTTTCTTACTTTCTCCCTTTCTTACTTTCTTTCTCTCTGGTTACCCTCTCTATATCATCCCTTCCTTTATTATTAGCTTTCTATTTCCTATATATATTCTCTGAGTAGCTATCTTGTCTAGCTTTCTATTGTATTTGCTTTCATTCTGGCTTTGCTTTCTTGCTGTTTTCTTAGTCACTTATGTTATCTTTGTCAATAAATATGATCATAACAGCTTCCTGTGTCGTCTTTCTTCCTTTGCTCTTACTGTTTTCTTTATCTCTTGTTGTATTAGTGTCAATGAATAGTATCGTAGTAGCTTTCTCTCTCTCTCTCTCTCTCTCTCTCTCTCTCTCTCTCTCTCTCTCTCTCTCTCTCTCTCTCTCTCTCTCTCTCTCTCTCTCTCTCTCTCTCCTCTCTCTCTCTCTCTCTATCTCTCTCTCTCTCTCTCTCTCTCTCTCTCTCTCTCTCTCTCTCTGCCCATCCCTATACCCTTTCCTCCTCCTCCTCCTCCGTTCTTCTTTATCCCTCCATTTACTTGATTGCTTCTTTGTCTCCAACTCGACTCTCTCTCTCTCTCTCCCCCGAGCTCTGATTCTTAGGGTATCACTTTCTTTCGCCACCAAGCCTTTTTCGCGCTAACCGATGTATTTGTTTAATTTGTTTATGTATTTATTGTATAGTTTATTTGTTTTACTATGTTATAAAGCCTGGTGTACCTTTGTTTTGCTATATATCCTTTTTTGTACTTAAATGTATTAATTTATTTGTTTCGTTTATTATATTTATTTATTTGTTTATTATATTTATTTGTTCGTTTATTATATTTATTTATTATATTTATTATATTTATTTAATTGTTTATTATATTTATTTATTTGTTTATATATTATTTTTGTTTTATATTTATTTATTTGTTTATATATTATTTATTTGTTTATTATATTTATTTAATTGTTTATTATATTTATTTATTTGTTTATTATATTTATTTAATTGTTTATTATATTTATTTATTTGTTTATTATATTTATTTAATTGTTTCTTATATTTATTTATTTCCTTGTTTACCATAGTTTATAGTCTGTTATCGCTCTTGCGCTCTTACATATTTAGTTATTAATTATATACTGTATATATATTTTATTTGTCCACATTTGAGCTAGTTATCCCACGGGTTAAATCCGGTTAGTTTGACCGTGTGTTTAGGTTGAGTTGGGCATACAGGTAGACTAGTTAATGTTAACAGAGTTTAATGTCGTTCAGATATAATTTGAGTTTAGCTTAGCACTGCTTAGCTTAGGTTGATTGGGTAGACGGGTAAGGTAGATTCAATCAGGTTAAGGGGAGGTTTTTAGTTTGTTTCCTACTCCTCCACCAATCTTAAAGTTTCACCCCCTTGACCCCCTTTCAAGATAAATTTGTAAATTTTTCGGTAGAAAAATGTCCCGGCCGAAGGCCGATTACTCTTAAATTACAGGTTCGCTATCGCTCGCCAGGATAAAATCGACACCTAAATGGCACGAAAGGTCTTAAAATTGACAGAATGGGGCGGAAATTCTTAAAAATCACCAAACTAATGGGGCAAACGTCTTAAAATCTCAAAAGCAATGGGGCTAGACATGAGGGAGAAAGGGGTCAAGAAAAAAGTCCCTCAAGTGGAAATCTCCCCTTAAATTAGTTACGTAAGATAGCTTAAATGGGTCCATTAGCTTAACCCTTTCTGTACCGGTTACTATTAGACGATTTGATTCAGTTTAAAAAGGACTTCCAGCAAGTAACAGGGTTCTCTTAATATCACATTTAACCCCCTTTTAACTGCCGCAGATCATTCTTAAAACTGCACCAAGTTGTCTGAATATACCTTGAATTATATTAAAAAGACGTCGCCGGAATAGAAGGGGTTAAGGGGAGATCTCCACTTGAGGGATTTTTTTCTTGACCCCTTTCTCCCTCATGTTTAGCCCCATTGCTTTTGATATTATAAAACGTTTGCCCCATTAGTTTAGCGATTTTAAGAACTTTCACCCCATATTAAGACCTTTCGTGCAATTCAGGTGTCTATTTTATACTGGCGAGCGATAGCGAGCCTGTAATTTAAGAGGAACCGGCCTTCGGCCGGGAAATTTTTCTACCGAAAAATGTACAAATTCATCTTGAAAGGGACTCAAGGGGGTGTAATTTTCAGATTGATGGAGGTCTAGGGAACAAACTAAATACCTCCCCTTAAGGGGTTAGTTTGATCAAGTTAGGTAATGTAAACTTTAGTTCAGTTAAGTTTGGTTAGAGTAGGTTGATTTAGTTAAGTTAAATTGGATTAATTTTGGTTAGGTTATGGTCGAGTAAGGTTGGTGTGGTTAGTTAAGGTTAGATTGGATACATTTTGGGTAGATTATGGTAGAGATTGGTTAGTTGTGGGTAAGATTGGATTAAGTTTGGCTAGATTATGGTCGAGTTAGGTTGATGTGATTAGTTTCAGGTCAGATTGGAATACGTTTTGGGTAATTTACATTATTATTATTATTATTTATTATTATTATTATTATTTATTATTATTATTTATTATTATTATTATTATTATTTATTATTATTAGTATTAGTAGTAGTATTAGTATTATTAGTATTAATTAAGTTCTTTTTAAGGGGAGATTTCCACTTTAAAAAAAAAAATCTTTACCCCCCCTTCTCCCTCATGTTTAGCCCCATTGCTTTTGAGATTTTAAGACGTTCGCCCCATTACTTTGGCGATTTTAAGAACTTTCACCCAATTTATGTCACTTTTAAGACCTTTCGTCCCATATAGGTGTCTGTTTTCCTGGCGAGCGATAGCGAGCCTGCAATTTAAGAGGAATCGGCCTTCGGCCGGGACATTTTTCTACCGAAAAATGTACAAATTTATCTTGCAAGGGGGTCAAGGGGGTGTAATTTCAAGCTTGATGGAAGTCTAGGAAACACACTAAAAACCTCCCCTTAATCCATTTCTGTTTCTTTGTTCTGTGCCCCTAGCTTTTGTTTCTGTGTTCCTCTCTTCGTCCACTCTATTTTTATTTTGTTTCTGTGTTCCTCTCTTTACCCATTTTGTTATGTTTATATATATATATTTGTTATGTGCTCCTCTTCTCCCATTCTATTTGTTTTGTTATTTCCTTTATCTCCTTGCTTCCTCTCTCCTCCCTTTCTGTGTATTTTGTTCTGTGTCCCTATTTTTGTTTCTCTGCTTCTCTCTTTCTTTGTTTTAAGCTCTTATATGTTTGCCCTGTACCTTTCTCAGTTCTCCCTTGCTATGTGTCTATTCTATCCCTTTCTAGTTATTCCTCAGTTTATTCTCTGTTGCCTTTTACTTCTCATCTCCTATCTTCTCTCCTTTCCATTCTTCTCTTTCCTATTAATCCTCTACCTTTGCTACAGTTTGTTTCGCTCTTCTCTCCTCCCTATCCTTGCCTATCGTATTATATCCTATCCTGTACCATCCTATCCCTTCTCTCCTCTTCTTCTCTCTCCTCCTCTCCTGTCCCCCTTCCTCCTCTCTTCTTCTCTTCTCGTTCTCGTCTCATCTCCCCTCTCCTCCTTTCTCTTTCCCCTCTCTTCTTCCTTCTTCTACTTCCCCTTTCTCCTCTCCTCCCCTCCCCTTCTCCCCTCCCCTCCTTCCCCCTCCCCTCCCCTCAGTTTAAAGTCCCCATTAGGCTAAATTGACCCACTATTTTCCATTTAAATTGTGTAACATTCTGTCATATCCCGGGAGAGAGAGAGTGACTGAGTGTGTGTGTGTGGGTGGGTGGGTGTGTGTGAGAGAGAAGGTGTTTGTGTTGTGTAATACATACAGTATATGTAGGTGTATATGTACATTTGGGTACTTGTGCATTCCGTTATTAGTGCGTTTATATACATTTATTATAACGAAGAAGATATGTAATCCTCAAATAATAAATACACAGATATAACAAATCAATTGTAGCACATACAGTAGATGGACACCATATATACTGTAGATAGATTGGTAGATTCATACATAGATAGATAGATAGGAAGATAGGAAGTGTTTTAAATAGTGAGATTTAGGATACAGAGAACACAGTAATAATAATGAAAATAATATTAATATTATTAATAATTAATAATAATATAATAGTTGCACAGGAAAACAGAAAGATAATCAAGTATTATGTTACCACCACCAACCGACTTTACTCCTAAACTCAATTAATGAAATCAACAAATACATGTGGCAGTCCGGGGATTCGAACCTAGGATGCTCACACCGAAATTCAGTGCAAACATAGAAGAGGAAAGAGAGTGCACTATTTTGATATGAGAAAGTTGCTTAAGGTTACCGTGATGTACACCCACACGCATACACACACAAAACAGTCACACGTACACACACACAACACAGTCACACACACATTACAAAATACATATAGCCTACACATAAGCTCACACACACCTCTACAAAACACAAGCACACATAAAGTCACACATAAACACATAGCGGTCACACACACGCGCGCGCACACTTATCATTAGTTTAATTTCCTGTCTAGTTGCCTCGTATTTTTGTCTTGGATATCTTACACTTATTGTCTAACTCTTGTTCTAATGATACTGGGAGAGAGAGAGAGAGAGAGATTGTGTTTGTGTTTGTGTTTGAGATAGAGATACAGGAATTATAGATAGGTTGAAAATGTAAGATGGTGTTATGGTTAACTGATAATGTATATTATATATACAGTATAATATATTATATATATATATATATATATATATATATATATACTGTATATATATATATATATATAGAGAGAGAGAGAAAGACAAATATATAGAGAGAGTAATGAATGGAGGGAGGGAAGTGGGAAGGAACATTGGAGGAAAAATACGACCTCGATAATAGTAAGAGGAGGAGATCCAGGAGATAGAGAGATAGAGAGATAGAGAGAGAGAGGGTGGTAAAGAATCCTACATACTTTGGAATATACTGTATACAGTATATCGATGAAGATCTAGATAAGTTTACATGAGAGACTAATAGATGAAGAAAGAGTAAGCGAGCTAGTAGTATGGAATATCAAGAATATTGTATGTAGGGAAAATAGTTAAATTTAGATCTATATTAATAGCAAAGAGATATAAAGTATATTAAACACATGAATAGTTTATAGAAATAAATACATTTAGACGAGAGAAACAGTACTCCCTTATACACAAGAATATTTTGTTTAGAAATAGATACATTTAGACGAGAGAAACAGTACTCCCTTATACACAAGAATATTTTGTTTAGAAATAGATACATTTAGACGAGAGAAACAGTACTCCCTTAGACACAAGACTATTTTGTTTAGAAATAGATACATTTAGACGAGAGAGAAACAGAAAATATCACATAGAATCCGGAATATAGTGCATACAATAGCTGAAACCATAATCTAAATCAAAGGCTCGAAACACAGTCAAGGTAAAAGAGTTCACCCAAGAGATGAGAACCCTGGACGCATACCAAACAGGGGAGAGAGAGAGAAATGGGATGAAAGAGAATATAGAGAGAGAGGGATAAGAAAGATGGGAGGAGAGAGAGGAATATTGAATAGCTGCTCAAAGGAATAACGGAGAAGGGTGTATATATGTATGTACGCTTTGTTTTTACGCACACAAAGGGTTTATACGTACATATATACGCACATGCCTCACTTACGCATGGGTACATAAATTCTTGATTTGATATTGGTCAGGGGAAGGTATAAAGCTACACATAAACGCACACATACCTATACATGAACACACACACACACACACACACACACACACACACACACACACAGACACGCACACACATACACTGACAGACACACACACACAAAGGAGTACAAAGGAGTACAAAGGAAATCAAGCAACAACAGATCTAGTGACCCTTCTAGGTTGCTTGTCCTCCAAAACACTGAGGATCAAGTGTCCAAACAGTGGTTTAGAGTGGGTAAGGGAACATTGGAAAGGGAACTACTGCCCTGCCACTAACGTGGCAGGACTAGGAAGTTAGTAGGGGACATATGGGTTAGTAACTGAGGGGAGGATAAAGTTATTCATTTACAAACGCAGTCAGTCGCGGGTTTGATGCGAGATATTTGTCTAGGCGGAATTTAAATGAATCAACGGTGCTGCAGTGTATAACGTCTCGGGGAAGCCCATTCCACAAGTTGACAACTCGATTGAAGAAGAAATTCTTAGATTCGTGCGAGTTAAAAGATTTACCAATAATTTTGCAACCGTTTCCCCGCGGGTAATTAGATTGGTCGATAGTGAAGTACTTACTACAGTTCATATTGTCGATGCCTTTGATGATTTTGAACACTTGAATTAAGTCGCCTCTTAATCTGCGCTGGGTTAAAGGAAATAGATTTAATTCTCTAAGGACGCTCTTCGTATGGTTTGTTTCTTTAGGCTAGGTATCATTTTGGTAACTCTACGTTGAACTCGTTCTAGCTTGTTTATATCTTTTTGGTAATAAGGGCACCAGGATTGAACGCAGTATTTCCAGAAGAGGGCGGACTAAGGAATTGTAAAGGGTTAGGATAACTTCTTTGGATTTATGCTCAAATGACCTGCCTATAAAGCCAATTATTTTGGTTTGCCTTCTTAACAACTTCTGAACATTGTTGACTCGGTTTTAGGTTACTCGATATTGTTACTCCCAGATCAGTTTCTCTGTTTACATTCTTAAGCTGAGTGCCATTCATCGAATAGTTTGCTTTCTCATTTTGGTATCCGACATGTAGTACTTTACATTTATCCGCATTGAAACTCATTTGCCAAATTTGGGCCCAACATGACAATTTATCTAGATTGTGTTGCATATCGTAAACTTGTTCTTTTGAGAGTACGCTATTTGCAATTTTTGTATCGTCAGCAAATTTTGAGATTGTGCAGGTGAGACCCTCATCTATGTCGTTGATGTAAATTAGAAAGAGGAATTGGTCCTAGTACCGATCCCTGGGGTACCCCGCTACTTACATTGGTCCATTTAGAGCCTTACCGTTTATGACTACCCTTTGCTTTCTGTTGCTGAGCCAATTTTCTATCCATTTCAACACAACCGTCTTGTATTCCATGCGCTTTTAGTTTTAGCAGTAAACGTTTGTGGGGAACTTTGTCAAAGGCCCTTTTGAAAATCAAGGTATATAATATCTACAGCTTTACTCTCATCGTAGAGGTTGAGGATATCGTGGGAAGAAGTCTAAGAGGTTTGTTAAACAGGAACGTTTTTTACGAAAGCCGTGTTGAGTATCTTTAAGTATGTTATTTTCCTCTAAGTGATTTACGAGTCTGTCTCGTATGACCGTTTCTAGCATTTTACATACAACTGAGGTTAAGCTAATTGGACGATAGTTACTGGGTAGGGATTTGCTGCCTTTTTTAATATCGGTGTTACGTTGGCTAGCTTCCACTGATCAGGCATAGTTCCAGACTGCAAGGATTATTGAATAGTAATGTCAAGTGGTTTGGAGAGCTCATTCTTAGCTTCCTTTAGAACTCTAGGCGAGATTGTATCAGGTCCTGGGGCTTTATTTACCTTGAGTTTATCTAAAACAATTCAATACTTCTCTCACTGTAACGGTGATATTGCTTAGAACATCTGAATTATCAATCTGAATCGGCGATGGTGTAGGGATATCACTGAGGTCTTCTGTTGTAAAAACTGATGCAAAGAAGGTATTGAGGGCATTACTCATTTGTACTTCGTCTTTGGTGTATTCTCCTTTTTCATCGACTAACGGTCCAAACAGTTGAAGTAACTACTTTTTTCTTTCTGATATAACTATAGAATTCTTTCGGGTTTGTTTTACTTTGATTCGCAATATGTAACTCTAAGGTCTTTTTACTTTGCTTAATTAACTTTTTGGCTTTGCGTCGTAGCTCTACAAATTTCACCCGTTCTTCGTCATTTTGTGAGGATTTTAATCTATCATTAGCAAATTTTTTAGCAAGCAGGCAGTTTGAAATATCTTTATTCCACCATTTTATTCCACCATTTTATTCCACACACACACACACACACACACACACACACACACACACACACACACACACACACACACACACACACACACACACACACACACACACACACACACGAACATATGCACACGGACGATCATACCTACTTACACGAGACTACATACCCACATGCCTTGATATTGGCATAAGGCAAACACACACGGATAGGGAAACACACACAAGCACACACAAACAGAGAGAGAGAGAGAGAGTGAAAGTGAGTGTGTGATTGAGAGTGAGTAACTTACATATGAGTATTATACAAACAGACTAACACACACAGCTTTAATCCATTTGATACAGAGTTTATAGTTCAAAAGGTTGACTCCCACGTTTACTCACACTTTCAGATATACACGTTTTCTCTCTCTCTCTCTCACACACACACACACACACACACACACACACACACACACACACCACCACCACCAACAACACACACACACACACACACAGCCCGTAGCCTAGTAGGTAGAGCTCTCGTCTCACACACGAGGGGTCGGGGGTTCAATCCCCGGCCGGGCGGAGACAAATTGGGCTTGTCTCCTTTCATGTGTTAGCCTCAGTTCACCTAGCTGTAAATAGGTACCTGGAATAAGTGGACGACGTTGTGACGTCCCATCTGGGGTTGGCAAAAATGGTACAAGGCGAGATGGGTATCATTATGGTTCACCGAAGCTGATGGCTACCAAAGCCTTCGGGCGAGACGGTACCGTCTATAGTGAGAATGGTACCATACAGATCCACTCTAAGCCTTCGTTTCCGATGTCGCCAATTGGCTAAAATACAGACTACACACACATCCACAGCCATTCCAACAGTACATAAAACACTTAACATGCATTTCACGCAATACATTCCCAGTTAAGGAGGCGCGATAATAATGAGCTTAGCTCGCATTGCGTGGATTCCCCTTGACGAACAAGTAACTGAGTAACACACACACACACACACACACACACACACACACATCATATAGTCGCATCAATACACAAATTATACGTCATGCATGGATTATAGTCGGTGTATTTCCACGAAAGGTCTTGATGATGACAAATACATGGGGTGAAAGGTCTTAAAATGGCCAAACTAACGGGCCTAACTTCATAAAATCTCAAAGGGGCTAAACTTGAGGGAGAAGGGGGACAGAAAAAACAACCAGCCCCCCCTTTAAAGTCACGTGTGATACCCCCTTCACCCTTGTACCGTTATGACAGAATAACTCAGGGCGCACACACACACACACACACACACACACACACACACACACACACACACACACACAAATGCTCGTATATAAACTAGTACACACACACACACGCATACATGCATTAATACATATACGCACTCACACACACACACACACACACACACACACACACACACACACACACACACACACACACACCACGTTCATAAACACATTGACACACACACACAGACAAACAGAGATACACAGTACGAAAAATGACAGTGATGTGAATACTGATGGGTTAAAGTGTGAGGCGCGGGGAGAGAGGGGGAGAGGTGGGGGTGTATTTTGTGTATAATATGTTGTGTGTGAAGAGTGTGTGTGTGTGTATTGTGTAAGAGAGTATGTCGTGTGTAAGATTGCGTGTTTTGTGTGTATGTGTGTGTGAGAGAGAGAGGTAGGGGTGTATTGTGTGTGTATGTTGTGTGTGAGAGTGTGTGTATTGTGTAAGAGAGTATGTCTGTTGTGTGTAAGATTGCGTGTTTTGTGTGTATGTGTGTGAGAGAGAGAGAGGTAGGGGTGTATTGTGTGTGTATGTTGTGTGTGAGAGTGTGTGTATTGTGTAAGAGTATGTCTGTTGTGTGTAAGATTGTGTGTATGTGTGTGAGAGAGAGAGAGGTAGGGGTGTATTGTGTGTGTATGTTGTGTGTGAGAGTGTGTGTATTGTGTAAGAGAGTATGTCTGTTGTGTGTAAGATTGAGTGTTTTGTGTGTATGTGTGTGAGAGAGAGGTAGGGGTGTATTGTGTGTATGTTGTGTGTGAGAGTGTGTGTATTGTGTAAGAGAGTATGTCTGTTGTGTGTAAGATTGCGTGTTTTGTGTGTGTTGTGTGTGAGTGTGTGTATTGTGTAAGAGAGTATGTCTGTTGTGTGTAAGATTGCGTGTTTTGTGTGCATGTGTGTGTGAGAGAAAGAGAGAGAGAATGGTGGAAATATGTAGGAAAATGAATAACAGGCATAACGAAAATTGGAAGAAAGATACTGATAGTGATTGGAAAAGCAGGGGAGAGAAGAAGAGAAGAATAAATAGAGGAACACACGAAGTAAAGGAAGATGTGGAATGAAGGAATAGATAGGAGAAGGGAGGAAGGGGAGACGAGAAAAAGTGGGGAATAATGAAGTACAAAGGGAGAAGAACAGAGAATAGGGGTGAGACGAGAAAAGAAAACAAGTGAAAAAGAAGGAAGGAAGGGAGGAAGAAGAGAGAACAGAATAAGGGAGAATCGAGAAAAAGCATGGAGTGAATAGGAAGGAGAAAGAAAGGGAGTTAGAAGGGAGAAGAACAGAGGATAAAGGAGAAGAAGAAACGAAAAGGAAGAATGAGAAAGGAAGTAAATAAGGAGGTAGAAGGAAAGCGGATAAGGGATATTAAGAAACGTGTGGAAGGAGAGAGAAGAAAGAGAGGAGGAGGAGGAAAATAATAAATCGGGTGACAAAGAAAGAAGAGAGGAAGGAGGAGGAAGAAGAGATAAGAGGATGGAAGAAGAGGAGGTGAGAGGTGGGGGTGGGGGAGGAAGGAGAAGTAATCAAATTAATAGAGGTGGAGAAATAAAAACAAATTATGCGATGAAAGGAAGATGGAGAGAGAAGAGGTGGGTGGGTGGGTGGTGGGAGTGAGGGAGTGAAGGAAGGAAGGGAGGAGGAGAGGATGTAAGAAGTTTCAAGAGCAGTGAGAGTTCAGGGAGAAAGTAAGAGTTTTTGAGAGAGAGAGAGAGATGAGGAAGGGAGGGAGTTACAAGGAATATTTATCTTCTCGGAGTACTAACGGTCCATTCAAGGGAGATATTGTAGATGAGAGAGAGAGCGAGAGAGAGAGAGAGAGAGAGAGATAGATATGCAGACTCAGATAAAGATAGATAAGATACACACTCACCCACATACAGAAATACATATAGCCAGACAGACATACAGAGAAAAAGATAAATAAAAAGAGAGAGAGTTAGAGAGACACTAATGACGTCACAGGAGACCAACGTGACCAAGGTGTCAATGTTTCACCTGATTCATTTCTCGCTCTCGCTCTCGCTATCTATCTATCTATATATATCGTATTTATCTACCTCATTATAAGTTTTATTTATTTATGAGCACATAAGTTACCTCTATGTAAATAGTGAACAACTGTGGGTTTATTACTTACACTTGTTTTGTACTTGATAAATAAAATGTATATTATATTGTATTTTAATCATAATAATAATGTATGTCCTTTTCTATCAATTCAGGTAAAGTTTGTTTACTAAGGACGGTGCAAGTGTATTGAGTGAGTACTGCTGTGTGTGTGTGTATTTATGTAGGGGTCTGTACGCTATAGGACATAATCGTGGCCTTAAATTTTCGAAGCATTCAGAAAAGACCAAGGTAAGTCCCAGTGTGTGTGTGTGTGTGTGTGTGTGTGTGTATATATATATATATATCTATATATATATATATATATATATATATATATATATATATATATATATATATATATATATATGGTGGTCTTAAAATGATCTTGCTCCTATTGGTCAATCGCGGTAAATATTCTCTGCTTTCATTTTAGTACCCCCCCCCCCCCCCCCCCTTCCTCACATCCCCTTTTCTTTTCCTCTCTCTTCCCCTCCCCTTCTATCCATATATAATACCGTGTTTTTTATTCCCTCTATCCTTTGTGCCCCTCTCTCTTTTCCATTCTTCTCTCTTTGCCATTCTTATCTCTTTTCTATTCTTCTTCCTCTGCACTTTGGATTGGTAGATTAACTTAACTCTCTGAATCCTAAAGCTGAGTCAAATCGTCTCTTGTTGGCCAGAATAAAATTAATGTGAAGTCACCCCACTGAAGAGACTGACTGAGACCGTTACGACTCCTTCCTAAGCTGAATACAATCGTCTAATGATAGCCAGGATAATAAGCAAATTACCGAACTTCCTAAGCTGAATAAAAAATGAAAATCGTCTGTTTGCCAGGATGAAACGATATATACCGAACTTCCTAAGCTGAATAAAATCGTTTAGCCTAATGTTAGCCTAAATCAAAATGGCGTCCCGTATTGAAAGGGTTAATAGCTCTCTCTTTCTCTCTCTCTCTCTCTCTCTCTCTCTCTCTCTCTCTCTCTCTCTCTCTCTCTCTCTCTCTCTCTCTCTCTCTCTCTCTCTCTCTCTTTATGTACGCACAAGCTCACTCACATCACGTACACCACCGGGGTTAAAGGCGCACACAGGTAGGATAACACGCACACACGCACAAACGCAATTTAAAGGTGTGTGAGCGTGAGAGAGGGAGAGGTAAAAGATAGGTGTAGGGTTGGCTGGGTGAGAGAGAGAGAGAGAGAGAGGTGGGTTGTGTATCTGTGTGAAAGATATATGTAGGGTGGTTGGTTGTGTGTGTGTGTGTGTTTGAGAGAGAGTGTGTGTGTGTCTGGATATATTGCTCACACTATCAACATAAATATTAATATCACTAAAATATAAGTAAATCTGAATAATATATCAGAATAAATGTAAACAAGAAAAAAAGTGAGATAAATTGCACCGTAAAGAATGGAGACACAAATTTATGCTAATGTGGGGATGGAGGAGATAGTAAAGGAGGGAAGAGGGGAAGAAGGAGAGAAATTGAGGATGGATGGAGAGAAAGAAATGGAGAAGAGGGGTTAAAAGTAGAAGCTAAATAAGAAAAGTGGAATAAAGAAAGGAATTGAGGACGAGGAGAAAGAAAAGGGTAATGGAGAGAGGAATTGAGGAAGAAGAAGAAGTGGAATAAAGAGAGGAAGAAGGAAAGGGGAATAAAGAGAGGAAGAGGAGTAAAGAGGGGAGGAAGGGCATAAGAAAGAGAATGAAAAATAAATAAAGCCAATAGAGACTGAGGGGATAGAGAAAGAAGAGGATGTGTGAATGAAAGAAGAGAGGAAAGAATGGAACACGAATGGAGGGAATAGGAAGGAACAAGGAAATAGGAAAGGAAAGAAGGAAGAAGAAATAGGAAGGAAAAGGAGCAAAAGGTACGTCAAAGGATTATAGTGCAAGACCATGAGAGAGAGAGAGAGAGAGAGTGAGAGAGAGAGTGGGAGTGGGAGTGGGAGTGGAAATGGTGGGGCGAGAATTTCGAAGCTAAACCAACTAAAACTTAAAGATAATGGAAGTGGGAGGAAATGATTTGGAGAGAGAGAGAGAAACATACAGACAGGCACATAAAGGGAGAGATATCAAAGTTTAAACTATCTGAAACTTAAGAAAAACACTTAGAGATAGATAGGTAGAGGGCTAGATTGTTAGATGGATAGATAGAAAGAGAGAGAGAGAGAGAGGAGGTATGGCGGTGGGTGAAATTATAAGTTAAAA
>CM064493.1:33280706-33305696 GCA_032716605.1 Paralithodes platypus | reverse complement strand
CGATGATGCGAGGTTGGACATGTTTGCTCGGAAGCAGAGGCCATACGAAGCCATTCCTCCAACCCGAGCAGCACTGAAGCAGCATGTGAAGCGTGCTGCCTACCAGGCGGGCTGCATCTGGAGTCAGTCAACAGTACGTCAACCAGAAACGCAGACTCCTGCCAACTGGGGCTGGACCAAGAAAGGAGATCTGTGGCAGATCGTTTGGACAGAGCTCCCACCCATTGCAGAGAGTTGCCAGCAGCTGACCTAGTGTGGATGCAAGTCGGAATGCTGCGGTCGATGCAAATGCTACTGCTTTGGTATGACCTGCACGGCACTGTGCAGCTGCAGATGCGAGGTTTAGAAACGTTGTAGTATACTCATCCAGGCAGCAAGACAATAAGTGACAAACAAGTATAGGCCTACTGCCTACATGTACTATTTTTTTTTTTTTTTTTTTTTTTTTTAAAGAGACAATGAACGGAGGAAGGAAAAACACAGATAAAACAAAAAGGTCCATGTGCCTAAAGGCATCCTCCATTCATAAAATGTTTGTAACAACTGGATTTAAACATTTGTAGATTGTAAGTTTGTGGAAAGCAATTCGAGGGAAGTGAATTCCAAAGAGTAGTAGCTCTGGGGATAAATGAATTCTGATAAGCAGAAGTCCTGCATTGTGGAGGAGAAAGTGTAAATTCATGGGCGCTCTCAGCTGCCCTAGTTCTACGTGGAAAGATGTGGAGAGGCGGCACAATTGAAGCAAGTTCCTCGGAACAATTGCTGTGAAAATATCTGTAGAATAATGCAAGGGATGCAACGTTTCTTCATATGGATAATGTAGGAAGGTCCTGTGTGATTGCAGGGTTATTGATTAATCTAATAGCTTTATTTTGAATTTTGTCCAACTGCCTCAATGCAACCACTCCACTTCCACCCCACAAAGGTGAACAGTAATCCATCTGAGAACGCACATGACTTTTATATATCACGGCCAACTGCTCGTCAGTGAAGAATTCTCGAACTCTGTACAGGAGTCCCAGTTTTTTAGAGGCATTCTTAGCAATGCTTCTAACATAATGTGTCCAGCTCAAGTTAGTAGTTAATGTTACACCGAGAATGTCAATACTAGGGGAAGTGGGAATATTTACATCATTAACAAATATATGGGAGTCAGTGAGATTCTGTCGGTTAGAAAATTGAATGTACTTGGTTTTCTGTGCATTAAAGGAAACTAGATTCTTTTGTTCCCATCCATTAATTCTAGAAAGGTCCTGGTTCAGAGAAATTGCAGTGTTTATTTTTGAATTTATAAGATCGGGTTGGGTGAAAGAATTGGTGAAAGAATTGTGGACATAAGTCCTGCTACACCTGCCTGAGAGGGATCCGCGAATTGTGTTGGTAACATTGGTAACCCCCCGTCCCCCACCCCATCCCCACTATACCACCCTCTCTCAGCCAAGCCCTCCCTTCCTCCTCTTCTTTCGTTCTTGTTCACGTCTATTAGCCGTTCTTTATTCATGCCTCTCTCATCAAATAATTTTATTTTTATGAATGTTTTCCAAATCTTCCTGAAATTAAATATTATATCGTTACATACTTCATATATATTGAATATTTGCCATTTTATACAAACGTAGCGGAATATAAAGTTTGATAATCCATTCGAATATGGAAGTTTATTAACAATATATGTTATTTAACCCGTGGAGCCCCGGCTAGTTTTGTAATGTTTGTTCACCAGAACCCGGCCGGTTTTCAAAAAATGTTTTTATTCCAGAAACAATAGCGAATGGGTTAGGAATGAAGGAAAAACCACGAAAAACCGCTCAAAAAGCTTAAAGAATGGTCCTACAGAGCCCCCGAAAATGTATTTTACAAGAGTAAAAAATTGAAGGCAATTACCCCCAAAAAACAGGTTACTGCGCGCTCACGCGCACGCACGTGGACTTTGAGAGTTTTCAACCATCGGCACGGTTGCGTGGGATATGTATACAGTTCCCATACAAATCTGAGCCCTCTCGAGTGGCTACACCTGAGGTTACGGTCGGAGCAATTAGGGTGACTCGTCAGATGCGTCGCTGGGGCTGTGCATTACATATATCGCCGACGCGTCAGACGCGTCGCTGGTTCTGGACGGGTTAAGTCAAATACAACTGAGACTTTAATTTACTTTTGCATTATCGTATTTCAATTGAGTTATAAGTATCTAAACCCATATATCCCACTGTAAGCATGGATTTCACTGTCAAAGTTTATAAATTATTGAATGAAATAATTGACACACATAAAATGGGTTCCTATATTAAATTCATTGAATATTAAAAGCTATAAATACTGTATAATATGGTCACGTGTGTATTCTCAATACTCGCCTGTCAACCCACCTCCCCCTTAACCTCTGAAGTGCGCATGGGGGGTAATGAACACCTCTGCCTGTGTGCATGTATTTGAGCTGTTTCCATCACTAAAATATTTATTTTACCATAAATAGCATTAATACTTATCCATATGCGCCTATTATAGGTTGATTATAAAGGTATTAACCTGTTACAACAATAAAACAAGTAAAAACAGCATTTGGATGGTCAAAATCGGCGATACAGGCTGGGAGTTACATAATGTATGGCTGAGGCAAGCTCCTCTCCCGCCAATTTTCCCCAAGGCTGGAGAGACACTGTCGATCGATACTCTCTCTCTCTCTCTTGTACTCGCTTGCTAACAGTGATGACAATGCCCTGCTTGCAACTCGTTAATGTTAGCACGAAAATATACCACAGAATAAGGGAATAACAGGGAAAATAGGTGATAACTGAAGGAGGGGAGGAAAGTGGGGAAGGAGGGGAGGTAGAGGAGTGATATTTTACATGGCCCAGGGGCAAAAAAATAAAAAATAAATAAAACAAAAAATCGGTGTTTTAAATTGATTTTTTTTCCCCCTGACTCTTAAGAGTCTTCCCGCAGTCCGCCGGGGGAACTCTTAAGAGTCTTCCCGCAGTTCCCGGGTTAACTATGGTAGCTCACACTAACATATTCATATTTCGTAACTAGTCAACTCAGACACACGGCCACACACATTAATGTAACATTACATTACACAAACTTGCATGTTATTTCCATACTTAAAGATAGTTGGCGTCTTTCAACTGCCTCAGCGAACACGGCTCCCTCCGAGATTAACCCCTTCCGTATCGGGGTTGTGTTTGGTTTTATTACAGCTATATTTACACAATTGTGTGCAGAAAAGGAAGGATCTGTGGCATTTAGAAGAATTAATTGAGCTAGTATGAAGCATTTTAATTGTTACATTTCCTTCCTTAATTGAATAAAAACTTATAAATATAGCTATTATCCATTCACTCGAACCATGCATCTGGCTCCTAGTTGGTGTTTGTATCGACGCTCATGATTTCCCATCTTATCAATACCGTAGCTCACTGGCCCAGAAGAGTCGCAGAACTGATAATGTCTGTATTATTATCTTTATTATTCTATATTCATTCATTATACTAGACACGTTTTAATAATGTTAATGATTACTTAACTATCTACAGTGATATCCAAATCTGAAGAGTCATGATATATCACATTAAACACATTTATCACATATATCATACGGTATACACAAGCGAAATAAAGAAATGATAAACCCAAAAAGTACGGTAAGTAAGAGATGAATACTGACTGACTTGGCCCACGTGTCTTAGACCCAATCACAGGCCCTGCTTCACTTATTATTCACAATAATAATAAGATAGGCAGGGATGGCATTTCATATCTTGCTTGTGTTTACGGTATTATATCTGCGTTATTTATATGTTTTCTGTAATAGTTCTTTGCTCTTAAGGTTTGGATATCACTCTAGATTATCACATTATTTGAATTAATTAAACTTATCTTTATTATTCTATATTTGTTCATTAAACTAGATAAGTCTTAGTAATTAGAATTATAATGCTAATGTGATGTTATATCCAAACCTTAAGAGCTATAAAATATCACATAGAACACATATATAACGTAGATATCATGCAGTAAACACAAACAAGGGAACATATGCTGTGACTGCCTATTTAAATGTGTAAATGTGTGGTAGAGGTATTAACCCGTCCAGCCCCGGCTAGTTTTGTAATGTTTGTTCACCAGAACCCGGCCGGTTTTCAAAAAAAATTTTTATTTCAGAAACAATAGCGAATGGGTTAGGAATTAAGGAAAAACCACGAAAAACCGCTCAAAAAGCTTAAAGAATGGTCCTACAGAGCCCCCGAAAACGTATTTTACAAGAGTAAAAAATTGAAGGCAATTACCCCAAAAAAACAGGTTATTGCGCGCTCACGCGCACGCACGTGGACTTTGAGAGTTTTCAACCATCGGCACGGTTGCGTGGGATACGTACACAGTTCCCATACAAATCTGAGTCCTCTTGAATGGCTACACCTGAGGTTACGGTCGGCACAATTAGGGTGACGCGCCAGGCGTGTCTCTGGGGCTGTGCATTACATACATCGCCGATGCGTCAGGCGCGTTGCTGGGGCTGTACGGGTTAAGTGTTCAATACAGAGCTAAACTGTTTCGAGTTTGAATATTGCCTCCGACAGGAGGACTATATTCTTTGGTTTACCTTGCAATACCATTTACCCCTTGAGAATTATAACGCATTTTGACAGTTTATTGTGGCCCTTTTTCGATGATTTTATACAGCGTAAGAAGAACCTTTGGGATGTAGGATAAACTATAATTTGTTAACAGTGATTGAATTATAGAAATATTTCTATATCTATATTAATCATGATTGAAGTAGCTTAAATGATGCAGGACAAGCTATCACATGTATTATTATGCTAGTTACAGACACAAATACTTATAATAAATTGACAAGTAGAATCTTTGTCATCTTTATATGCCTTCATTTACTACCATTTCACACACATTTCACACTCACACCATCACCTCCATTAGTTATAATGGTGACACAAGGTTACATTGTTTCTGTTGTAACTGTTCATACATTACTTCCAATTATGTGTTTTAATTAAGTGCACATCCGTAATTTGTTAACAAATAGCCTATAACTCAAACAATATCTACACCGCATCATATTATTGTAATAATCAATTTTGAAACAAACTGCCTGGGGAGTTTGTTATATGGTGAAACCACAACAAACACTTCGGCTTAGGATTCTCTAAAACGTTTTTGTTTTCTCTCTCTCTTAACCTCTGAAGTGCGCATGGGGGTAATTAGACACCTCTCCCTGTGCGCATGTATTTGAGGTGTTTCCGTCACTAAAATATTCATTGTACCATTAATAGCATTAATACTTATCCATATGCGCCTATTATGGGTTGATTATAAAGGTATTAACCTGAAACAACAATAAAACGAGTGAAAACAGCGTTTGGATGGTCAAAATCGGAGATATAGCCCGCGAGTTGTATAATGTATGGGTGAGGCAAGCTGCTTTCCCGCCAATTTCCCCCAAGGCCACTGAGACACAGTCGATCGATACTCTCTCTCTCTCTCTCTTGCATTCGCTTGCTATCAGTGATGACCACACCCTCCAACCGGATTTCTGATGTTAGCACGAAAATATACCTCAGAATAAGGGAATAACAGGGAAAATAGGTGATAACTGAAGGAGAGGAGGAAAGTGGGGAAGGAGGGGAGGTAGAGGACTGAGATTTTGCATGGCCCAGGGGCCAAAAATAAAATAAAAAATAAAACAAATTTATTTATTTTTTTTTTTCGATGTCAAAAGTTGATTTTTTTTTTCACTCACTCTTAAGAGTCTCCCCGCAGTCCGCCGGGGGAACTCTTAAGAGTCTCCCCGTAGTTCCCGGGTTAAGTACCGTAAATAAAGCCCAGAGCGAAGAAGTGTTTTTATATATTTCATACAATTATTTTATTTTTATTTTATTTTTCTGATTATTTTTTTATCTTGGTATACAACAGGTTCGGCCCTACATGGACACTCTTCACGTATAAGCTATATACGAACACGTGAACATTGTATAATATACAATGTTCACGTATATCAATTAATTGCACGTGGAAGAAAGAAAATGGTACCGGTATTTCATAATATGTAACCAACCCTCGCATTTAATTTTCACAGCCTGAAGTTGAGAAATATTGGATTGAAAAATATATTCAGCAAATTCATGGTGTATACAGCTAATACTGTAGCTATGTAAGGGGTCTAAATTGACTAGGCTTAATTTTGGCAATATTTACACCAAGACTTTTTCTGTTCACTCACTTTAAGCCCAATAATGACCCAGTCAGTGTTGAGATTAGGTGAAATGTTCGGTATTATGTTATTATCATGATTAAGATATCAGTTGACATATATTACATTGTAATGACTAGAAAGAAGTAATTAAATAGGCCCAATGGTGTCTAATAGGTATGAGGGTCATTATTCTAACTTTACATATTAAATATAATTGTTTGGTATTGTTATATTAAGTTTAGAAAAGGGGTGTCACAATCGGAGCAATGTTGTTTTGGAATTGGAATGAAATTTACTTGTTTTGGCCATTTAATCACTTCCAGGTGTATAAAGTTAATTGCGAAGCATAACTTTAACTTTGTGAATCTAGTATAATGCTGATATTTGGCCTAATAATTGCTTGTACCGAGTCTCTAGTGTGACACCCTGATTCTGAGGCCTTAGCGACAAGTGCCCACCTCAAGGGGGTTTGACAGGTGGAAATTAATGAGTCCTACCTCCAACTTAAAAACTATAGTCTTACCTAGGATATCGTAAGTAATAGTTAACATGTTTGTGCCTGAAATTCGTTGCATCATATAAAAATAATTCAATTATCCTTTGAAAGTGTTATTAGACTCTAAGTAAGTTGAGGAGCTCATTTAATCAAGGTATGGTTATTGTTGTGACAAAGGACGCTGACCCGAGTCCTACAGAGCCTAGAGCCGAGAGTGCCAGCGTCATTCCCTCCCAGTCGCCAGCCTCGGGCGGACTAAGGGGAAATATTTGGCTTAACTCAGTTTAAATTTCCCTTTTGTGTTGTGTTTAGATAAAACCTTCAGTTGAAGGTGAGTTGAAATGAATTGTGAAGTATTTAAGATAAGTTTTGAGACCATTTTTATGCCCAGTTTCTTATATATGTAACTACGAAATTATACGACATCCTTTGTCTTGGTCGAAGGTGAAATTATTCATTCCGTCTGATAATTAATCATTTAGATTTCAAATTCCATATTATTTGTCCTGCCAACCTTATTAATTATGTATAAGATAATGTTAATTGTATTATGTTAGTGTAGTATTCTCACAGCAATAAGATCCCGTATGTCGAGTTCAATATCATGTATGTAACTTAATGTAAGCCCACATTCCTGAGTCGTGTGTGTGTGTGTGTATACACTCCGTTTTCTATTTTAAACCATTTTATTTTTGAGGGTCAACTAAGTAAATTATATCTATCTCCAACCCTCCGTTTTCTATTTGGACCATTTTTCTTATATATTTTTGAGGGTCAACTAAGTAAATTTTATCTGTAACCCAATAATGTACATCCTCCTTTTGTTGTCTCTTAATTGATACATTTGACCACTTTCGTAATGTTGATATAAATTAAGATATAGAATTTTGTCAGTTTTATTAATGGTAATGTTAATACCAGGTCCCAGGTCAGGAGCGAAGTCCAGGGAGAAGTACCAGGTGCAGTGTCCTGTGTCCACCCCAGTGGACATGACCTAGTGGCTGTACTGAGACAGGATGCTGTTGGTGTTATTGAGCCTTGAGCTAACCTTCACCCCATTGTGAGCTGTTGTACGCCTTATGAACCTAGTGACCGAGTGTGTGTTTACTAGGGTAGTGGCCTTGGGATCACCTGTTGAAGGGTTTTTAGTTAACTTTGATGTGGTGATAAGAAGTAGTTCATTGCGCCAATAATACCGATATATTCCGTGGTTGACTAAAGTAATAATCGTATTGATTTGTGTATCACAGTGAAAAGTGTATTTCTCTTTACAGTGTTTTAATATAGTTAAGAATACCAAACGGTATATTGTGTTTTTATTTATCCTGTGTCATTTAGACCATTTGCATTCATTCACCTGTATTTCCTTGCATGCAACGGCCATTAAGCTACCAGAGTAATAAGTTGGACCAATCATCAAGTAAGGAAGAAACACAATAATGGAATGAACAGGAAATAATAAATAAGGCGGGGGTAACAGCAAAGTTCCAGGAACATTAGAAAAAAAAGTAAAGACTAGGAAAACCCCCCCTTACAGTGGTGTATACAGCAGTGGGATAATTCTGGGAAGGTTGGGTTTAATTAGTGACAACGCTTGTGTTTATTCCCGGGATTATCCGTATCCTTTACTCCGATTGCCTTGCATTATCTTTCTATCACGCTACCACATTTCAGAAAAGAGATATTGCAAAAGTTTTAGGTTTTTGTTTTGTTAAGTTACCACGTTCCAAGTGTTATGATTACCATAGTTATGTATAAGTACGGAATGGGTTTGTATTGTAAAATGTCGAAAAATGAAGGAACCAATTCCCTTAACATCCACGGGGGTGAAGAAGGGGGAGCTTGGAGTGACAACCCTCTCCCCACCCACATGGGTGAAGGAGAGGTGATCTATGGCAGGAATGGTTAGTGGAACAGTGCGGAGGAAATGGAGAAGTGGAGTAGAGGAGTAGAAACTAGCACCTCGTCATCACAGGAAGCCCCGTAGACGGGATGAGTAATGTTTAAAAGGGTTAGAGCCTTATTTTGTAGTACCGTATTGTGGTGTGTGACCCCTCTTTGGTTGGCCAGTCTTGCGTGTTGTTGCCCTTGGTAGTCGCCCGTGTTTGGGTGGCAGGTAAATCTCTCCATTGTAACTTGAGCTGCTGTGGACTTTTTGGGAAGTCGTGTGTATAGCCTCCATGGAGTGGCTCTTTAGTACAACGCAGACAGATGTTTTCGGGGGTAGGGAATAGACCGATCACATCAGGACGTGGGGTAGCGGTGTAGAAGGGGGGAGCCTACGGGTTCTCCCAGGACTCGTCTACCACACCGAGTGTGTAGGGCAACCTTGTCTGGTGAACGCCCGCGCTCTACCTACACCTGGGCTTCTGGGGTTCACAGTAGTATTAGGGGTGGAGGGAGGTGTTCTGGGCTGTAATGATTGGGTTAGTTAACACCTTAAGAGCGGCCTATGCGGTTTATTTATATGTACCGCCCAGCGGGGTGTTTTTAGCCAAAATAGGGCTGTTTACGTGATCATTTTCATGCCTAAATAAGACCCAGAACGTAAAACAAGTATCTATCCCTGAAAGGGCATAAACAGAGCTTTCGAATGACACCATAACGATCCTTTTATGATGGCTAGTTTTCTTGCAATAACCGTGCAACGCGAGTGCAAAAAGCATGTAATTAGGCACTTTCCCCATACAATTCCTTATATAGCGAGTGAGAGAGGTAGGAGGGAGGTGAGATTCGTGTCAGTAGGTTCGCCGCGGTGGTCTGGAGCAGTCATACGCTCGCTACTCTCCTGCCACCACTTGTCTCTCTCTCTCAGCAACATTACGTGCTGAAATTGCCACTCGACCTATGTCGAGCACCGCCACATAGTCCAGCTTTATTTAACTCGACTTATGTTGCTCGCCGCTAATTAAGGGTTAAAGGTGGGCCACACACAGTTGTAGTTGTTTTGGTTTAATTGTTTATATGTACTACTGGAAGTTTTTTTTTGTAATTGGGTATGTCCAACGATCACGAGGATGGTGCTCTTTCTGACTCCTATGGCTCAGTTGATTAAGTGTAATCGTGTTATGTTTGTGCCCATTTTCTTGTAAGGCACCGTATTGTAATAATTTAGGCTGAAAGTGAGTGAGTAAAAGTCTTAAGGGGGGAAAAAAAGCTGTGTAAGGGGTCTAAATTGACTAGGCTTAATTTTGGCAATATTTACACCAAGACTTTTTCTGTTCACTCACTTTAAGCCCAATAATGACCCAGTCAGTGTTGAGATTAGGTGAAATGTTCGGTATTATGTTATTA
Source organism: Paralithodes platypus (assembly GCA_032716605.1). Taxonomy (NCBI): domain Eukaryota; kingdom Metazoa; phylum Arthropoda; class Malacostraca; order Decapoda; family Lithodidae; genus Paralithodes; species Paralithodes platypus. The sequence continues at coordinate 33,295,695 of CM064493.1, read as the reverse complement.
TCTTGATTAAGATATCAGTTGACATATATTACATTGTAATGACTAGAAAGAAGTAATTAAATAGGCCCAATGGTGTCTAATAGGTATGAGGGTCATTATTCTAACTTTACATATTAAATATAATTGTTTGGTATTGTTATATTAAGTTTAGAAAAGGGGTGTCACAATCGGAGCAATGTTGTTTTGGAATTAGAATGAAATTTACTTGTTTTGGCCATTTAATCACTTCCAGGTGTATAAAGTTAATTGCAAAGCATAACTTTAACTTTGTGAATCTAGTATAATGCTGATATTTGGCCTAATAATTGCTTGTACCGAGTCTCTAGTGTGACACCCTGATTCTGAGGCCTTAGCGACAAGTGCCCACCTCAAGGGGGTTTGACAGGTGGAAATTTATGAGTCCTACCTCCAACTTAAAAACTATAGTCTTACCTAGGATATCGTAAGTAATAGTTAACATGTTTGTGCCTGAAATTCGTTGCATCATATAAAAGTAATTCAATTATCCTTTGAAAGTTTTATTAGACTCTAAGTAAGTTGAGGAGCTCATTTAATCAAGGTATGGTTATTGTTGTGACAAAGGACGCTGACCCCGAGTCCTACAGAGCCTAGAGCTGAGAGTGCCAGCGTCATTCCCTCCCAGTCGCCAGCCTCGGGCGGACTAAGGGGAAATATTTGGCTTAACTCAGTTTAAATTTCCCTTTTGTGTTGTGTTTAGATAAAACCTTCAGTTGAAGGTGAGTTGAAATGAATTGTGAAGTATTTAAGATAAGTTTTGAGACCATTTTTATGCCCAGTTTCTTATATATGTAACTACGAAATTATACGACATCCTTTGTCTTGGTCGAAGGTGAAATTATTCATTCCGTCTGATAATTAATCATTTAGATTTCAAATTCCATATTATTTGTCCTGCCAACCTTATTAATTATGTATAAGATAATGTTAATTGTATTATGTTAGTGTAGTATTCTCACAGCAATAAGATCCCGTATGTCGAGTTCAATATCATGTATGTAACTTAATGTAAGCCCACATTCCTGAGTCATGTGTGTGTATACACTCCGTTTTCTATTTTAAACCATTTTATTTTTGAGGGTCAACTAAGTAAATTATATCTATCTCCAACCCTCCGTTTTCTATTTGGACCATTTTTCTTTATATATTTTTGAGGGTCAACTAAGTAAATTTTATCTGTAACCCAATAATGTACATCCTCCTTTTGTTGTCTCTTAATTGATACATTTGACCACTTTCGTAATGTTGATATAAATTAAGATATAGAATTTTGTCAGTTTTATTAATGGTAATGTTAATACCAGGTCCCAGGTCAGGAGCGAAGTCCAGGGAGAAGTACCAGGTGCAGTGTCCTGTGTCCACCCCAGTGGACATGACCTAGTGGCTGTACTGAGACAGGATGCTGTTGGTGTTATTGAGCCTTGAGCTAACCTTCACCCCATTGTGAGCTGTTTGTACGCCTTATGAACCTAGTGACCGAGTGTGTGTTTACTAGGGTAGTGGCCTTGGGGTCACCTGTTGAAGGGTTTTTAGTTAACTTTGATGTGGTGATAAGAAGTAGTTCATTGCGCCAATAATACTGATATATTCCATGGTTGACTAAAGTAATAATCGTATTGATTTGTGTATCACAGTGAAAAGTGTATTTCTCTTTACAGTGTTTTAATATAGTTAAGAATACCAAACGGTATATTTATTAGTGGCCCCTCCATCATTGACGAACATGCCTATTACATAAGGCATCCTCTTCAAACACTAATCCGCCGTAGTTTGAATCTACCGCGCAGAGCATTTAAAAACTGAGGAGCCTTCATCATGAGCGCACGCGACCTCACTCATGGCTTCAGTCATTATGAATTGGGTTCTCACTACGAAAAAACTTCGTAAAAAATAAAAACAAAAAGAAAATAAGAATAACTATCCAATAAGCTTTCCATCATATCGTGGATGTACTTGTGTGGATTTCGGACCAGACGCTGATTCAGGCGTCATTCCTCCTTCTCTGCTATGCGCTCAGCCTGCCCGGACCTGTCTCCCCACGCTCCGCGGGTTCCGCATTTGTTGCGTCCCTAGTGAGTTTTTTCTCATTGGTTTACTCCGGGATGTATCGAGTAAGGTTAGGATATGCGTAGCAGGAGTGTCCTGGGCTGGTTGCCCGCAGTGCAGTGTATTTTGGGTCGTATGTTTGGGGCATCTATTTCGGATGTACCCTCGTGGTCCTGTTGTGGACAGGTGAATTTTTTCACAGTTAAGCTAGCTTTGTGATGCAGGCGGCTTTCATTACGCGTTATTGCTTCCTTTTATCTTTCTGATGAGGTAGCGTATTTTTGCTGTCGTTCCCAGCGTATTTTTCTTCACTTAGTGAAGTTTTTTCTGGGTCCCGAGTCAGTTCTTCCCTTTGCCGGAAGTGTTTGCTACAGTGGTGTGTTGGCGGTGGTTCCTGTTGTGATATAATTCAGTGCTTTTTGTTTATATTCCGACATGTTACTGTTATCCGTCTGCTAGGCCTAGCCAGCCTCTCGTAGCTTTATCACATATACAAGTGTTATTGATTTATTTTCTAAATATGTACTACTGTGTCATGTGTATCCTGGTTTAGTTGTGTATTGGCTAATTCCACGGACTATTTATGTGTCCTGGGTTAGTTGTGTTTTGGCTAATTCCACGGACTATGTTGGGCCCGGCGTTAGTTGTGTTTTAGCTACGCCTCGGTCCGGTGTTGCGTTCAGATGGTATCTGGACGGGGTGCGTTTTTTTCCGGCGGGTTTTTCTCGGTTTCACCTTGATAACCCCGGCTGGTTGCCTAGTTTTGGCCACGCGTGGTTTAAAACAGGCTTGTTTCCCCGGCGAGTGGGTGTCTGTGGCTCCCCAGGTCTGCGTCTCGGGGGTGCCTGTTTCATCCCGGCGGGTTGGCTGTACCCATCTAACAGTGTTCATACGGACACGTGTTGTTTGTAGTTTTTTCGGTTTTGCAAAGCCAATATAAAACTATGCTGTAGTTGTATTTCCTCCCCGGCGATCTGTTTCAAAGAAGTGGGGATAGGAACAATTGGGGTTAACTTTTAAACTTTAATTCTCCCGGTGGGTGCAACCTGGAAGGTTGGGATGACCGAATTTGCAAAATTCAGTTTAGTTGACCAGTCAATTGAGGGATGCTTTGTGTATCGCCTCCTTCAACATACGGCGCTTTAGGGCACATTTGGGGTTAACGTTTTTTAAACTATTATTCACACCCGGCGGGTGTTTCTTGCACGGATGAGAATAACGAATTTACAATTCAGTTAGTTAACCAGACATTTGAGGGATACGTTTTGTATCGCCGCCTTCAACATACGGCGATCTAAAAGATACTTCGGCAGAAGTTAGATCTCGTATATTTGTCAGGCTTCCCAGTTTTTTATCTACGAGATAATTCGGGGGCCGGCGTCTTTTTTAGGGGGTTTTTTTTCCAATATTTAATATGGAAACAAACACCACCGGAAAGACTTAATCACTTATAAACGCCATGATGGTCTTTATATATTATGTCAGAGGGTATTCATAAATCTTTTGGACAAATTAAGATATTCTGAAATCTTTTACTTAGGAAACCCCACCGCGTGGCGAGCTGTGTTCGTTGAGTATTACGTCTCGTTACCCGGCGGGTTATTTAACACCTGTGTGCGAACATGAGTGGGTTAACCTTATGAGCATTAATTCCTGGAAATTTTAAATTTTCCAGAGCTGGGTCCCGGCGGGTCTATGCAGAACCTGGAGTAGTTTCCCTCCAGTCTCTGTCATGGCTACCTTTGCCCCGGTTTTTGCTGTATGCATTACGCCCTCCTGTTCAGGTATCCCTATTTTTGCGCACACACTTTGTATAAAATGTGTTAAAATGTCTCGTTTGGTGGGGGTTACCTTTCCGGCGTTTTTCTCGTTGCTCCGAGAACACCGTTTTGGTTTACCGAGTTTTAGTCAGGATGGCTAAAAATAGGTAAGTTACCCCGACGAGTTTGGTCGCTTGAGGGCTCATCAGAAACTGCGTTTTTCTGTGGTCGAGCCTGGGATCAGGCTTCCTGTGTTAGTCATTGCTTTATGCATTACGCCCTCCTGTTATGTCTCGTTTGGTGTGGGTTACCTTTCCGGCGTTTTTTCTCGTTGCTCCGAGAACACCGTTTTTGGTTACCGAGTTTTAGTCAGGATGGCTAAAATAGGTAAGTTACCCCGACGAGTTTGGTCGCTTGAGGGCTCATCAGAAACTGCGTTTTCTGTGGTCAAGCCTGGGATCAGGCTTCCTGTGTTATTCCCGGTGAGGGGGGCTCCACACAGTTATTTTGTTTGGTCTTTCCCTCCCGGCGACCTTTTTTACAAAGAGGTCTGGGGCAGGTATAATTGGTTTGACATTGCATATAAAACCCGGCGGTTGTACCTTCGGGTGGTTATATTAACGAATTTGCGATTCGCGATAATTTGCCAAACAATTGATTGATACAATAGGGTATCACGGCCGTCAAGACGGCGATCTATAAGGGCTTCTGGCAGAAGCCGGATTAGAGATTAAGATAGGCTTAGACTTTTTATGGGATAAAAAGATGCCTGAATCTTACTAGTGTTTCAAGTGTAAAGGGATACTTGAAGGACTTCATCTTTAATAAAGATATGTTTCATCTTTATGAGGATTCAGAAGTTATGCTTAATTCTTTCGAACAGGTAAAAGATATGCTGAAATCCTTAATAAACAATTGGAACAATGTTGTTTGTTTGTTTAGTCTTTCTCTCCCGGCGACCTTTTTACAAAAAAGGTCTGGGGCAGGTACAATTGGTTTGACATTGCATATAAAACCCGGCGGTTATACCTTCGGGTGGTTATATTAACTGATTAGCAATTCGCGATCATTTGCCAAACAATTGATTGATACAATAGGGTATCACGGCCTTCAAGACGGCGATCTATGAGGGCTTCTGGGAGAAGCCGGATTAGAGATTAGGATAGGCTTAGACTTTTTATGGGATAAAAAGATGCCGGAATCTTACTAATGTTTCAAGTGTAAAGGATACTTGAAAGACTTCATCTTTAATAAAGATATACTTCATCTTTATGAGGATTCAAAAGATATGCTTAAAATCTTCTGGACAGGTAAATATATCCTGAAATCTTTAATATGAAACTAAAGGAAAACGAAAAGTAGTGGTGGAGTGCTCCGGTTCGTTGACCGGCGGTCTTGTGACACATATTTTGTACCATTTTTTGGGTGTAACCCTATGAGCATTAATCCCCGGAAAATTCTCTTTCCAGGGCGGAGTACCGGTGTTGCACCAGGTGACCAGGTAGTTCCCGGGGGCGGGGTAGTTTTCCCCCAGTCTCTGCCATGTCGGCACTTGAACCTCTCATTGCTGTATGTTCAACGCCGTTAAGATCAGGTATCCCTATATATTATTTTCATTTGTTAATGAAATAATTTAATCACTGAATAATAATAACCATATATATTTTCTATGATTATATTAGGATAATATTGTGTTTATTTATAGTAATTTATTTTAATACAATTAAATATAAATTAAATTAATTAGTATACTTTATGATTTTGCTCACCAGCTCTGCTTTCAATGTGTTAATGAGCTATGGGAGCTTTTAATTATCATAAACCTTTACAGGGCTCTCTTTTAGAGAGTATACCGAGCTCGCAAGCGAGGGACAGCCACAGCCAAGGTGTATGGCGATACTCACAGTCCTGGCAGGACAGAACACATCCCTTTGTGACTCAACTAGTGCTGACGTCCACGGGATGCCGATGTACCATCTTCTACCCCAGTTTTAACATGGCAACATGTGGAGGTCCCGGCTTCGGCGGGATCTTCCCATGATAAGCCAGACTTAACGGATGAAGAACAACGATCTCTGGTCTCAGAGATGGAGGTTGAAGAGTCCAGTCACCTTTTAGGCGACTCTCAGGGTACTGTCGAATCTCCACGGAGTTCGTCATCGGCTAGGTATGTACCGGCGGAAGAGATTGATGGACTACTATTGAATGCACTTAATAGGTTCTTGGGCCCTACGCCGGAAACTCCTCCTGATACGGGAGATCCCGCGATGTCGACGAATGTGCGACCTCTGGCTACATCCTTTGCTTTAGCGAAAATACTTAGCCATCCGCTTGTGTCAGGCCCAATTTCCAATGTGCCAGGCACAACAGCTCTCACTACTTCCACTGAATGCAGTTCACTGTATTCAGAAACAAGGGTCAACGAGGTCAAGGAAGTTGCTACTCGTGTCGGAAGAGATTTTTGTTCTAGCCAGCAGTCTAGATATTTATCTTCACGCATCTTATCTCCCAGGCGTAGCGAACGTCTGGGCAGACGCTCTGTCCCGGAGACAGAGCACGACAGTAGAATGGGAGCTCAAGCAACCCATTTTCGACCTAATGATTGCGGAGCTCTCCCATCCACAAGTGGATCTTTTTGCATCCGAGGAGACTCACAAGCTCCCTCTATACCTCACCCGCCGGGCGATAACGCCGGCAGGGGGGCCAGATGCCCTAGTGACAGACTGGAACAGATGGAGCTCCATCTATCTGTTTCCGCCGCCAGATGCGTCACTAATGTGCCACGTAGTGAACAAACTACGAGTTTATCGAGGCTTAGTCTCGCTAATCGCGCCCCTGTGGCCGGCGCAGGTGTGGTACCAGCAATTAATAATGTGGTGCCCGGACCCGGTATCGCTCCCGGTCGGGTACTTCCACTTAGACACGATTGGCAACCTAGCGACCTCGCTGACTTTTGCATTATGGACATTCAGGAGGCCAAGTGGCTAGCACCATACGGTAGGGATGTGACCAATAAATTGCTCAATCAATATACTCAGTCTACTAAGCGACAATATCAATCACATTGGAAAGCTTTTACTTCTTGGATTGTTAGAACGGAACAAACTGTACCCTCAGTGGCATTGGTTTTTAATTACTTGAACTATCTGTTTGAGCAGAAACGTTTATCTGTGGTAACTTTGAAGAATCACTTAACTGCGATTAGAGTGCCCTTTTTCGACCTTACAGGTCTATCCATACCGGTGGCGGAGGAAACAGGATTTATGAGAGCGTGTTTTAAACTCCGCCCACCTCCCCATCAGCTCATGCCTACTTGGTCTCTGGACAAAGCTTTGTCTTTACTTCATTCTCGTCTGTATCAAAATACTGCAGACTTTCCTTTAATCTTAAAGAAGGCAGTTTTCCTTTTGGCTTTGGCCACCGGAAACAGAGTGTCTGAGCTGGCGGCGATGAGCAACACACCTAATTGTCTTAGGTTTGGTAGACTTAATGATTCAATTTCCATTGCACCCTCCCCGGCGTTTGTAGCCAAGAATGAGCATAGTGCACACGTGTTTTCTGAGTTCACGGTGCCGGCGTTAAAAAGGGGAAAAGTGCATCATAATTTATGTCCAGTGCAAGCTCTAACCAAATATTTGAGAATAGCTCCTCAAAACCCCCAAGGTGCTTTATGGGTAGCGAGTACGGGTAAACGCTTACTTAAACGGCGATTAGCCTCTCTTCTGGTAGAAGTCATTAAAGAGAGTAATCCCGGCGTTGTGGGTAGGGCCCACGATTTACGCAAGTGGGCGGCCTCTTTACGTTTCCTGAAAAACTTTTCAGTTGAAGATATTGCGTCCACACAGTTGTGGGCGTCTAATCATACGTTTCTCTCTAGATACTTGTCAGTTGCTCTAGACAAACCTTCCTTACCATGTATAGCTTTAAGGCAGAGGGTCTAGGTGGCCCTGCAGTCACTTATGTTTACTTTCACGGAAGGGGGGGGGGTGCAGTCAGTTGACATAGGACACCCTAGACCCCGCCGGAGTATGAGAGCTGTGATACAATTTAAGGTTAAAATGTGATATGAAAATTTCTCTGCGAGAAATTGTGCTAGTACAAGGTTTAGTACAAAACAACGGTGTTGTTATAGTAGTTTTAGCTGCGAAAGCAATGTAATATTAGTTCAATGGAGTTCATTTGCAATTGATCTCCACATGTATTTTGGGGTTTATGATGTGCACATATAAACTTATAACTTATTATTTTTGTCACCACTCGTTGAGTGGGGTGCCTTTTGTAACTACAGATCTGTGTTCAGAATCTTCAGGGTTACCCATTTTTGTCGGGCAGGCTTCTTTGAAGCACGCACCTGCCTGAACCCCTTTTTCTTGTATATTTCCGGCCTATGCCGTATTAAATACATTTTTCAAAAGTAAGAATACTATGTGGTTGTTTTTATTATCTGCTTTTCTAGAGTTATGATATGATTACGAATGTCCCCCTCCAGTCTTAGATATCAGGCATGTTCGTCAATGATGGAGGGGCCACTAATAAATTATAGGTTTGACTCCTGTAAGGAGATAAAGAAAACCTAATATTTAGTAGTGGCCCCGTAATCATTGACGACTGGGGCCCTCCCGACCGTCCCCTTCCCATCCGTTGATGTATTAAGGATTTTAGTTTACTTGATATGTCAGTGAAGGAGGAATGACGCCTGAATCAGCGTCTGGTCAGAAATCCACACAAGTACATCCACGATATGATGGAAAGCTTATTGGATAGTTATTCTTATTTTCTTTTTGTTTTTATTTTTTACGAAGTTTTTTCGTAGTGAGAACCCAATTCATAATGACTGAAGCCATGAGTGAGGTCGCGTGCGCTCATGATGAAGGCTCCTCAGTTTTTAAATGCTCTGCGCGGTAGATTCAAACTACGGCGGATTAGTGTTTGAAGAGGATGCCTTATGTAATAGGCATGTTCGTCAATGATTACGGGGCCACTACTAAATATTAGGTTTTCTTTATCTCCTTACAGGAGTCAAACCTATAATTGTGTTTTTATTTATCCTGTGTCATTTAGACCATTTGCATTCATTCACCTGTATTTCCTTGCATGCAACGGCCATTAAGCTACCAGAGTAATAAGTTGGACCAATCATCAAGTAAGGAAGAAAAACAATAATGGAATGAACAGGAAATAATAAATAAGGCGGGGGTAACAGCAAAGTTCCAGGAACATTAGAAAAAAAAAGTAAAGACTACGAAAACCCTCCCTTACAGCTACAAACAAAATCAATATAATAATATTTAGGACAAAAAAAGTGTACAAATAAATGCCACCGTATATAAATAAGGCTATAACAATAGTGCTCTCAGTGTAATGACGTGTTGCATAGGAAACCAAATACTTTACCGGTAATCTTATTGTTGGACAAGACGATAATCAAACGCAAAACATTTCCGCTGCGTGATTAACAATACCTCTACCACTCCAGTGTAAATCTAATCTCTTTGGATGACAGCCTAATTTTATTATCATTAAAATAAATAGGCCTAATAATTCAATGTTTTATTGTATGATCTGTTTGACCCAATAGCAATTTTGTTGAAACACCTATTAAATAATTGGACATTACATATTTAAAGTAATAAAGGGACAAATCTTATTTACATTAGGTGAATTCCCAGTTTCAGTATTTACAAGATTCCTTATCCATTACATTTATATCCTACTTCATGAATCATTAGGTTGTTGGGTTTTTGTATTAGTTTCTTTGATTGGTGTTTTATTATAATGGTATGGGCAGGAATCTCCCTATCCAATTAACGCTACGATTATGAGGTTTAACTCATTCAGCACCGGTGATATTGTTTTCATCATAATATTATTCTGGCAAATATTAGATGATTGTATTAAGCTAAAGAAGGGCGTCTACTATTTGAAATGCTACAGACTATCGCAAATAACACCATAGCTACAAAAGCCCCTTTCTTATCTACATATAATAGTCTGAATATAGTTATAGTGAAATATATATGAGATGTCCTCGGTACCAAAAGGGCTACTAAAATGTCTCTATTTATGGCCTAGCTAAGATTCACCAAGGTCCTCTGCTCTATGAAACATAAATTCACCTGCAGCGGAACGATATCCCTTAAGCTACATCACACGTGATTAATATAGATATATAAATATTAGTTCTAAAAATGTGTCATGTTTAAGGAATTATGGTCCGTTTTGTCTTACAAATTTCCACCGCCTTATGTTCGACTTACTAATTCGTGTCAACTGCCATATTTAACATAGCCTACCCAAATTTCATACCATATATTGTCATTTTGCCTCAACGTTATGATGAAACAGAGTCAAAATTAATTTGGTGTAAATTTACATACATGCAATCCAAAAATATATTTGACTGAACTGCACTTCTGTATTTGTTTATGGTAATCGAAGGGACAAGAAGAACCAGACCCACTCTCGTGGGTCCATCAATCCATTCGGAAGGACGGAGAACTGTAGCACTTCCTTCACCACTTACAGGTGGCCTCTCCCAACACTTTAATCTCACCCTCTCCAGTGAATGGAGTATAGTTATTTATTAACATTATTATTCAGTAAAAGAAGGAAGTTTAACAGTTAAACGTCTTTATACCATCTCAATTAACCCTTCTTAACCTCTGAAGTGCGCATGGGGGTAATTGGAAACGTCCCCCTGTGCTGACGTATTTGAGGTGTTTCCGTCACTAAAATATTCATTGTGCCATTAATAGCATTAATACTTATCCATATGCGCCTATTATGGGTTGATTATAAAGGTATTAACCTGAAACAACAATAAAACGAGTGAAAACAGCGTTTGGATGGTCAAAATCGGAGATATAGCCCGCGAGTTGTATAATGTATGGGTGAGGCAATCTGCTTTCCCGCCAATTTCCCCCAAGGCCACTGAGACACAGTCGATCGATACTCTCTCTCTCTCTCTTGCACTCGCTTGCTATCAGTGATGACCACACCCTCCAATCGGATTTCTAATGTTAGCACGAAAATATACCTCAGAATAAGGGAATAACAGGGAAAATAGGTGATAACTGAAGGAGAGGAGGAAAGTGGGGAAGGAGGGGAGGTAGAGGACTGAGATTTTGCATGGCCCAGGGGCCAAAAAAAAAATAAAAAATAAAAAAAAAAAAAAAAATTTTTTTTTTTTTTTTTTTTCGATGTCAAAAGTTGATTTTTTTTTTCTCTGACTCTTAAGAGTCTCCCCGCAGTGCGCCGGGGGAACTCTTAAGAGTCTCCCCGCAGCTCCCAGGTTAATACCACAGATCCTTCATTAGCTGCATACAATTGCTTAAATATAGCTAAATAAAAAATAAACGGAACCCGGGTATGGAAGGGGTTAATCTCGGAGGGAGCAGCGCTCGCTGAGGCAGTTGAAAGACGCCAAATCTCCTCAAGTAAGAAAATAACATGCACGTTTGTGTAATGTGTAATGTTACATTAATGTGTCTGGCCGTGTGTTTGCGTTGACTAGTTACGAAATATGAATTGATTAGTGTGAGCTACCATAGTTAAGGGGGAGGTGGGTTGACAGGTGAATACTGTATTGAGAATACATACGTAACCATATATGTTTAACTTTTAATATTCAATGCATTGAATCAAGGTACCCATTTTATGAGTGGGTAATTTTTGTTTTTAATAGTATTGTATTTATACAGTAAAACACATATATACATGCCTACTCCAGATATTGGGATATATGGGCTTAATTAATCATAACTTAATTGAACTATGAGAATGTAAAAGTATATTAAAGTCTCAATTGTATCTGACTTAGATAACATTATATCGTTGATATGTTTACATATCCGAATGGATCATAACACCTTATATTGAGCTAGGTTTATAATAATTGGCAAATATGAACATGAGCTACGTAACCTATTGCTATTTTAACGATATGGTATTTCATTTTAGGAAGAAGATTTGGAAAGCATGCATAAAAATACATATATACGATGATAGAGGGAGAAATGAAGGAGAGAGAGGTTATTGTGATATTTATCATCCTATAGTTATAGTCAGGGCCCTGGTTATAGTCACAGTGGTGGAAACAATCTAGGGGGAGGGGCTTACATACGTGAAACAGGAAAGAAAGAGCGAGGGAGGGTTTGGCTGAGAGGGGGTAGTAGAGAGGGGAAGGAGTGGGGGGGGGGGGGGGGTGTATCAATGTTACCAACACAATTCGTGATTCTCTGCCGGGCAGGTGTATCAGGACTTACGTCCACAATAGTACATCCAATAATATATCGGACTGATGGTGCCAATGATATGGGCACTTTTTACCTTAATTATGATTCCGGGACTGATATTATGGTACAAGGAAGCTAGTGAGTAAGTCCATGGTTCCAAATTCGGATTCTACATAGTGAAAAATTTATGATTTGACACCAAGATCATTCAAATAGGATAAGTCTTTGCGATTTTATTGCGAAATGCAATGTTTCTGTATATTCAATGGTGGCCATCTTGAAATATGGCCGCCATCTTGAATTTTTAGGTGGCTAACGGGTTTTATCAAAAGAGCAATACCCAAGGAGTATGTGTGCCAATTTTGGTGCTTGTTTCCAGAAATGAACGATTATTCCAGTTATCTGCCCCACTATTTACCATAAGGGTAAATATATGCCAAGCACGCCGGTATTCATCTGCTATAGCTGGGAGGTGGAATGAGTTTCGGGATAGCCCTTGTACCGGCTGCATGGTAGTGTTCGTCACCTACAATATTCCGCCACTCATACTCAGAATTATTGAAATGTTAACCTAAGCAACTATTTATTACTCTAATGTTACAAAGAGAAATGTTTTGTATAATTCCACCTCATATATGATGTCACAAACAATCTTCAATTGTATATATTCTAGGTTATTGCCGATATGTCTAGTTGTCGATCATTGCAGTTCTTGAAATACCTCGTAATATTTATTATATTACGATGTTTCATCTGTATTATATTCTTTGTTTTACTTTGTAGTGGTCATTTTGTAATATATATTTACATTCATGTTCAACAATAGTAAGCAAATGTTGTATATATTATATAGGCCTATACATTTTGAAGGCAGGCTCGTAAAATTTGTACATTTTGTGCCACCCCACTGATAAGTGGGTGGGTTATCTATGGCATCTGATCCCCGTCACCTTCTCCGCGGACGTTAGCCCAAGGTCCGCGGCAGTAGCAGGGGGTGGGGATATAAGTGTGATGATCTTAATTTCGCCTACTAAGCTATTTTTCTAGTCAAGAGGAAAAATGTGAAACTAGGCCTAGGCCTAGCCTATGTCTGCATCATAGGCTACTAAAATGCCCCAGAACGAGAAGCCCACCACAGAAGCCATGAACGAACACCACACAGAAACACCAAAGGAAAGGTCCACAGAACGAAAGGACCAGCTGACCGAGCCAGCCATTTCAGCCAGGCCCAAGCCCGCAGGGCTAAACAGCTCCAGGACACACCCATTTACCTTTTCTAAAACTGACCATTTTCCACACCTCACGTACACTAACCCCCTCGTGTCCTACACTCCTAACTACAAAGATGATGAACAGGAATATACATTCATATTAAAAACGCCCATGCCTGTCCCGACGTTGAGCCAATGCCAACACATCAGACAGCCATAATTATATCTATGTATGTTCTTGCATCCGAGAAGTAGATGTTATATATCTTAGAAGTTCAAACACCCACGCTTGTCCCTAGACCTCTTATATCATTTTCCATGACGAGTATAGATATATGTAACCCGTGCTCAGTCGCCCCTTGCATTGCTCCTCTAGTAACTAAGTATTAATATTAACATTCCCTAACATCTTGTCTTGCCAGACTAAGCTTCTGAAGACCCATCGCCCCATAAATCTATGTATGCAATCCTTAGGTTAAGTATTTTTATCCGCCATTGTGTTCACCTTTTTCCATTTACTTTCCACAATTGTCATACGTCTTCCCCTTGCCTCCTTCGTATCCACAGCCCACACTACGCCAATTTATTTCGTGTCTTACACCTCTTACCCCAACCAGAGATTGTATAAGATAACCTGGTTACCAGTATCTGTCATAAGTACCCCGAAACAATAACTAAGTACCCCTACGAACTGCCGCTGTGGTTGGTATTTTATATTTAATAGAAAACGCAGTTCCCAGGGCCAACTAATAGTATCCATAACCCTCTGACTGATCACATAACTATCTTTTCCAGACTCATATACCACCCCATAGTTGCATTCCCCGGTAGCATTTGGCTAACGTATTCTACTGCCTTTTCAAACTTCCATATCAATTGTAGCCTAATGCCACCCCCACGCCCAGGGACCTTAGGGGCAAAATTTCCCTGTAGCCCTTGAACTCCCCCCCCCCCTCTCATTAAGACACCCGCGCTTCTCGACTCTTGTCCGACCTAGCCTCTCTCTCATACCTCTTGAAGATCCTTGAATTGTCCGTTACTAACGCTCTCCAACCTTTTATATATATACTCCTATCCAGCCTACCTTCACTTAGTAGGCCAGAACAACATTAGAACTTTACTAGCCCCTTGCATGCCATCTATTCTCTTACAACACATTCACAACCCTGCACCCAATGGTCGTCGGTGCGAGGCTAGCCGCCCCGCCAGTAACTAACTTCTATTGCCATACTTCCAGATAAATGTGGCAGAGTTAGCAACCCAGTCTCCACCATATCCAGCAAACCCTACAATTAACAACCAGCCGAGTAAAACCAGCTAGCTAAGGCACCTTCGGTTTTGGTATTAAAGACACTCACATCTGTCTCATACACAGAGGGTTATTACAAACACTGGTGATATGGCAAGCCCCTAGCCACAGCCGCCGGACGACTATATCAGAGAGAGGGCGCCCAGCTCCCCCTTTTTGCCCACCCGAGGAGGGAGACCCCCACCCCCGCGGAGGTATACCTGGCCCCTGTTTTGACTTTCGAGTCATTGCCAGGTAGCACAGGAATTCTTCCTATCAATGAACTAACCATGAATGACTAACACCTTTACTAACCTCTATTAACTCGCAATAAACCATTTACCTTTCTTGCATGCTCTGATCACTAAATTAGCACCTCAGCTATACCATAGAATGAAGATTGAACAATCTAGAGAGACGCTCCTATCACAG